>QXTE01000015.1:9961700-9985678 GCA_003942145.1 Platysternon megacephalum | reverse complement strand
CGCCGAAGGCAGCCTGCCTGCCATGCTTGGGGTGGCAAAAAAGCTAGAGCCGCCCCTGATTGCAGGGGCCTCAGGCTGTGGTGCATCTCAGTCCCTCCTATTCTCTGCCTATGGCACATAACAGCCTAGTCTCCTGAGAGCTGTACTCTACCTTAGGTCTAATTTCAGTAGTTGGGGATTGGTGGGCAGGTGCTGGGTGGTGTTGGTGGTGGCCTGTGATTTACACAGGGGGATCAGATTAGATAGTCTGGTGGTCCCTTCTGGCCTTAAATTCTGTGGCTGAGTAATTGTCCAGAATGTAAAAACATCATTGTGAAATGAACAAGTATAATTTATTTAAATCTTTAAACATCACGTTAAACTACCCAGGAATTATGTGCAGTTGGGTCGGGTGTGGCTAGTCCAAGTGGCTTACTCCTAATTCACATATCTGGAAATTATTGATAATTAAAAGAGAGCTGCTGACTCTTTGTTCAGTCTAGTTAATGGTACAAGAGCTCAGTGCCCACATTTGGGGCCAGATTTTCCTAAAAGCTCAGTACGTTGGGAGTTCTTTGACATTCTGGCCGTAAATCACAGTGGGAGCTGCTGGGTGCTGCACATTTCTAAAAATCTAGTCCCTTATTTGGGTGTCTAAAGAGCTCAGTTCCCATTTAGAAAACGGGGCCCCAGTTGTGGGTGCTGGCCACTTGATAGTCTGGCCCTAGCAGCCCCAAGCAAGGCAGGTTACTGACACGTCCCTTGGGAGACGGGCTGTGTTGTGACCACTTTGTGCTGCACCAAAGCTGCCTTAAAAATGGTGTATCCAGCCCCTAGAGGGATCTTCCAATGGCATAGAGCCAGCACAGCAGCTCTGATGCTAGCACATCCTATGCCAGCTGGGAGTTATAGGGGTAGGGGCAGGGAAAGCGCATCACTGGAGCGTCATTATACCCCACTGATCCCCAGTTGCTGTAATTCAGGGAATTTCGTTGGACGGTCGACTGTTACCGGTATAGAAGCTCACGAGCACTGGCCCAGCACACGGTTGCCCCAGGCTTAAGGAATCACATCGGTGCTTTAAAGGGGTACGTTACTGGGCTGCAAGAGAAGATGTGGGCTGGAATCGCAAACTGAATACATCTTCTCACTCAGAAAGCCTTTCCTGGGATTCAGCCTCAATTTTTCCCTTTCTCGGTATTCTCTCGATATTCCTAGCTATAGCTCCTTATGCCACATTAAGGGCTTGTCTACAGGGCGAAATAACCACTCCAGACTAGCTCTCCATGTGGACACTCTTATGCTGCACTAAAAATGCCTTTGTGTGGTTTAGCTTAGTGCACTTCCAAAGTGGAAGCTATTTCGCAATGGCATTCCCATAGGAAGTTCTTAATAACTCCTTTTCCTTCCTTGGTATTAACATCCTTTGCATATTCACTTACTGTTACCATGGCCCACCCTTTGATATCGCTTAGCCAGACTATACACGTTGAGTTATCTTTGTCATCTTTCCTCATAAATTGATTTTTCCCAGCCTCCTGGCTATTTTTGCTGCTCGTCACTCACCTCTATCCAATTTGTCAGTAAGAATTGGCCATAAACTCTCTTCTGTGTTTTCTTTGTAGAGATGTTCTGTGTCCAGGATTTCTCAACTCTCTCTGTGGTTTGGCTCAGGATCCAGGATTTTTTCCGGCTCGCAATGTGCTTTGTTTTTGTGATCTATCTCACTTTGGTTTTTCAGTGTTATGTGCCTTTAAGTAAATTACAAACTCTTGTCAGAGCCCTTGTTTGTTTGTCACTGGAAGTGGTCCTGATCCAAGACCCAGGATCTAAACACTCTAAAACTTTGGGGAAGTTTAACTCTAGCTCTGAAATTTGCTGCTTTGGCTCGTGTCTCATTTACTAGGTTTTCCTGTGAGGCCATTTTTAATATGAAATAAATGTTACAAATGATGCAACATTGCTGCCCTCTTCTGGGGGAAAAAAATAAATTGGACCGGGGGGGAGGGAAAGTGAAATGCATAAGAATAGATTAGGAAAAATGTTTTGGGATAGCGTGTGGGGAGAAAAATTATTTTGGCTAGGCAAAAATGAAGTTTGAGGACTTACTTCTGACTTGCACTTGAAAGGTGCTGACTAAATGAGAGCCCAAGTGACTGTATAGACTGGGATGGTACTCTCCTGCCTCGTTCATTAGCTAACACATTTAGGGTGACCAGACAGCAAGTGTGAAAAATCGGGACGGGGGTGGGGGATTATAGGCACCTATATAACATAAAGTCCCAAATATCAGGACTGTCCCTAGAAAATTGTGACATCTGGTCACTGTAAACGCATTTCATTTTTGACCAGGATACTGTAGATCTAACATGGAGTTTTTCTTAGCCATAATTTTCATGCATGGCTTCTAAGGTTAGGTCCCCTTTACCCTGCCTTTTTGATGGCCGGTGGAGATCTTTAAACCAGCTTCCATAGAAAATGACTCCAGGGATGTTTCTTGCTAGATTTTTAGATCAATGTATTCAGGGACTTTTTCAGAGTTCAGTTTTTTTAGTCTGCAGTTTCTCTGTATTCAGATTGTGCTGATGCATTGTCTTTTTTTATTAAATAAAATGGGCATTTAATCTCCAGCTATGTGAAACTTCGCTAAATTCACTCAGTCTGCGTAGTTGAACAGTGCTGCTTTTTTAGTGATATGAAGACATGCCTGTGGGTTCTGAAACGCTGAAACCCTTCTATTGCAAAGGATGTCTCTGAGCTTAGTGTACGGAGAGAGACAGCTGTGTCTTTGTAAAGGAGCAGGACATTTGATTCCGTCTCCTTTAAAAACTGAGAAGAGGACTGTAAGTGGGTGGAGTTTCTACCCTGGGGTACACACAATGGACACAGTCCACACTTACCACCTCAGTGTCATTTTACAGCCGATAAACCTGACCCTAAGGCTTTCTCTTAAGCTTGGCTGTTCCTAGAGTTTCCTTGTGGCACCTGCCCGTCCCACCCTCAATTTCCCTCTGCTTTTGAGAGGGCCATTTGGACTCTTACATATATCCTGAATTGGCACTAACAGCCATTTGATTTGACATGTGATAATGCTGTACCTCTTCAAGCTCTTGGCATCAGATTAACTGAACGGAAGAGCCTACCTTTCTGTGCGGAGCCCTGAAACCTGCTTCCCTGTAGCAGGGACTAAAAGATTCCATCCTGTCTGTTAGTTAAAGGTCTCCTTTACATTGTGGGGGGGGGAGGGGGGAGAAGAGCTGGTTTTCTTTCCAAGTATGCTGGTAAATGCACATTTTGTGGTGAGCAAAAGGGAGCTTTTTAATGTACTCAAGTATAGGGCTGGCCAAAGAATAGGAACTGTTTCATGAACAATTTCAAGGTCTTGAAACTTTCGTTCTCTATCAGAACGAAAACAAGACCTTTCAAAATCTTTGTGAAAAGATATGGGCGAGGGACCAACCCCAGAATACCCAGCGGTCTGGTGGGTAGGGCCCTCACTTGGCTTGTGGGCGACCCAGGTCCAAATGCTTGCTCTGAATCAGGCAAGAAAGAAACTTGTTCCCAGTTCTCCCATATCCCAGCTGAGCACACTAACAAACCAGGCAGTGGGCTGCTCTGGGGTGGGTCTTTGTCCTCCTCTCTCTTCCCCCTCCCCCACAGAAATTCCATCCTGGACCTAAGAAACCGTTTCAGCTAATTGACATTTTCTGATTTATTTATTTTTTATTTTTTTCTTAGTTTCAACAAATTCCTGACCAGTTCTATTCAACTAGGCAAATATATCTGCTAAGCTAAAGGGCAGAGGGAGATGGGGGAAGCCAAACTTATGCTGAAGTCCAAATTTCAAACTAGGCATTGTTTTGTTTTTTTTTCCCTTTCTACTTCCACTGGAACTGACTCTCAAGAAAGGAAAGAGGAACAAAAACTGACAACTTCCTATCTCTATCCCTTCTCCCAGGGAGAATCTAGGCTGCCTGGCTCTGAGGTTGGTCCCTTCTTGTAACCCAATGTGTTTTAAACCATCTGCGTTCCGTTACCAATTTCATACACTCCTTCCTTGAAGCATTTCAGCACAAATGTCAAAGTCTTGGAGCTTCCTTATCTGCAGGGGTTTCATACTTGAGTGATGTGTATCAAATTTGCCTTATCACAATCTGACACTAGGGATTTGACAGATGTAACTTCCATTAGAGTTGCTAAGCGTTATGTACATAAATCCACTGCACAACAGGAGGATAACAGACCTCTTATTCCTTGACCAGAATAGTGTCTCTCCAGGGAAATACCCAGGGCACTTTACAAAAATGGACACTTCCAGCTAATAATGTGTCAAAATTGTAAGCCTGCTTTCAAAGTGGCTAGTTCCGCAGTCCATAATTCCAGAGCTTCATAAATATAGCTAGACAAACCAACAGCCATTTGACAAGCCAGCAGCTGCATCCCCTGAGACAGAGGTGGTGACGGTAGAGCAAGCCAGAAGCTCAGAAAAGGATCTGTGATCCAGGCTATTAATGGCCCTAAAACTTGCAACCAAAGTTCTAAAGTCAATCTGTGGCCACACAGGAAGCTAGTGAAGTGACTGAGGAAGGCCGTCTCTGTGCACCCTCTAATCACCAAGATTCTAGCCACAGGAAAACTTCTACTGGCAAAGCAAGAAAACACATCATGAGGCACAACATTCTGTAGTTTCACTGTCTTTAATGGACATAGACTATCTGGTTAGCTGCTGATTTAAAATCTTCCAAAAAGGTATTGGCCAACTCAAACCGCGACAGACAATATCAGTTTGGTCCCGGATATGTGGGTTTGTGTCGCTGCATACCTCGCTCAGGGCTGAGTTTACAGGATATGTGGCAGTAAGCACGTGTGTATCTGCAAACACAATCAGTCCAGGAGCTTTAGTGGGTTATCTATATAGGGATTTTTTTTTTAAATGTAGGTAGATAAATGCATACATGTTCTCAGCTCTCAGTTCAGTGACTTCCTTTGTCATCTTAGACAAGTCACTTGAACAGGCCGGGCCTGATTCTGATATTCACTTACACTGTGGTAAATCAGGAGTAATTCTGTTCTGGTCAATGGATTTGCACTGATGCAAACATACCTTAAGTGAGATCAAAATCATACCTTCAGTGTCTCAGGCTTGGTCTACACTAGTCAATTGTCACCTGAACTATATAGTTCAGACGTGTGAAAAAGCCATACCCCTGATCAGCATAGTTAAGCCGACCTAACCTCCAGTGTAAACAGCACTAGGTTGATGGAAGAGATGGATGTGGATTACTTATGCCATCCGCGTAGGTACTGTCTACACTGAAGTGCTACACTTGTTCCGCTGTAGCGTTTTAAAGTGTAGACACTCTCTGTTCCCCATCTGTAAAATGAGGATAGATTTTTCTCCCTCCCTCTTGTCTTGTCTAATTAGTGCTAGGGCAGACATCGTATTACCACACACATACGGTCCCAATCCCAGTTGGAGTCTCTAGATGCTAAGGTAATACAAATAATTGAAGAACATGAGTACTTGTGGCACCTTAGAGACTAACAAATGTATTTGAGCATAAGCTTTCGTGGGCTACAGCCCACTTCATTGGATGCATGTAGTGGAAAATACAGTAGGAAGATATATATATATATATATACACACACACACAGAGAACATGAAACAGTGGGTGTTACCATACACACTATAAGGAGAGGGATCAGTTAAGGTGAGCTATTATCAGCAGGAGAGAAAAAGAACTGTTTGTAGTAGTAATGAAAATGGCCCATTTCCAGCAATTGACAAGGAGATGTGAGGAACTGTAGTGGGGTAAAAATAAGCATGGGGAAATAGTTTTACTTTGTGTAATGGCCCATTCACTCCCAGTCTTTATTCAAGCCTAATTTAATGGTGTCCAATTTGCAAATTAATTCCAATGAACAATGTATCTGAGCTGAAATGAACAGCTCAGATACATGATGGCCTGGTGGCAGATGCCCAGCTCATAATGACAAGTACTGGAAACCACTTAAATCACACTTTCTCCTATAGCTGTACTGGCTCTGCAGCATAAAGTATCTGCTCGATGCATGTACACAAAGTAAAACTATTTCCCCATGCTTATTTTTCCCCCACTACAGTTCCTCACATCTCCTTGTCAATTGCTGGAAATGGGCCATTTTCATTACCACTACAAACAGTTCTTTTTCTCTCCTGCTGATAATAGCTCACCTTAACTGATCACTCTCCTTATAGCGTGTATGGTAACACCCACTGTTTCATGTTCTCTGTTTGTGTGTGTATATATATATATATCTTCCTACTGTATTTTCCATTACATGCGNATCACTCTCCTTATAGCGTGTATGGTAACACCCACTGTTTCATGTTCTCTGTTTGTGTGTGTATATATATATATATCTTCCTACTGTATTTTCCATTACATGCGTCTGATGAAGTGGGCTGTAGCTCACGAAAGCTTATGCTCAAATAAATTTGTTAGTCTCTAAGGTGCCACAAGTGCTCATGTTCTTTTTGCGGTTACAGACTAACACGGCTGCTACTCTGTAACAAATAATTAAGTATTCACACAAAATTAAAACCCAAGTTCAGGCTATAATTCCAAAAACTGTATAAAACATTGGAAAGCAATATAAAAGCCTTCACATTAGTTATAGCTGAATGAAATTATACATACAGTGACCTTGCAGGATGATTTACCCACATAAATAAGGTACACCTTTTTAATGGTGTAAGTGATTACCCATTGGAACAAACTATCAAGGGAGTTGTATTCTCAGTGGCTTCAAATCAAGACAGGATGCCTTATTGAAAGATATGCTTTGGTCAAGCATAAGTTACTGGGCTCAGTATATGGGCGACTGGGTGAAATTCTGTGGACTGTCATGCAGGAAGTCAGACTAGATGATCTAGTAGCCCCCTTCTGGCCTTAAACTGCGAGAGGTTTTATAGATTCATAATTGACCAAGGCCCAAATGAGAGAGAAGCAAGAATTTTTCAGGCAGAAAACCTAACATACTGTAGGATTAATTCCTTTAGGGTAAGTAACTTTCTATAACCTCAGCTCAAGATTATTTCCATTGTCATTTCAATGATAAAAGTAAGGAGACAAATTTGTGTGGAAAGTAAGTGAATTTTGGGCTACGAGTGATGTCCTGAAATGAGGGCTGTTGGAGAGGAATGTTTACCTGACTCCCAAAATGCAATCTATCCATTTTTTTTGGAAATTCAAGTTTCCCACATATAACACAAGTTACCTTTAAAAGGGCATCTCAAGTGTCTTTATTACTTAACAACTGTGGTTCAGGAGATTAAATACACACAGCCAAATGCTGGAATGATACCATTTAAAGAGATGTGTTCAACTTGAAAATCACATTACCTAGTATGAAAGGTGACCACACTTTAAAAATCATAACGGAGACACGTGGGTGGGGTAATGCTTGCTTGGATTGCAAAACACTCACACAGAAGGCAAAGGTACACTTTTTGTGCTGGAGTTGCTTCTGCCAACTTTTGACTCGGTGACACACAAGTTTCTCAGAGTGAAGAATTTTTTTCCAGTAACTAGGTGTCTGAATGAGTTATCATGAAACACTGAATAAGTGTCATTAATGTTCATTTTGAACAACTTTAATAGTGTCTGTAGTCATTTGACTTTTCCCTTCACTCCAAACACCGTTTGCCACACTGAATATTTGTTCCATTGGTGTGCCATGAGTTTGTTCCTCTGTGAAGACAGAACAAATTCTACTTAGCATAGAAATGTCTTGAGCAAACATTTGTTATTAAAAGGTTTTGACTGATAAACTGGAATGCTTCTGGTGTCCTGAGAAGTTCTTGAGATAGACATCAAGGGACTGTGTAGGTGAAACAAAAACATACTGTCACTTTAAGTATAAGTCCAGGTTCTGCAAACCTTTCTTTGTAAAGACTATTTTCATTGTTTCTTCTGCATATTGTAGTCCAATTCTACCCCTTCTCCCTCCCCCCCCCTGCAACTTTCTGTAAAGACCATTAACAGGGGAACAAAGATACTTTGAATTATTTATCCATATATAAAATTTTGGTCAGACTGTTTTAAAGGGTGCTCAATCAGAAACTGGATATTTCAAAAACTACCGTAATCAGTTTCCAAAAATACAAACTGTTGGCTTCTCTTTAATGTGCACTCACTTCTCTGCTTAATGCTGCAGAAGTAATGTTAATGTGAGCCCATGCTCTGATTATCAGCAGCCTGGTGTCTAGATTATTCCCACTCATGTATGGCATTTCTCACTGGTGATTAAATTACTGAGTCTTTTTCTGAATAATAGGAGCAGATAGAAGGGGGAGACAAGAACCTTATTCTCAGTAGCATAGGCGCTGACTTGTTTTTGCCAGTGGGTGCTTTCTCCTCTCCATCCCCTCCCCCCTCTGTGAGTGACAAGTGAGGCCTTGGGGGCGGGGGGAAGAGACCTTGCAGGGACGGGGCCTCTAGGGGAAGAGGCAAAGTGGGAGCAGGACCTTGGGGCAGAGTGTGGGCGAGGCAAGGGCCACAGTCTGGGTGCTGGGGCCCACTAAAGATTAATCTGGCCCTGCGGGTGCTGAGCACCCACTATCTTTTTTTTTTTTTTTTTTTTTTTTAGTGCATCTTGTGGACCTGCTATGGGTCGGGAGGGACCAGGGCATTGTTGGGAGAAGGAGCCTGCTGCAGGTTGACAAGGGTGGGTGGGTTGTTGTTGTTTTTTAATACATAAGAGAACCTGAGTGTATTGGATGAGTTGGGGATCCTATCCCATTTAAGTGGCCATACACTGTGCCCATCCAGTTCAGCCTCTGACTTTATCCTGTCCCACTCTTCAGTCTGACCACTTCATTAGCATCTGACCCCATTCCACCCCACAACAGCCCTATTCCCCCTGAGCTCTGTTCTCCCCATTCACACCATTTCTCCTAACCCTCTCTCAGCAGAGCACTGAGGTAGCTGATCGCTACCTTCCCCTGGCTGCTAAAGGCTCTGTGCTAGCACAAGTCCAGCCAAAGGAGCAGACTGTTAGATAGGAGGCATAGAAGCATCCTGGCTGCCTCCATATCCAGCAGCCCCTGGTATTGGACTCGGGAGGAATAGCGTCAAGGAAAAGCTGCTTAGGATCTGCGTTCTTGTTGGGTCCATGAGACTCCAGTTGGACTACAGGAATGGGTGCAATCTTGGGAGACTCCAAGTATAACTGTCACACCCAGTGCATGACACACAAGTCTGGGGCTTGGTTTTGATGGCTGGTGTGTTGGCAGTGACTCAAGCCCAGAACAGTTAACAAGTCAAATATGGAGGAGCCATAAATTAAACTGCACTGGCAGAAATTACTCTGCAGCTCCGTGCACCTCCGTTCTGTAACAAGGACTACTGATCCCTGCAGTGCACTAGGGCTGAGTTCTGTAACAGTGAGAGATGTACAGAAACATTGGGCCAGAGAGGCTTTAGTTATCTATGACAGCATTGATGGTGGTGTATTTTAGGCCTAGGTCCACAAAGGTGTTTAGGTGCCTAACACCTAGAGTGAGGTGCCGAAATCCTGGTTTTAGCAACAACGGAGATCTGCAAAACTTCTGCTCAGCTGCTGCCCTAACTTTGTAGACCCCTCAATTCACATCACCTAAGTATTTGCTGCAAAAGCTCACTAGGCACCTTTGTTTCTGCCTCTAGGCATGTACACTGCTGCCTTACTGTAGGCATCTAGGTACCTACTGCCTGTCTAAGCCCCCCATGTGATCGGCAAACGGGGGGAAGAGTAATTTCTAGACCAAGGAAAAGCAGTAGATCTAATCTGGATTTCAGTAAACCATTTGATATAGTTCCACATGGGAAATTATTAGTTAAATTGGAGAAGATGGGGATTAATATGAGAATCGAAGGTCGGTAAGGAACTGGCTAAAGGGGAGACTATCACAGATACTGTTCAGTTGGAGGAAGGTTAGTAGTGGAGTTCCTCAAGGATCGATCTTGGGACCAATCTTATTAACATTTTCATTCATGACCTTTGCACAAAAAAAGTGGGAATGGGCTAATAAAATCTGCAGATGACACACAGTTGGGAGATATTACTAATATGAAGGAGGACTGGAATATCCTAGGAGACTTGGACAGCCTTGAAAACTGGAGTAATAGAAAAGGGATGAAATTTAATAGTGCAGAGTGCAAGGTCATGCACTTAGGGACTAACAAGAAGAATTTTTGCTGTAAGGACTTAGCAGTTGGAAGCAACAGAGAAGGAGAAAGATCTGGGTGTTTAGGTCCATGTGAAGTGGCTGTGGAAAAGAATTCATTAGGTGAGGTATTTTTAGTAGAGATAGGAAAGTATTACCTTTATACAAGGCACTGGTGAGACTTCATCTGGAATACTGCATGCAGTTCTGGTCTCCCGTGTTTAAGAAAGATGAATTCAAACTGGAACAGGTGCAGAGAAAGGATATGAGGATGATGAGAGGAATGGAGAACCTGCCTTACAAGAAAAGACTAAAGGCACTTGGCTTGTTTAGCTTAACGAAACAAAGGCTGAGGGGAGAGAAGATTGCTCTCTATAAATATATCACACAGATAAACACCAGGAAGGGAGAGGAGTTATGGGCCAATAGTGGCACAAGAACAAATGGATATAAACTGGCCATCAACAAGTTTAGACTTGAAATTAGGTGAGTTTCTAACCATCAGAGGACTGGAGTTCTGGAAGAGAGTTCCAAAAGGGGCAAAAAAATTAACTTGTTTCAAGACTGGGCTTGATAAGTTTATGGAGGGGATGGTATGATGAGGTTGCCTACAATGGCACATGGCCCATCAGCAGCTGCTATTAGCAAATATCTCTAAAGGCTGGAGATGGGAAACTAGATGGGGAGGGCTCTGAGTTACCACAGAAAATTCTTTCCCAGGTATCTGGCTGGTGGGTCATGCCCCCATACTCAGAGTCTAACTGATCATCATATTTGGGGTTTTGAAGGAATTTTCCCTAGATTAGATTGGCAGAGATCCTAGGGACTTTTCACCTTCCTCTGCAGCACCAGTGGCGGATTAGTCACTGGGCTAACGGGGCTTGTGCCCAGGGGCCCTGGAAAAATGGGCGCCCCCGCGTCCCGACCCACTCGGCCTGCCCAGTGCTTCTGCTGGGAAGTGGGGTTGGGGCACGGGGGCTTTCCCCGCTCCACCCGCCCGGCACTCCTGCCAGGGCAAGCCCCCACGGCCCGGCAGGAGTGCTGGGCGGGCGGAGCGGGGAAAGCCCCCAACCCCACTCCCTGGCAGGAGCGCCCGGGCAGGGGGAGCGGGGCAAGCCCCCAACCCCACTCCCTGGCAGGAGCGCCGGGGGGGGGGGCGGGGCAAGCCCCCAACCCCCCTCCCTGGCAGGCGGCCCGGGGGGGGGAGCGGGGCAACCCCCCAACCCCCCCCCCCGGCAGGAGCGCCCGGGGGGTGGAGCGGGGCAAGCCCCCAACCCCACTCCCTGGCAGGAGCGCCCAGGCGGGGGGAGCGGGGCAAGCCCCCAACCCCACTCCCTGGCAGGAGCGCCGGGGGGGCGGAGCGGGGCAAGCCCCCAACCCCACTCCCTGGCACGGGCACCGGGGGGGGGGCCCGGGGCAAGCCCCCAACCCCCCTCCCGGGCAGGAGCGCCGGGGGGTGGAGCGGGGCAAGCCCCCAACCCCACTCCCTGGCAGGAGCACCGGGGGGGTGGCCCAGGGCAAGCCCCCAACCCCACTCCCTGGCAGGAGCGCCGGGGGGGGGAGCGGGGCAAGCCCTTGACCCCTCTCCCTGGCAGGAGCGCCGGGGGGGGGGGGGGGAATGCAGGCAGCAGGGGTGAGGAGGGGCCCTCACTTGCTCTGCCCCAGGGCCCCACAAAACTGTAATCCTGCTCTGTGCAGCACTGATCACCTGCTCGTTTGAACTAGACCAAATGGCAGCTTCTCTGTAACTTGAAGTCTTTAAATCAAGATCTGA
The DNA here is from genome assembly GCA_003942145.1 of Platysternon megacephalum. Taxonomy (NCBI): domain Eukaryota; kingdom Metazoa; phylum Chordata; order Testudines; family Platysternidae; genus Platysternon; species Platysternon megacephalum. The sequence goes on along the minus strand of QXTE01000015.1, from coordinate 9,973,736 downwards.
GGACTTCAGTAACTCAGCCAGAGGTTCTGAGCCTATTACAGGAGTGGGTGGGTGAGGTTCTGTGGCCTGCGATGTGCAGGTCAGACTAGATGATCATGATGGTCCCTTCTGGCCGTAAAGTCTGAGTATGAGGTGCTCCTTGATCTAAATCACTTGTGGGTCCCAATCTGATAGGTATGGTTAGAGGCCTCCTAACTCCACACAAAACAGCCAGCAGAGGGAGACGAACTAGCCTTTTGTCCAATGGTCAGAGCACTCACCTGGAATGTGAGAGACCATCAGTTCAAATCCTTCCTCTGTCTCAAATTGGTGCTCTCACCACAGCCATAGGATATTCTGATGTGGGGCTCCCTCAGTCTCTCCTGGAGAAGTTGTTCCACTTTAATTAAATATTAATTAGGTCAGAGTGAGCGACTATAGCCCAGGGGCTAGAACACTCCCCTGAGAGGTGGAAGATCCCTGTTCAAATGTCTTCTCTTCCTCAGTCAGAGGAACTTCAACTGGGTTGGGGGGAGTTGTCTCACATCTCAGAGCCCTAATCACTGAGCTAAAGGCTCTGAGGGAACTGCTGCTCCTTCTCCTGTTGTTTTGTGCAGAGTTAGGTGGCCTCTGAGCATGCCTATTGGATTGGGTCCCACACATGACTTAGCAAAAGCAACGAGGAGTACTTGTGGCACCTTAGAGACTAACACATTTATTTGGGCATAAGCTTTCATGAGCTAAAACCCAGTTCATCAGATGCATGGAGTGGAAAATACAGTAGGAAGATATATATACACAGTACATGAAAAGATGGGAGTTGCCTTGCCAAGTGGGGGAGGGGGGGGGTCAGTTCTAACGAGACAATTCAATTAAAGTGGGATATTATCAAAAGGAGAAAAAAATCACTTTTGTACTGGTAATCAGGGTGGCCCACAAACAGTTGACAAGAAGGTGTGAGTAACAGTAGGGGAAAATTAGTTTTTGTAGTGACCCATCCACTCCCAGTCTTTATTCAGGCCTAATGCGATGGTGTCCAGTTTGCAAATTAATTCCAGTTCTGTAGTTTCTCGTTGGAGTCTGTTTTTGAAGTTTTTTGTTGAAGAATTGCCACTTTTAAGTCTGTTATTGAGTGTCCAGGGAGGTTGAAGTGTTCTCCGACTGTTTTTTGCTGATACAGACTAACATGGCTACCACTCTGAAACCTGTCACACATGACGTAGGTGGCTGAATGCCTATNTCTCCCCCCCCCCCCCCCCCCCCCCCCCCATGCCCCAGCTCTTGGATCACTAGCAGACAGGTGCCTCCCTACAGCCCAGGTTTAGGTGCCTATCTTCAAGGGAGAGGCAGGGCTTAGGACATGGCCCTGCTCTCAGCATCTCCCACTGGCTAGCTTAGGTGGCTCCCTGTCCAATGTGCTGACTTTGTGGATTGCTTTCTAGTGTGTCTCTCTCCCCGTTCATTGTGTATGGAGCCTAGGTGCCCAGCTCAGGCCTTGTGACTGTGACTTTCTAGGTGCCTATGTCCCTTGGTGAATTCAGGCCTAACTTCCCACAAACCTGTGTTTGAAGAATGAGGCAGTATCAGTTTGCCAGAGGATCCAGTACTGGCTTGATACAATAATCAGGGGATCTCGCTGCAGTATTCAAGGTCTGTGCGTCAGGCCACTGTCTCCCAACTGCTGGGATAGGGTGGTGGTATAGTAGGTAGGAGTGGAAACCAAAAGAATAGATAACACTGACCTGGGGAGGCGTGGGAGGGAAAGGAGCAGGTACTAAAATGTGTGAGACCCAGCAGCAGGTTGGAGTGAGAAGGAAAGGGTGTTTGTGAGGTGAGGTGCACAAAGGCTGCAGGGGATGTGTTCAGGGTTTTGTCTGAGGAGAAGCTGGTGGCTACATATTTGCAGCACCTTGCTCACACAAGCTAACCTGGCAAGCACCTTCTCATTGAATGAATGGTTAAGGCAGTGGCAATATAATCTTCCCTAGCCAATCCTGCCAATGAGCCTCATCTCTAATTTTAGAGAGACAAGAGCTGTTAAATTTCCATGTCTGTTCAAGCCTGAGTTCAATTGCTACTAGCAACTGTCAAGCAATTGTTCCCTATCCCATTACCTTCTGATTCCGCCTCAGATACGTACATAGTCACAAGGTGTGTGTAACAGTCTGGACCCTTATGTTTACCACTTTTTATGAAATTTATCATAGTCTGGTAAAAGTATGCCTTGAGAGGTATCATTTGCTGATCATTATTGTCCTGGTAAAATGTGTGACAACACTGGATGTAAAGTGATAAGATTCTAGTGCATGACATTGCGGGGACATGCTCCAAGTTTGGAAAAGCAGGTACAAACCAGTTCCTCAGAGACAAAAGGCAAACTGATGCCTCCACCAGGTGTCAACATAATCAAATGGACCATCATCTGGTTAAGGGGCCATTCTTTAGCAGGAAGAAGGGTGTGAGTGAGAAATTTACATCTTGGAAAAGGAACAGCTGGGGGTTCCCATGCAAACAAACTTTGTCTCCTGAACTGCAGCTGGAGATGATTTTCAAAGTGGAAAATAACTGTAAGGGATGAGAACAGAGGGCACACATTCTCTCTTCCCTTTCTTTCTGTGCACAACATCCACAACACCTGAAAGACAAGGAAAGGAGCATTGGACTGAGAGGGGTCCTGGCTGAAAAGCATCCAGCCAGTAAGACTGCAAAACCAGGTGGTGAGAGAGACCTTTGCTTTGAATTCATTTAGCTTGTTGAGTTAGGTATTAGTTGTTTTACCTTTATTTTCTTGTAACCAAATTCTGACTTTTAGGCCTCATTACTTGTAATCACTTAATCAATCTTTCTGTAGTTAATTAACTTGTTTTATTTTATCTAAACCAGTGTGTTTGGATTGAAGTGTTTGGGAACCTCCATTTAAGACAACAGGGTTTATGCATGACATTTTCTATTAATAAAATGATGGACTTTCTATGAATTTATATTGTCTAGGAGGATACTGGGTCAGGGGCGGCAGGTTTGTATAATTGTTGGTTGTGCCCAGAATGAGTCTAAGCCCTCCCCTCTCCAATATATATATATATATATATATATATAAAATAATCTCCAATATATATATATATAAAATAATGTAAAAATGGACTGGAAACAGGAAGCCTTTACAATGTCCCTTTATTGCACAATATCACTATCATAAGAAAATATTATTTAACTAAGAATATCAACTTTATTAATACTCTTGAATATGGAAACAACCAAGCACTCTTGAATCAATAACCCTCAAAAGCAAATGCTTTCTAAAATTAAAACAAATATAGCCCCTTCTTTTGCGATGTTCTTCAGGAGGCAGCAAACACTTTTTGTCGTTGTTTGCTTCTTGAAATGAAGTCATCCAGGAGACTTGCAATGTCCAATTCAGAGGTAAAGTTCTTATGAATGTGCAGAAATGCCAAGTGATTTAGACGTTCTTGGCCCATTGTCGTTCGCAAATAATTTTTCAGTCTGCGCAGGCAATTGAATGATCACTAAGCAGTGCAGGTTGTAGTTGGAATTGTGTAGAATAATTTCAGGAGAATTGGAATTTCTGACAACATGTCACTCAAGCCTTTGTTTTGTTTCGGAAATTGCTTCGCTTCGCTCACTGAGTTAAGCTGGTAATTTCTCGATCTGCAAATATCACTCAACATTTCTAAATGAAGAAATAGCCTCTCCATGTTAATATCACCATGGAAAGCTTCATTTATTGGGACAATGTCCTGTTTCAAGCCATTTGCTGCATCAGTTATATGCTTCTCCAATTTTACTGCGAATGTAAAGCTTTCTGTTGAAAACCTCTGTTCAATGGCAACTTTGCAACATCAATGATCCTGACATATATTTGATGAAAATACTCTTTGGGGTCACTGAAGGTGTGAGGAAGGCTTCCATGGTTGAGCCATCTCAGTGGCTTGCGTTTTCTCGGGAGCGTAGGATCATCTAAATAAAGATTTCTTGCCTTCTCTACTATTGTTTCCCAGAAGTGATTGTATGATGAGTCAGTGCACATCCTGCTCAACATCTCTTGCAACAGGCCAACTTTCTTCATAACGCTTGCCAATGATCTGTTTGGGTTTTGAATTTTTGCATTAGCTTCTTCTACAGGACCCATGGCTTTCACAAGAACTGTTAGTGTAAAGTACATTGAAAAAGACTGAAGTTGCTTCGAGAATCAACTATATTTTGAGCCAAATTCATGGGAAGAGTAACTAAATTCATCTAGGCAGTTTATCATGGCCTCATAGTTGTGGAGCAGTGATTTAACGCTACTGATCCTTAGTGTCCATCTTGGTGGGCACAATGGTCGTAAAGAAGGCCCCCCTTCACTCTGAAACTCTCTGATTGCTGTCATATGCTTTGGTGACTCCCTGAAGGCATTGATGAGATCTTTCACCATCGAAAACATATAACGACACTCTTGAATATTATGCAGGGCATTCTGTGTGGCAAGGTTAAGGGAATGTGCAGTACAGTGCACAAATGCCACTCTCAGCTCTCGATCCTTCACTCTGGCTTGGACCCCAGTAAATTTGCCAGACACATTACTGGCTCCATCGTAACACTGCTGCCGGCAATCATAGAAGGGTAAATCACACCTGAGAAGCGTATCTTCCACAATTTTGAAAAGAGAAGCAGCATCCATTGTGTCAGTTTGGTAAAACCCAATAAACCCCTCATAAATCTCCCAGTCTTCACTAGAAAAGAACCTTAAAGAAAAACTTACTAGTTCTTTTCTTGACAACTTGGTAGTCTCATCCATTACAATGGCATAAAACTTTAAAGCCTTTATCTTTTGCACAATTTGTCTTAGTGCCATCATTGCCATCATTTCGATTATTTCGTTAATAACCACAAGTGACAGCCACTTGTATTTTGTGTGACTAAGCCACTGTCTCAGTTCCTCTGAATCTGTCCTGTGTAGCAACAAGAGCGCCATCAAATTTGAATCACTCTCATTATGTCCATGTAATGCTATTCCTTGTTGAGCTACACTCTGAACACTGTTAAAAAATGTTGTGCGGTGCATTCCTAGCTGATTGTGATTCTTTTCTGTAACTGGTCGACATTAGTGCAGAAACATTTACCTGCGATTGCAGAGCAGGATACTTCATTACCACTTCCTTGTGGCAGGAGGATTTTTCGTGTGATGTAAAACCATGCAATGCGTGTCTCCAATCTTGAAATCTGGACGAAATAAACGTTGGTTCGGCCTTTGTAGAAAATATTAAGATCTTCTTTTAAGAACAGTTTTTGCAGACTGAGCAAAAAGCTCTGTCTAATTCGCTATTGTACTCTGACCACGTAAATCTTGAGAGCCAAGATTGCTGAAAATTCCTTTTCTTATCTTGTAGATTTGCCACATCTTTCTTTTATATAACTTCAGTTTGCAAGCTGGGTGTCGAACTCAGGCTGTCACTTGATGAACTACCCTTTTCTTTTTCTCTGGGTAACTTTATTAAGAATTTATCCATTGTTGATTATTACGGGTCCTACAAATCAAGAATTTGTTGATGGGATAAAATGAAGCTACAACACCCCGGTGCCACAAGATTACAAGGGCCAATTAAAAGTGGAAAGTCAGAAGCAGCACTCACCTGCTTCAATAAGTTATATTTTGTTGTACCCATATACAACCAATTATATACTTTAAAGGGTGTAAAATAATCAAGTATTGTGCTAAACATGATCATACCCCAAACTGACCGCCAAATTTTAAGTTGCATGTTTTTTCCCTCAGGTGAGGGCTCTGGGATGGGGCTGGGGATGAGGGATTCACAGTGCAGGAGAGGGCTCAGGGCTGGAGCTGAGGGTTGGGATGCAGAGCGTGAGGGCTCTGGCTGGAGGTGCAGGCTCTGGGGTGGGGCAGGGCTGGGGATGAGGAGCTTGGGGTGCAGACTCCCCCCCAGCCCTCTCCCTGCCGGCAGCAGAAAGCTCCAGGGGAGGGAACCCCCTCCCCCCCCGACTGCACTCTCACCTCGCACCACTGTCACTGCACGTGCTTCTAGGGCCCCTCTCAAGTCCAGGAAGCCCCCTCATCTCCCCTATGGTGGGTGCCGGGGGGGGAGGCTGCCATGACATGTGGCCTCCTCCCCTGCTGCTGCCCCTCACCGTAGCCTCACTGGGGGTGGGGGATGGGGCTGCCTCTTGCCCAGGGTGGGGCAGGAACGGTGGCTGCGGGCAGGGGGGCGCAGGGTGTCACAACACTCACCCTAGCCCCAGCTGCTCAGATCCATCACATATGGCCTCCTCCCCTGCTGCAGCCTGCTGCCCCTCACATAGCCTCATGGGGGATGGGGCTGCCCCTTGCCCACCATGGAGCCGGGGCAGTGGCTGCGGGCTGAGGGGAGGGAGCGCAGATCACAGGGTCAGACACTCACCAAAGCCCCAGCAGCTGCTCAGGTGAGTGAGGTCCAGACGTCTGCCGGCCAGAAGCCCCCTCGGCATCGCCTCCCGGTGGGTGTCGGGGGAGGGGAGGGCTGCCAATCATGTGTGTGCCTCCTCCCCCTCCTCAGGTGCAGCAGCAGCCAGCTGCCTCAGCCTGCCGCCGGCACCGCTCTTGTGCTGTAGCCTAGCCTTAGGCAGAAGCGGCCGGCAGCACAGGCGAGGGAGAGCAGCACGGAGCGGCAGGGCAGCGCCTGCTTTCAATCAGGCAGGGATGCTCCGGGGCCGTGGGGGGTGGCAGGCGGGGCCCAGGGGAGGAGCATGGGGGCTGGGGGATGCTCCAGGCAGGGCCGGGGGAGAGACCCAGCTCCAAACATTGGTGGAGCCGGGCCCCCGGGCCCTGAATATTCCTGGAGCCTGGGCACCACAGGCCCATATAACTCGCCGCCCCTGTACTGGGTGTACTAGGAACAGAGCCTGAGACATAAGCCCTGGTATCAGAGGCCTGGTATGAGGCAGGACCTGCTCACAGAATCTGGCAAGAACAGGGCTGATCTTGCAGAAATACACATTCCTAAGAAGTGCTAAGCACAGAGTACTCAGGCAAACAAATCCCAATATCAAGTGGTACGGGAACATCCTGATATCAAGGATGGTACAAAAACATTCCCCAAGGATAACAAGAACACACTGACCCCTCCTAAAAGACAAGGATGACAGTACATAATAGAGATGTTTTAATTGAACCAACACGTACAAGGTGATAACTAGCCACATCAGGGGCAGTAACTATGTCAGAGCCAGTACCTAATTTGTTTGTATCAGGGTATAAAGATGTATCTCAGAGGGAGTATCTTTGTCCAGCTGCGGGGGGAATGGAAAGTCCTGCCATTCACTGAGCTATGTCCATTGTCACAGGCATACAGGTCTTAGTATCCTCGTAGAGTCTGCCAGGTGCTATTACCATGCTTTGTCAACAATAAACCTCGCCTGGTGCCTTCATACCTTAACGGAGCTTGTGGTCGTTGGGCAGTTCGCTCGAGGTCTGCCGTGCCAGCTGTCTGCACAGAGGTGGGGCAGCACACAGGGAGAACACACACACACACACAGCCGAACATCTAACCACCCTGGGCAGTACAGGAGACACATTTCCAGGGACAAGTAAAATAATCCACACTGTAAGATAATTCAAGAGTGGCTGGCTAAAGCACTCATAATATATCTTGGAGTGATTCACATGCTGGAGGTTGTGTGAGCAGACCAGGAGTGGTTGCTTTCACAGTGTAAAAGACACCCCAGATTGGAGAATTGAGGGACACAGCTGTTCAACAGTCCAGATCATACCGTGGGTAATGTCAGTGTGTAATGCCAAAATAGGGTGACCAGACAGCAAGTATTAAAAATCAGGATGGGGGTGGGAGGTAATAGGCACCTATATAACACACAGCTCCAAATATCGGGACTGTCCCTATAAAATTGGGACATCTGGTCACCCTATGCCAAAAAGAAATGAATTGACCTAGAAAAGTTTGAACCTATTTTTGATCTTACTTGAATCTTATTCAGATTTATGTAAAACACTTCCCCTGCACATAATGCATGGTTACTGGCCTTGTGCCATTGCATTTGCATCAGTGACCTGTGGTTCCCTTGTCATCTTTCTCAGTCAACTCACAGGAAAAGGTACGATTACCTACCTTGTTCTGGTAATCTTGATACCACATTTTCCTGTTGCACAAACATCATTTCAGGGTGAGTTGATCTAAAAGTTTAGCCAGCTAAAAAGGAAACAATGTAAGTTCACTGCGTTTGTTTTAAGTAATCTAGCACACCAAGTGGGCCATCCATTCTAACTGCTGTTCCCTAAAGTCAGATGATAGCAGCGGGGTGGGAGAGGGAAGGGTTTGGAGGTAGCGAACCCTCCCATCCCTCAGAAACAAAACTGCTTGACTCCACACCCATTCTCATAGGACACCTGTTTGTTTACTTGGTGAACAATATTCAGAACAATCTATCTTAGGTTCTGACCTGGTCCCCTGTAAACTCTTCTCAGTGTGTTAGTGAATTTATCCCCATTTCGCAGAGAAATGGGGTGACTTTCCCAAGGTCACACGGAAAGTTAGTTTGGCAGAGTAGGTCTCCTGGGTTCCAGATAGGTGCCCTGACAACTGGACCATCCTTCCCATTTGTAAAGGCTGTCAGATTGGCACTACTAGAAACCAAAGTCCACTACTCAGGAAAAGTCAGGTACAACACTAGGTCCTTCACACAGCTCTTTTGATGTGCCTGAGCTATGGCAATTTATAGGATTCTAGCATGGCTCAGTCTGCATACTCATTGAGTCCATGGCAGCTCTGCTGAAATGGCCAACATGGTAAAGCCAGTTTTAACTTTGGCTTTCTGCATCATGATCACCTCTCCCCTTGAGAACTGGAGGGACAACATCATCTGATGAAAGCAAATGAAGAGCCATCCTGAGGGCAAGACTGAGACTGTCTCGGGTTGCTGCATAACTTCACATAGTCATAGACTTTCACAATTCCTTCCCTTGCTTCATGGTAGGAAGTAATCGACACCAACCCTCTACCAGGCACTGATTACTGTGCTAGCTAGTGTGTTGCGGGCAAAGCCAAGGTTCTTCCCAGCCTGCACCCACCTGCATGGAGACCAATAGCATCCACATGCTCTATAACCCCTGTCCACATGGAACAGCAGTTGAATAACTTAGAGGGAGGGTAACTAGTCTGGCACCCCACCCCACCTCCCAAGTGCATGTGTGAGAGGCATGCCATAAATGTTAGTTAACTTTGGGGGGGGCACTTGACCCAATCATTGAATTTATTTTAAATGACAACGTTTGATCCTGGCCCTTACTAATGACACCTGGTAGAAGAGTTACAAAGTTGTCACCAGTGGTGCTGTAACAAGGGCGAGGCGAGTGAGGCACTTGCCTCGGGCGCGCAAAAGCGGGGTGGAGAAAAAAACAAAAAAGCCGCGATTGGTGGCGCTTCAGCGGCAGTTCTACCGCCGCCGCTTCTTCGGCAGCAATTCGGCAGCGGGTCCCGCAGTCCCTCTCGGAGGGAAGGACCTGCCACTGAATTGCCGCCGCCACTTCATTCATTCTTCGGCAGCAATTCGGCGGCGGGCCCTTCCCTCTGAGAGGGACTGCGGGACCCGCCGCCAAAGAGCCTGGAGCCGGCCCTTGCCTCGGGCGCAAAAATTCCTTGTTACGGCTCACCACCATATTAAGCTCCATCTGAAGTAGTGACTTGGGGCGCTTGAAGATTCCCTCTCCTCTTCTAATATCCAGCCTCATACTTGGGCCTTAGAGATATTTTTAAAATTGAGCCCATAATATATACTCTCCTTTTGAAGGAGTTTTAATGAGTCTGACAAGACACCAAGAGGGAAATGGTTAGGTAGTATGGACCAAGTCTTCCTTGCTTTACTCCCCCCATCTTCCATTCCACTGTTTTCATAAGGGTCTTAAGAAAACTGAAATCTATGTACAGGTTTTAAATGTGAGGAAGACGCTGTGCTTGTACAGCTTGTGCACTGGGGGTACATTGTGCATCTCAGCATCTGGTGTTATAACTGGTCTCATAATATAGCTCCAATACTTGATATGTGACTTTGCCACTAGCCTTTGGCCTCTTAGAAGCTGTACCTGAGTGGTTTGTCCATGTAGATATTCCAGCGTTGTGTCCAATTACACTTTGATAAAGGATGGGGAATGCTTGCCTTCAGCATGCCATTTGTCCAATCAGGCATTTGTAATATACATCTTTCCTAGCGGACTGGATATGCCTGGAAAAGCTAGCACAAGACCTGTCAGAGTATTGTGTTGCAGTTTCATGGTCAGTGAAGAGGCTAAAGAGTTTATGGGTAAATGTTATCTTGGTTTATAGCTTTTTCTCAGGGGATTGGCATAGTTACTTTTAGAGGCAACCAGCCTGGTTATGTCTACATTGCATTGTAAACCAGAGTCTGTGGGACCCAGGCTTATGGTCTCAGTGTTTCCAAGTCCATGCTTGAGTTTACAATTGCTGGACCTGGGCCTCACAACCATGTTAATACATCCATACTGGACTATGCAGATCTTCTGACCTATGCCTGGGGCTTGAGATGCAGCCACACTTCAAAATAACAGGGGTTGGACCCACATCCTGAATCAAACAGATTTGTGTGTGGCCAGTAGGGAGACTTGAGCTCAAACCTGACTCTGAGCCCATGTTTATAATGCAGACACTACTATACTTTCACATTTTTAGGTTTCTTTAATTTTTAGCCTTAAAATTGATTTGCTTTCAGGTCTGACTATTTTTATCAGTAGGAAGTATTTAAGATTTTTTTTTTCCTGATATCTCTTCCCAGCCTTAACTCTAGCTTGACAAAGATTTTGTTTTAAAATGTCTGGCATACAGTGGAAGGCGGAGTAGTATATCTTACTCAGTTCTTCAGCTCCTCTTAGCACTAGGAATGGGGGCAGCCACAGACCACTGCAGGAGCTCAGAGCCAGGAGAAGGCAGGAAGCAGAGAAACCTGTGGAGCTTAGAAACTCTTGCATGGTCCCTGTTTCCCTGCCAGCTATACCTTCTTCCCACCTTCCCCCCAGATTCCAGAGCTTGATTCCTGCTCTCCTTCCCAGTTTCCTCTGGCTTCTGTTGCCATAGGGTCTGAAGTCTTTAGTCTCTTAGTGAATTGCTCACCTGGCTCTTTGGTTTCTATCAGCTGTGGCTCCTGTAGACTTTCAAAACTCAACTGGGAGGCAAATCTGGAACTGGCTGAAAGAATCAGGGTATGAAACCCAAGGAGGCAGATGATTTAGGGAGGAGAGTCAGCAAACATCCACTAAGGCTAGAAGAAGTTTACATTTGGTTATACAAGGAAAGTCTTAGGAGGCTTATATAGCCCTATGTAGTCTTCCCAGTCTGAAGGTTGGCTTGGCCATTGTCTCTTGCCCCGGATCCCCTACGGGAGTCCCTATTCCTGGGCAAGCTCGCTCCTGGGGGACTTTCTGGATCTAATTACCTTCAGTCCCTAGCACTAGTCCTCAGGTCCAGCTACTGGGCACTGCTGGAGAACAAACATCTAAAGCCCCTCTGAGGGCAGCAGTGTCTGTCTGCCCTAAACAATGTGTGTGCGGGGGGGGGGAACAGACAGATGAACACTTCTATATCTTAGATTCATTCTGTGCAGATCAAAAGCTTCATGTGCTTATGTAAAATCTTCCTTTCAAGAGTGTTTTTTTTTTCTTTTGTTTAAAAAAAAAAAGGGGCAACTTAGTTNTGTGCTTATGTAAAATCTTCCTTTCAAGAGTGTTTTTTTTTTCTTTTGTTTAAAAAAAAAAGGGGCAACTTAGTTTCTACAGCAGGGGTCGGCAACCTTTCAGACATGGTGTGCCGAGTCTTCATTTATTCACTCTAATTTAAGGTTTCGCGTGCCGGTAATACATTTTAACGTTTTTAGAAGGTCTCTTTCTATAAGTCTATAATATATAACTAAACTATTGTTGTATGTAAAGTAAATAAGGTTTTTAAAATGTTTAAGAAGCTTCATTTAAAATTAAATTAAAATGCAGAGCCCCCCGGACCGGTGGCCAGGACCCGGGCAGTGTGAGTGCCACTGAAAATCAGCTCG
>QXTE01000015.1:9661939-9960802 GCA_003942145.1 Platysternon megacephalum | reverse complement strand
TCTAGAGCAGGGGTCGGCAACCTTTCAGACGTGGTGTGCCGAGTCTTCATTTATTCACTCTAATTTAAGGTTTCGCGTGCCGGTAATACATTTTAACGTTTTTAGAAGGTCTCTTTCTATAAGTCTATAATATATAACTAAACTATTGTTGTATGTAAAGTAAATAAGGTTTTAAAAATGTTTAAGAAGCTTCATTTAAAATTAAATTAAAATGCAGAGTCCCCCGGACTGGTGGCCAGGACCCGGGCAGTGTGAGTGCCACTGAAAATCAGCTTGCGTGCCGCCTTCGGCACACGTGCCATAGGTTGCCTACCCCTGTTCTACAGTTTCAATTCCTGGAAGCTGTGTGGTTAATCACTCATTTTAATATATCTACTTTTATCTTGCTAGTACTGAAGTTAATGCCATCAATATATAGCTAGCCTTTCAATCTTGATAAAAGATCCTGATCTAATTGCTTCAGTGAAGATGGGACTTGCTGGTGCTGCTAATCTTGATCCTGAGTTGTCTGAAGAGCTGGCTGGGCTTATTGAGAAAGAGAATACTGGCAAAAGTGGCTTGACTGCTTTGAATGTACATAGGGTGATGGCACTTTCTGCTCTCTGTGTGCTCAAAGTTATAGCCACATAGGGTATGTCTACACTGGAAAGAAAAATCTGTACCATCAAACCTCAGAGCCTGGCTCTGTTGATTCGGGCTTGGACTGCAGAGCTAAAATTGGCAGTGTAGACATCCTTGCTTGATCTGTTTAACCTGGCGAGGGGGGAGGGTCTCAGACTCTGGCCTCCAGCCCTAAAAGGAATGTCTACACTACTATTTTGAGCCCTGAGACTCTGAGCCACAGGTTTTTCTTTACAGTGTAAATGTACCCTTACTCTACAGACAAATGTACTTCCTCTATTTCTTATGCCATTAGCACAGAATCATAGACATTACTCTTGGGGGAATTCTGCACACGTGCAGAATTCATGTCCCCCACAGATTTCTTTGCTTCCCTGCAGAAATATGACTTTTTGATAGGGAAGCCAAAGAGCAGTCATGTGCCTCTCCCCAGCCATGCAGCCACGTTGTTTTGGGCACCCAGAGCAGCCAGCAGAGAGGTAAATCACTGTGAGTGGGGCTCGGGATGCCCCGGCCAGTGGATCCTACACTGTGATAGACTCATCTCCTCTTCTCCCACAAGGAGTGGCCAGGGCCGGGTCAGACCCACCCCTTGAAACCTCTCCCAGTTGCAGGAAGCTCTGCACCACCTTCCCTGCCTGCTTCCTGCCCCCATCATGCCTCAGCCACAGGAGGAGGGCTCACTGTATGGTGAGCTGCTCTCTCATCCACCCAACCCTCATTCATCTGGACCTATTGCACCCAGACAACCCCCAATGAGCCTCCCACACTCAATCCCCCACCCCCCCACTCCGATAAGCACCAGCCCTTTGCCCCTGGACCACTCCGATGAGCCCCCTGCACTGGGACCCCCACCCCACTGAGCCTAAACCAGCTGCACCCAGACCCCCACCCCAATGAGCCCTACTCCCCCAGCACCCAGACTCGCTCTGCTGAGCCCCAACCACCTTCACCTAGACCCCTCCCCACCGAGCCACCTGAACCCAGATTGCCCCACACAGAACCATCTCACCCCACACTTGGATCCCCCCCACTAAGCCCCTCCACACTTGGATCCTGCCAGGCTGAGCCTGCCTGCCCACACCTGGTGCAGAGGGGCAGGGGTCCAGGGGGTTTCTGGGGCAGGCCCGGCCCTTGCACTGTGTCAGGGTTGGATGCAGCCTCACTGCCAAGTCCATGGCCTGGGGGAGGAGGGACTTCAGGGTGACTTCCCACCTCCATTAAGCTAGAGCTGGAGCCTCCACATTTATTTATTGACAAATAAAATGTACAGAATTTTTTAATATATTGTGTGCAGAATTTTTTATTTTTTTTTGGCGCAGAATTCACTTAGGAGTAAGACATAGAAGGGACATTCAGAGATCATCAAGTCCAGCCCCCTGCACTGAGGCAGGACCAAGTAAACCTAGACCATCCCTAACAGGTGTTTGTCCAACCTGTTTTTAAAAACTTCTCATATTGGGGATTCTACAACCTCCCTTGAAAGCCTATTCCAGAGCTTCACTACCACTAATTAACAAGTTTTTCCTAACATCTAATCATTTGTCCTATCTTCACTGGACATGGAGGACAATTGAGCACCATCTTCTTTATAAGGGCCCTGAACATATTTGAAGACTGTTATCAGGTCTCTCCTACCTCCCCTCAAGACTAAACATGAGCAATTTTTAACCTTTTCTCATCGGTCAGGTTTTCTAAACCTTTTATCATTTTTGTTGCTCTCCTCTGGACTCTCTCCCATTTGTCCACATTTCCTAAAATGTGGCCCTCAGAACTGGACACTATACTCCAACTGAGGCCTCACCAGTGCCAAGTGGAGCAGAACAATTACCTCCCTATCCTACATACAACACTCCTGTTAATACACACTGACTGATATTAGCTTTTCACATATTCAATTTGTGACCCAGTATAACCTTCAGATCCTCTTTGGCGGTACTACCACCACACCAGTTATTCCCCATTTTGCATTTGTGCATTTAATTTTTTCCTTCCTAAGTGAAGTACTTTGCACTTGTCTTTATTAAATTTCATCTTGTTGATTTCAGACCAATTCTCCAATTTGTTAAGGTCATTTTGAATTCTGATCCTGTCCTCCAAAGTGCTTGTAACCCCTCCCAACTTGGTGTCATATGTAAATTTTATAAGCATACTCTCCACTCCATTATCCAAGTCATTAATGAAAATATTCAAGGACTGACCTTTGTGGGGTGCCACTAGATATGCCTTCCCAGTTAAATAGTGAACCACTGATAACTACTCTTTTGAATAAGGTATTTCAACCATTTGTGCACATTTGTGCATATAGTAATTTCATCTAGACCACATTTCCCACATGACGTTCTCATAAGCAAAGTAGGGACTCCAGTGCTTAATTTGTGCTGGGCTTTCCAGGACTGAGCCCCGACACTTTTAGGCTTGGCAGTTCATAGTCCCAGCACCTCTGGGCTTGCCGTGTCAGTTATGAAAATAAAAAAATTTGCTTGAGCCCCGGCATCTGTTTTACTATAAAATTAAGCACCGAGGGTCTCTCTCAAAAGCCTTACTAAAATCAAGATATATCATGTCTACTGCTTCCCCCTTATCCACTCAGCCAGTAACACTGTCAAAGAAGGAAATTAGTCTGGTTTGGCATGATTTGTTCTTGACAAATCCATGCTGGCTGTTCCTTTTTATAAGCCTATTATTCTCTAGGTGCTTACAAATTGATTATTTAAGTATATTTACAGGTATTGAAGTTAGGCTGGGTGGTCTATAATTCTCTGGATCCAGTCTTTGCTCCTCTTCTTAAAGATAGGTACTATGCTTGCCCTTATCTAGTCCTCTGGATCTTCACCCATTCTCCATGAGTTTTTGAAGATAATTGCTAATGATTCTGAGATTGCTTCAGCTAGTTCCTTAAATACCCTAGGATGAATTTCATCAGGCCCTGCTGACTTGAATACCTCTAACTTATCTAAATATTCTTTAACCTGTTCTTTCCCTATTGTCTTGTGTTCCTTCGCCCTTGTTAATATTGACTATCTAGTCACCATTAACCTTTTTAGTGGAGATTGACACAAACTAGGCATGACACACCTCAGCCTTCTTGATGTCATCAGTTATTAGCTCTCCTTCCCCACTCAGTAGAGGACCTACACTTTCCTTCATCTTTCTGTTGCTCCTAATATGTTTAATGACCCTCTTCTAATAGACTTTTATGTCCCTTGCTAGGTGTAACTCATTTTGTGCCTTAGCCTTTCTGATTTTTGTCCCTACATGCTTGTTGCTGTACTCCTCTTTAGCAATTCATCCATTTTTCTACCTTTCGTTGGATTCTGTGACAGGAGTTCCGAGTCAGGAGCTGACTTGGTAACTTGTCACTCAAATCCTCACCAGTATAGGTTAATTTGGATCTAAGTGGAAGACAAGCCAACCAGCGGAAGGGCTAATTAGAGGGACAAGCAACCCCAGCAGCTCAGAGCAGATAGAGAGGAAGCTATCCCTGGAAAAGGGGGTGCAGAGCCTGAAGGGAGGCAGAGCCAGTTGCTGCTAGTATTGCTCTCTTTCCCCCAGAAGTAAGAGGGGAGCTGACTGGGACTTCTATATGTGTAAATAATTCCACAGGCAGGAGTCTGACAGAACACTAGAATAAAGCACAGTGGTGGTGAAGGTGGCCTATAGTGAGTGTGGTCTGAATCTAAGGCCATGTCTACGCTACCAGCTAAATCTGCACTGCTGCGATCGATGCAGCAGTGTCGATTTAGCGGGTCTGGTGAAGACATGGTAAGTCGATGGGAGATCACTCTCCCGTCGACATACCAGGATGAAGACACCGCTGTAAGTCAACTCAAGTTAGGTCGACTTCAGTTATGTAACTGAACTAGAGTAACTTAGATTGACTTACAGTGCTAGTGTAGACCAGCCCTGAGGTGAGCGAGGCTCACAGGGGAACACGCCGTGACGGATTGATTTTTGATTTTTCAGGTCACTAAAAAGCTGATGGAGCCATATTGGCCTCTTACTATTCTTCTGTTTTTCCTTCTCATCAGGATAGTTGGCAGTTGTTGTTCCTTGAATATTGTCACCTTAAGAAACATCCAGCTGTCCTAAACTCCTTTATCCCTTAGATTCTCTTCCCATAGGCGCTTACCTACCAGTTCTGAGTTTTAATCTGCTTTTTTGAAGTCCATGGTCCTTATTCTGCTCTTCTCATGCCTTCTTTTCCTTAGACTCACAAAATCTATCACTTTCACCCAAATTGGCTTCCACCTTCAGATTCCTCTCTGTTGGTCAGAATCAAGTCTAAAATGACTGTCCCTCTGGTTACTTCCCCCACTTTCTGAAACAAAAAGTTGTCCCCAATACATTCTAAGAACTCATTGGACATTTGCATGGCAGGGCCAATGGTAGAATCAGTTAGTTGTTTTTTTCTTCTGGCTCTGTTAGCAGAATTGTTAGTCAAGGGCCTGACACTGCAAATGCACTCATATTATTCTTATAAAGCTAGTCAAAAAATGTCCAGGTCAAATGTTTTTCTGTTAGAAAATGCCATTTTGTTGAAAGTGAAACTTTTCATGGGACCATGTCAATTCCAATGAAACCTTTTTTCACATTTTTGGCACAGAAATTTTCAATTTTTCATTTGAAAACTTTTGTTTCCATTTTTGATTTTATATTTTATAATTTGTCTAATTTTTATTTTCTATTTAAATATAAAAGACTGAAAGAAGGAAAAATATTTTAAGTAAACATTTTGATTTTATCAAAACAAACTACTTTGACCTGAAACAAAAATGCTTTCAAAATTTGTTTTTACAGGGAATTTCAAACATTTTTTCATTTTTGTTCTGATTCAGAATGAAAACAAAACTTGAAATTGCAGAATTTTCTGCAAAAATGGAAATTCCAGTTCCTGCACAGCTCTAATGATCATTATTTGTCATTTGTTTTGTGCATTTCCTCAATAAGCCATTAACAGTGTTTGGCCTTTTTACTGTTGTACCTGAAAGGCTGCTTGTGGGTGCTTTCAATCTCACAACATGTTTCAGTAACACAGACATAGCCGAACTTCATAACTTCACATACGATGACAGCACATACAATCCCATGAGATATTAATGTCTAGCCGATCAAGACTTTTAGAATGATACCTCACAAGACACACTTTGTACAAAACATATCCTAATTACATGACAGTGGTGAATATTGGGGTGTCAGGGTGTCACACCCATCTTCAGCTCCATGGCAAATCCCCAGAAAAGATCATACAGATGACTGTAGCACAGTCATTTTTTCTGTCCTGCTAAAACATCCCACCCCCCAGATGGTCCTGGGGGCAACCTCAGCCCTGATGGAACTGTACAGCCAGGGAACTAGGGTGGAGAGGGAGAGGCACAGTGCTTCCACTCAGATTCTTTGGGTCTGTCATAGCGAGGGTGGGATCCTACTGCCTTTTCCATGGAAGGGAAAATCCAGTGGATGGGACTATACATGGAGATATCTGTGGGAGTTTTGCTGTAGGAGTGCATGATCCATCCTATAGATTCTTCTGCTGGTGATCATGCATGAACCAAAAAGAGCCCAGCTTGACTCTCTATTTTGTTTGGGCTCATTCCAATGAGTTGCCTCCTCCCCTGAGTTTCACTTTGGGTTTGTCTTTGCTCTAAGAGTTAGCCCAGGTGGTCAGTACCCAAGTCAGCCTATCCTGACTGCGAGCAGCCACCCTGCAAAGCCCACCGGAGTTATTGTGTCCGCACAGGTGCTATACTCTCATGTGTACGTCATGAGGACTTTGGGGGCATATCCCAGGGATCTCTGTGCTACAGTCAGCTGAGCCACTCTGATTCTTTCCCAGTGAATTGTGGGAGAACTCATCTACCCTTTCTGGGTACATGGGGGGGAGGGAATTGTGGGAAGGCTAAGGAGGACTATCCACACTCAAGTGACTTAGCCTATGTCCACACTGCAAAGTGGGCAGAGTACCACCTCAAACAAAAGTGGAAGTTGGGTTCTAACCCATACCCAAAGTTGTGCCATCCAGCCTGGGTTGAAATCACCACTAAGCTCCCATGAGCTGTTTTTTATAGGCGGATGTGAAGGGGGTTAGGGGCAACACCTGA
Source organism: Platysternon megacephalum (assembly GCA_003942145.1). Lineage (NCBI taxonomy): Eukaryota > Metazoa > Chordata > Testudines > Platysternidae > Platysternon > Platysternon megacephalum. The sequence goes on along the minus strand of QXTE01000015.1, from coordinate 9,954,080 downwards.
GTAAGAGCTTAGGTTAACTCTGCAGTGAAGACACCCCCTGTGAGATGGGGATTTGAACCAATCATAGCTCTCAAGGCCAACCTAGTAAAAACCACATACAGCGCTTCACCAGGTGCTGTGTCCAGAGGAAAAGAAAAATGTGGGGACCGTGACATTTTCATGATTTAGATGTAACATCATAACTTAGCCAAGCTTGCTCTAAAGGTTCACAAACTTTAATGACCTCTTCAGTGACCATGATCTGAGTCTCAGGTTTGTAACAAAACCCCTGGAGTTTCATGTAATTGGGGGTTTGATCAAGACTGTCTGCACGGTTTCTGTGGTAAAGGAGAAGGCAAAAAACATCCCTTAAATCCTAGATGGTCTAGAACCTTGGTGACCATACCCAGCGAGTAGTAGGTTTGCAGTAGGAAGGTAGGGTTGTTAGGTAGTAGGAGGAGTCTCCAGGAATTAAAAATTAATCTTTAATTAAAGATGAGGTCATGTGATGAAACCTCCAGGAATACAGCCAACAAATTTGGTAACCCTACCTAGTAGGAGAAGAGAAAACAGAGGAAGTGCTTACTAAAAAAAAAATTTCAAAATGGTCCTGTGGACATGGGACTATGAGGTTCTGCCTAATGACTACATCAACATGACTAAGTTTCTAAATAAAAAATCTGCTGCATATTTTTCTTAATATTAGCTCTTATCACCACTCATTAGCTGAGAGCTATGTAGGCATGGAAGGGGAAATGTGCTATATTTACTGGAACATAGCTCAGGTCTGCGAATGGCTTCTTGGTTGGTTGGTCTTATTCTGACAAGAAGACGTACATCTGATCTGCTATGTTCATTTAAGCAGGTGCTTCAGACGTAATTAAGGAGCTCCTTTTTGACTAAACCGAAAAGAGTTGCACTCAGTGACAGATGCCCATTTAGAGTGGAGGAGAGGCCTCTGTTTCCAGATAAAATTAAGAATGTGATTTCATTACATTGGGTGGAGGGTAGATAGGCTGTTTCCTCCTACCATAAGTCCTCGGTGGAAACTATGACTCGTAAGTTGCAACACAAAGTGAATTTTTCAGATACACCCATATTTTCCAGTAAAGAGCATATTTTTCTTTGAAAAATGTGGGGGGAAAACTGTAGTTTGCTTCACTTGTGTCAGAGTCCTGGTGGAAGTGTGGTTTCTTTGAGCTTTTTGAAGCTTGCGGTAGGAAGTACTCAATGCTACTCATGAAAGAGAAACAAAGCTTGCTTAGAAAAGCTGACTCTTTGGGAAAGGAGTAACAGGTGGCAACACGTTAATCAGCAGCAGCTCCATTGCCCGGATACTGTTACCCACCTATCGCAAACTGGGTTTGGAAGAAGCAAGTGTCACTGGGTGGGATGGCCCTTAAGCAAGCCCAGATTAACCAATGTGCATTTGCACAGGGCCCTCATCTCAGGGGGCCCTGGACCACTGGGAAAAAACCAAAACCAAAACTGAGGGTACATCCACACTGGGGGAAAATACGCAGCCGTGAGTCTCAGAGCTTAGGTCAACTGACTCTGCTTGCAGGGCTCTCACTACAGGGCGTGCCCTCTCTCGCATGTATGGCATCTGCAGAACAACAGTCTATCGATGCAGTTGTATGTCCATAAGCCATTTCCAGGCCTCCTCTGTGACAGAGGCTGTCATCCAACTCACCTTTGAATCCATATTTGCGGCACTATGTTACATTGTGTTCCATGGTTTGGATGTTCTCACCGCAGTCACACAAGGTGGAATCTTTTTCATTCCCCTCCCCCCCCCCACTTTTGTATCAACTAGCTGCGTCTTCTGTGGTTTGTTCGGAGGCAGTTATGAAGGAAACCACGATTAACTCCATCAAACCAGCAACTGAATGTTGATTGTTGACCTCCCAGTCAAAAGAGCAATCTCCCCTCTTGGCCAGGTTTCAGAGCCCAGGCTCCAGCCGGAGTGGGAATGTCTACACTGCTGTTTTTAGCCCTGTAGCACAAGCCTGAGTCTGTTGACCTGGGCTCTGGGACTTGCTGCCCGTGGTGTTTTGTTTTGGCAGAGTGGTGCTGCAAGCCTATGTGCTAGGTTACAATGCCACTTACTCAGATTTGGCCTGGATGTGGAGTGCAGAGCCAGGGGTGCACTAGTGAGTGGCCAGGAAGGGCCCGGGGTGGTGGGTGATGAGGGGCTATGGGTGAGTTGTTGGTGGGCTAGGGGGTGAGTGGGGAGTGGGGGATATGGGGGGGAGTTGTGCGGGGAATGGGCATGTTGTAGGGAGGTGGGGGCCGGGATTTGGGAGTAAGTGGGGGGGATGTATGTCGGAGCTGCTGGGATGTGTGTTGGCAGGGGCGCTGGAACAATTTGTACAGGGGGGGGCTGAGAGCCATTGAAACAAACTGAAAACCCTGTCTATGATGGACACCACTTCAAGCCAGGAGGTGCAGCAGCACCCCTAGTTCCAGCACCTGTGAGTGGGCACTGTCAGGATAATTGGGGGTGGAGGGTTGTGGGGGTATAAGTGGGATGGGAGGAGCATTCTGAGGTCTGTGTGTGGGGTGGGGTCTGTATGGGGCAGGGGTGATTTGGGGGCTCCATTGCCCCTAATTTCCATAGTCTCTAGGCCTGCATCTAGGGGAGATAGTTTAGCCCCCACCTGTGACTGATCAGCTGCCCCTCAACTGGTGAGGGAAAAGGCCAACAAGCAGCTCAATGAAAGGGAGGTGCAGTGCCTGTTCAGACACCGTGGGTCAGGGAACAGACCTGGAAGGGGGCTTGCTACCCTCGCTGGGTGAAAGAGCTGGTAGGGGATAAGAGCTGTGCAGGCAGCAGCAGAACCCCTCTGAGACAGAGGTCTTAGGAATGGCCAGAGGGCAGAACCTGTTTACTTGATTGATGTTGAGCTGTGTTTGACTAATAAATACATCCCTGGGAAAAGGGACTGAAATACTGACATTGATGGGAGCATCACTGACACACTGGCAAGCTGGTCTACCAGCTTGCATGAGTGGGGAAACTGAGGCAGGGTCCTGGGGAGACCTTGTTACCCAGGGGCTACCCCTCTATCTCGTGGTCTTCAATATCCACTTCTCTGCCCACAAGGGCAGTAGCTGATTTTCCACACTGAGCTGGGTATTGCAACATAACTCTGGATTACACACCTGTAAAACCCAGTCTCAGTCCACTGAACGGCCTGGCTCTCCATTGCATTCAGCCCAAAAGGAGTTTAACCCCCAGAGAGAACAAACCTAAGTTATTTACAAAGGGAAACTGGTTGGTTTAAATAAATACACGGAGGAGTATTATATTCTGGAGCGTTTCGGGGTGGCCAAGTGATTGAAGATCCCAATATCAACTGTTATGCTCAAGGATTTGACCTAGTAGGCATTGACCTGCTTTGGGGGCCATGCAGAGCCATAGCACCTCACAGGGGGAGCATTTGGTTGCCTTGCCACTTGGGAAGGTGCGATGTACACCGCCATCCATAGACGGCGAGCTCTGTTGGGGGGGGGCAGGATCATGGCTGTAGTTTATCCCCACCTCTCTAGTCCTTCAGAGATAGCTTGTGCCTCAACAGACAGCAATGCCACACTTAAGAGAATACAAGGACAGCCATTGTGCCTAGCCCCAGTGCAAAGGGGAGACACTCCCCCCCGCACTTCCTTTGTTCTCTCCTGCGTGGGCCATGCACAGTCTGGCCCTTAACTCTAATCTGAGAGACGTGGGTGCACAATAATGGCTGTTGCAAAATCTGCTGCTGCATGTATGCAAGGATGCAGTGATTGGGGGGCGGGTTTTCAAAATACACAGCATGCCGGAGTGTCTCAGATTAGAATTGCTGGTTTGGGTGTATAGAAATGCAGAGAACTGATGCAGGATTTACAGTGTGAAATATCTTCAATATTTCAAAGGTGTTTTGTTTGTTTTTAAATGATTGTTTGCTCTGTGCTGCAGTTAAATGCTTCTCCTTGATCATCAGAGCTGATTTCTCTTTATTAAACCTTGATCTGCAGCCACATAAGATCTTATTACTCAACTGAGGAGCTAACTAGCATAGAAATGCTCATTAGATGAAGTTCCACTTCCCCACCCCCTTTTTCATATCTCCAGTGTGCTGATCTGCTCAATTCATTTTGCTGCAGGAGATGGCTGAGCCTCTCTTCCCCTCTAGTGAACTGAGCTCATAATCCTAAAGCATAAATACAAATCTCCAAATTTCATCTCCCAGGGAAATCTGAATTGAGAGAGAGATTTGGTAGATTACTTGAAAAATGATGGCATGGATAGCTCAGGGGACTGAGATGGGTACATAAAACTTTCCATCTCTATTGTCATCAGTTCAACTCTAGCCCACCTCCATGATTTAGTCCCAATTCCCCAGTGACCTCGATATGGGCAGCCCCTGGGAACTCTTGTGGATACAAGTGAATTTTTGAAATAACCTGCCTAGATAGCCTAGGGCTTCGCCACTTTTATTATTGTGGCAACTGCTCCAGAGCAAGATACACATGCATGCTGAAATCTCTGTATATAAATCTGATTGCAAATAATACTGTGCTGATCCTTTTGGTATAGATCCCAGTCGTGATTCCTTTGTTTCAATCTAGTTCCAGTCTGCTCTCCCCTACTCTTAAATCAGGGGTAGGCAACCTATGGCACGCGTGCCGAAGGCAGCACACAAGCTGATTTTCAGTGGCACTCACACTGCCCGGGTCCTGCCCACCAGTCCGGGGAGCTCTGCATTTTAATTTAATTTTAAATGAAGCTTCTTAAACATTTTAAAAACCTTATTTACTTTATATACAACAATAGTTTAGTTATATATTATAGACTTATAGAAAGATCTTCTAAAAATGTTAAAATGTATTACTGGCACGCGAAACCTTAAATTAGAGTGAATAAATGAAGACTCGGCACACAACTTCTGAAAGGTTGCCGACCCCTGTCTTAAATACACATTGTAAGACCTTGATGGATAGGAAACCTGGGGGAAATTTAAGATGACTCAAACTTTGAAGTTAATGAAAAGCATGTGCTAAGGAAATGTGGCCCCTAGCATTTTATCATGATGCTTCATCCCTGTTCTAGATTAGCTGCAAAATTGAGATCCTGAATCTCAGCCTTAAAAGGGTGGGATTGTTCAGATTTCGGTTCATAGGCTAGCCCATTATGAAGAAAAACTTGCAAAATTCAGATCCGGGTTTGGGTTTCAAGCCCTTTTGAAATATGCAGGTGTTTAAATTGTGGGTGGGGTGGGGAGAAGCTCTTAGTATCTTTTATAAAATGCATCCTTTTGTATACATCTATTGTTAAACTTTTTACCAAACCAGCAATACAGTTACATTGGCCAGTCTTCAAATCTTTCCAGTGTTTGCTTCATAGAACTGTAGGCAAGGTCTGAATGAGCTCTCCACTGAGAGCCCGTGATGAGCTGGGGAGGGGAAAGGCTTCAGGACCAGACTGCATTTACATGAACACACTTACTCTGCCTAGGTATCCAGCAGACAGAGCTGTGTTGCCAAAGTGATCAATTTTGGCTGATGTTGGGTCACAAATCACTTGAGTATTGAATGCAGGGGTAATGAAATGTTATCCTTATTGTCTGAGTGAAGGCAGGGCCGGCTCCAAGTTTTTTGCCGCCCCAAGCAAAAAAAATTTCCCGTGCCCCCCGCCGGCCCCGCCCCAACTCCGCCCCTTCCCCACCCCATTCCAACCCCTTCCCCAAATCCCCGGCCCCGCCTCCTCCCCCGGGCGTGCCGCATTTCCCCTCCTCCCCCTCCCTCCCAGGCTTGCCTGGGAGGGAGGGGGGAGAAGCGGAGCGGCGGCGTGCGCAGAGGTGAGCTGGGGGGGGGGGGGAGCGGTTCCTCTGCCCACCCCAGGGTTACTTCCTGCAGCCCTCCCCGCGCCCCCCACTGCCGCAGCTCACCTCCGCTCCGCCTGCTCCCCTGAGAGTGCCGCCGCCGCTCCGCTTCTCTCCCCTCCCTCCCAGGTTTGCCGCAAAACAGCTGATTTGCGCGGCAAGCCTGGGAGGGAGGGGGGAGAAGCGGAGCGGCGGCGCACTAGGGGGAGCAGGTGGCAGTGGAGCGGAGGTGAGCTGGGGGAGGAGTGGTTTCTCTGCCTCCCCCCCCAGAGTTACTTCCTGCAGCCCTCCCCGCGCCCCTCACCGCCGCAGCTCACCTCCGCTCAGGGCTGGCTCCCGGCTTTTTGCGCCCCAAGCAAAAAAAAAAAAAAAAGGAGCCGGAGTGCCGCCCCTTGGAAAGTGCCGCCCGAAGCACATGCTTGGAGCGTTGGTGCCTAGAGCCGGCCCTGAGTGAAGGGCAGCAGAACTGTACTTGCCTGACCTGATTGAGGGGGTCACCCTCAACTGACCGGAACTTGCTAAGCAGGGGGTTCGGATGCCAGAACCCAGGGGGAGAGTGAGAGGGTGAGGATAGGATTCCTGCCTGGTGGTGTGGGCTCTGCCTAAGCATCATAAATATCACTTGAGCTTCCCGTGTTTAAAGATAGAGCTGATTAGGCTCCACTGAGAGTCTCTTGTTTGAAGTGACCACTAGAGCTGAAATCACTGATAATCAGGTCTAAGTGCTTAGACCTGTTGCGGGGCAGCATTTCTGCACGGGAGAGACTGCCCTGCTTGCACTAGCAATGAGGTTCCCCCACTGAGAGCTGAAATCACTGAGAGCTGAGTGGAACCTCAAGAGAGCGACTCACAGAGGTCACAGTAGAGAGGCAGGTGGCAGCCGAAGGTCACAGTGCAGGGCCATCGGTGATGGAACAGATGGCCGTGCGGTGGAGCGCAGATTGGCACAATGGACGACAGCAGCAGAGCGAACAACAGCGCAGCAGCAGGCAGTGACATGGAGTGAACAGCGGCAAGTGAGAGCCGGTGGTAGCGGCAGCGAAGGCACTGCTTGATGTTTCTTCCTCCCTCCCATGTCAGGTGAGAGGTGAACTCATGTGAATGCACCTCTGAACTCTGGGTCTCCACTAACCAAGGACAGCAGCTGTGAGTGGGATATGGCAGGGAGAGGGGAGTGGCACGTTTGTTTATTTTGGACTTTCACACCATAAGGTAAAACACGGAGGCAAAGGACACTGCCCGATGTTCAGCGCCGGCTCCAGGGTTTTTGCTGCCCCAGGCAGCAAAAAAAAAAAAAAAAGCCGCGATCGCAATCGCGATCGCGATCTGCAGCGGCAATTCGGCGGGAGGTCCTTCGCCCCGAGCGGGAGTGAGGGACCCTCCGCCGAATTGCCGCCGAATCGCTGGCCGTGCCGCCCCTCTCCCGAGTGGCCGCCCCAAGCACCTGCTTGGTCAGCTGGTGCCTGGAGCCGGCCCTGCCGATGTTCTCTGGAGTGGGAGTTTTGCTTATGGTCAGATGTATTCGAATCATGGTTGTGGTGTTTTCCCAAATTAATGCCAGGTTCCTTTCCTCTTTTTATTAAAAGTTTTCTCTGCTATCCATAGACTCAGGGCTCGCGAGTGGGGAAGTATTGCCTCTTAGGCTACGTCCACACTACCCGCCCGGATCGGCGGGTAGCCATCGATATATCGGGGATCGATCTATCGCGTCTCGTCTGGACGCGATAGATCGATCCCCGAACGCGCTCCCTTCGACCCTGGAACTCCAGCAGGGCGAGCGGAGTTGCGGAGTCGACGTGGGAGCCGCGGCCGTCGAGCCCGCGCCGCGAGGACACGAGGTAAGTCGCGGTACTTCGAAGTAAGATACTTCGACATCCCCCCCAGTGTGGACCAGGCCTTAGAGGCACCAAGAGGGGGTGGTTAATTTTCCCAGATTACTGTGTAACCCACACCCCTTCTGGGTGTGGTGTTCTGTTCATCTAGTGGCACCGAGACCAGAAAGAGGGAGAGAGTGTGAGTGTGAGAGTGAGTGACAAAATTCCACTCTACAGCCTTAGTTAACAGCCAGTTGGCTTTTAGCTCATGCAGTACAGGCTCGTCCACTAAGCTCCGGAGGTCGCAGGTTCAATCTAACCCGACGACCGGCATCTGTCAGCGTTACAACTGCGTGGGGGTAGAGCTGGTTCTGTGTTATACTGTTAAGAGGGACCCTCCCAGATATTGACCCCGGCCCTTGTTGCTGCTGACTCTGCCTGGCAGAAGGGTTACATAACACCACCTCTTTAGTAAGATTGAGTTCAGCCTAGTTTGCTTGCCAGTTCTAAATTTCCATTTCAAGTGTTTACTTACAACTAGGACACCGGAAATTATGTAGGCCAGGGGTGGGCAACCTATGCCAAAGGCGGCACACGAGCTGATTTTCAGTGGCACTCACTGCCCGGGTCCTGGCCACCGGTCCGGAGGGATCTGCATTTTAATTTAATTTTAAATGAAGCTTCTTAAACATTTTAAAAACCTTATTTACTTTACATACAACAATAGTTTAGTTATCTATTATAGACTTATAGAAAGAGAGCTTCTAAAAACGTTAATGTATTACTGGCACGCAAAACCTCAAATTAGAGTGAATAAATGAAGACTTGGCACACCACTTCTGAAAGGTTACTGACCCCTGATCTAGGCAATACTTAGCTAAAGGTATCTAGGGGAAGATGTAAAGGGCAACCCCTGTATCAACATAGAGTTTAAATAATGGGGGTGGGGTTCTCAGTAAAAAGCAAGAATAAAAGCTTCTTTCTGACACTGGATCTTTAGTTCTTCTTTCATCATGTACAACAAATAGACTTGTTTTTTTACCAGTGCTATTGTCACTGAGGCAACTGCTGGAGAAGATTTCAACAAAATGCTTTCCCAAACGTATTTACAATTTAACAACTGAAGTCAAGAAACATAGAACACAAGCCATTGTGGCTGTCAAGATGCTCAGATGTTTGTGTACGTTATGCTGTATTTCTAATGAAATAGTGATGATCTATTGCTGGCTACACGTGGAAAATTCAGCTTGATCCTGCTGGAATTTCAGACTAGGCATCTTCAGTCTCTCAAATGCTGTCCTCCTGGATGCTACTTAGGCATTACATATACAGCTATCTGATCTGGAAGAGGATTCCAAAGTAGAGCCGGTTGAAATTTTTCATTCAAAACATCTTTTCCAAAACTAAAAACTTTCACAGAAAGGTTTCCACTTTTTCCAAATTTTTGTTTTTCATAAAAACCAAAATGTTAGCCTCCCACTTGCTTTTTTTTCTTTTTTCTTTTTCTTTGATTCCTTCTTGTCACTGAGTACAATCGAATGAGTTTTGTCTAGGGGATTATTTTCTCTTCATCTTTTCATTTTTCCTCTTGCCACTCTAATTTTTCAAAGCTTCCTCAGCTGTGGAAAAGTTAGTGGCAGAAGGAAAATTGGCCCTGTTTCATTTTATTGCACACACAGGAAAAAAGGGGGAAGTGTGTATGGGAAATTTTTCATGTAATAACAAAAATGGTTCCTTTTCAAACTCAGTAAAATGGAAACCACTTCAAAATTCTGAAACACGTTTGTAGTCGCTCAACATATTTTGACCATCTCTACTCCTTAGTCCATGTCTTTTTTGACTGAGACCCTCTGTGGGGATTGTCATGATTACCGGGCAAGATTCACCGTTGGGATTCTCATCAACTGCACCCCAACATGTCTGATCTCAGTCCTTCAGCTCTCGTGTGCGGGAGGAGGGGGCGGATTCTGCAATTCACTCCCTCTTAGACTAGCACCTGGGGGACCAACCATGACTACTTCAGCAGATAGATCGCCGCTCTTGACTCCTCTCCAGGGGCTGTGATAGTAGTTAATACAGTAACCACACAGCTTTCTCAAACAGTACTGTTTAATATTAACTGCAGGAATACAGCATTCAGAGACGTGGGTTAACATTTTAAAAAGAGGCCTAACCATATGGATCTTACATAGGCCAGGTCTACACTACAGACCTATATCGGTATAACTACATCACTCAGGGGTGTGAAAAACCCACACCCCTGAGTGACCTAGTTACACCAACCTAACCCCCGTATAGACAGTGAGCTCGCCCAGCGACATAGCTCCTACCTTTCGGGAAGGTGGATTAACTAGGCATAGTATCAGAGGGGTAGCCGTGTTAGTCTGGATCTTTTTCAGGATCAAGCTGGATCTTGCTTTTAACTAGGCATAGGAGCATCTTCATTAAGCACTACAGCTGCACCTGCACTGTACATGAAGACAAGCCCTTCACCTTTTAGCTGCTCCTGACCTAGATACCTAGGCTGTGTCTATAGTAGAGAGCGTACAGCAGCACAGCTGTACCGATCTCTCATGTAGCTGTTCTATGCCGCAGGGAGAGAGCTCTCCCATCGACGTAATTAAACCATCCCCAGCGAGCAGCGGTAGCTGTGCCAGTGGGAGAGCGTCTCCCGCCAACGTAGCGCTGTGCACACGATCACTTATGCTGTCATAACGATGTCGCTCGGGGGATGTATTTTTCACACCCCTGAGCAACTTAAGTTTGGCTGACATAAGGGGGTAGTGTAGACATGGCCCTAGGCATTGCTTAGGAAGACATGGCCTGCGGCTCTTACTTTTCCCCCAGTTTGTGTGTCAGCCTCCCAGCATGCTGACCTGACCACTTGCCCTTCCCCTTTCTGCCAAGGGCACCTTTTAATCAGTCATGGTCTTTTGATCTTTAGTGTCTCAGACTTAAAAAAACAAGTCCTGTCAGTGTTGCTATCCCCAGGAAGTAACACCTGTCAGTGATAGCCCCAATGTTTTCTTAGCTGCTTTGAAAGTGTGTACCTGTGACTGTTTTATCTCATCATCTTAACTTCCTTTCCTAGGCCAGCCACCAGCTGTGGTTTGAATTAACTTTTTGAGTTCAAGTAGGCAGCAATACAAAATTGAACAGGGACACGGAGTCGCATGTAACAATAAAGCCATAGGAGGTCCGTGAACGCCCCCTTTGGGGAGGCTAGGCCCCTGCCCCCCCCTTCTGCTCAAGGCTGTTCCCCCAGCCTGCCCACCCGCCCCCCGTGGCCAGAGGAGCCCTGGCTGGGCAACCCCGGGCTGCTGGCCAGCCCGAGCTCCGAGCTCCAGGTTGTCAGCCGGCGCTGAGCCCCGCTGGCTTCTGGGGCAAGGGGAGTGAAGAGGGAGGGAGGGGGGTGGAGGTGAGGGAGGGATGTCGGGGAGGGACTGGGGGGATCTCACTAGGGGGATTGAGGTGAGGGAGGGATGCAGCGAGCGAGGAGACCTCTGGAGAGGGGCATGTGACACTGCACCCCATCTTCTTCGTAGTGATATTATTATGTTATGATGTATTTTATGCAAGATAAGTCATGTGAGGTGTCATTGGAAAAATTATGATTTGCTAAATATGTTTATGCTATTTGTATCCGTGTATCATTTTCGTATCTGAAGTTATAAATACTGACTATGTATCTGTACTTCAAATGTAGGCACACCTGGGTAACGCCCACTAGACCAGATGCTTCTAGTTTAGACAGCTGGTTGTGAAGGGCCTATTCAGGGTAATGGGCCATTAGGAAAAAAATAGGCCTTGGGAGAAGCTTTTCCCCCACCTGGTGAGCCTTCCTGAGAAGGCTCCAGACAGCCTGTTAGTAATGGCTGCTATGACTCCACAAGGACATGTGACCAGGCCGCATGATGCTGGACTCCATCTTGGGATGTCAGTATTTTTACACAAAGTGGTTTGGGAACCAAGCTTTGAAACAAAGAGTTCCCGCCATATGCTAAAGCTGTATAAGGCGGGGAGTGATATCAGATTTCTTCACTCCCCACACAAGAGGACTCCTGGAAACACCTGAGGACTAAAGACTGAACTGGGGGAAGTGCTGGACTCAGGCGAAAGGGATTTCTAGCCTGTGTATGAAACACCCGGGGATTTCAAGCTGCAAAGCAAGTGTATCTTGTGTCTTAAATATCTACAAATCTGCCTGTTCCATCAGTTAGACTGGATATGAATAGCAGATTCTCACCCTATCTAGTATATTAAGCTTAGGTTGCGTTTTTGTTTATTTGCTAGGTAATCTGCTTAGATCTGTTTGCTAGAAGGAAAATTGGCCCTGTTTCATTTTATTGCACACACTTCATCTATTTATAATCACTTCATCTATTTTTTGTAGTTAATACATTTATTTTATGTTTTAATCCAGACAAGCGTGCATTGTTCTCTTCACACTGAGTGAGAGGCGGACCGGGTGTTTAAACCCATCTACTGGCCAGATTTGACCAGGGCAGGATGGTACTGCTCTGGGGTCCCAGGCTGGGAAGCTGATGGTTAGAGAGCCTGCGTGTAACTGCAGCTGGGTGTGTCCCTACCTGTGTGAATGCTGGTGACAGTGCAGGCTGGAGGGCTTTGCAGCTTGTCACAGCAGCACAGTGTGAGAGGGAGCCCAGGCTGATGGGTCGGGGGCTCAATGGTACCCCAGTTCCAGAAGACACCCTGGGTGGAACCCGTCACAAGGGGGTGGAGTGGAGGAGAGAACCGAGGAGGGACTCAACAGGCAGTGGTGGGTGGTGGGGGGGCCTCCTCAGCGAAGGGGTGGAGCAGGGAGGGCAAGAGGCAGGGCTCAGGCAAGGACACCATGGCCCAGGCTTCCTGCAGTGGATCAGCAGCAGTTGCACCAGGCCCTGGCCTTGTGACGTTGCACTCCACAGCGTTTTATGGAAATATGCTTATGAGTGTAAATATGATGTAACTGGAATATGCTTCATGCAAAAAGTCTCTTGTAAGGTATCATTACCAAGCTTATGATCTACTGAGTGTGTTCATCCCATGTGTTTGCATGTATTATTTCTATGTCTGGAGTTAGGAGAATAAGATATAAACTTGTATTACTAATGTAAACATGTTAAGTGGAAGCCATTAATGGTGCTTCAGAATCAATGACCTGTAAATGGCTCTGTTTACTTGCAAACCTTCCTGGGTAGGTGCGGGCCAGCCCTGGAAGAATGGAGGTTGGGGTCTCACAGGACATGTGATCATGTCACCTGATACCAGGTTTAAGATGGATTCCAGTGCTTTTCCATTTAGAAGGAGGGGTGGGGACCCAGAGAGACAAAAGATTCCCACCTTGTGCCAAGGCTATAAAAGGGGGTGGAACAGAACAAAGGGATGTCCAGTCATGAGAACACCCCTGCTTTCCACCTAAGATGTCTGCTGGAACTAACAAGGACTGTACCAGGGGAAAGGATTGGGCCCAGACTAGGAAAGAGTCTAGTCTGTGAAGGAAGCTTATCGGAACATCTCTGAGGGTGAGATTTTACCTGTAATCAGTTTCTTAATGTATTAGGCTTAGATTTGCGTGTTTTTGCTTTATTTTGCTTGGTGACTTACTTTGTTCTGTCTGTTATTACTTGAAACCACTTAAATCCAACTTTTTATACTTAATAAAATCACTTTTGTTTATTAATGAACCCAGTAAGTGATTAATACCTGGAGGAGCAAACAGCTGTGCATATTTCTCTATCAGTGTTATAGAGGGTGGACAGTTTATGAGTTTACCCTGTATAAGCTTTATACAGAGTAAAACGGATTTATTTGGGGTTTGGATCCCACTGGGAGCTGGGTGTCTGGGTGCTGGAAATAGGTGACCTGCTGAGCAGTATTTGGTTTAAGTCTGCAGCTTTAGGGGCGTGGACCAGACCTGGGTCTGTGTTGCAGCAGGCTAGCATGTCTGGCTCAACAAGGCAGGGTTCTGGAGTCCCAATCTGGCAGGGAAAACAGGCTCAGAGGTAATTCTAGCACATTCGGTGATAGTCCCAAGGGGGTTTCTGTGACCGAACCTGTCACAGGCCACCCATAAATAAAGCACATATCTCCCAGTTCATTGCAGGGATAAACTGCAAACACCCTCTTCCCTTTTCTACCTCCTCTTATGGGTTGAGGGGTTTGTTTCCTCAGGATGGTGTGCGTGAAGTTTTCCAAGCAGTCTAAGAGCCATGTGGTGTAATAAAAACCAGATTTATTAAGAGCAGAGAGATCTCATATAAAACAAAGAAATGGTCAAGTCTAAAACTTTGCTAAGCTCATCTAGAGAGGCTCGTTTCTGTAACAGCGTGAAAATGTGACATTTTTAGAACTTGATTATTTTTTCCCCTGAACCATGTGGGGCAGACTCACACCTTGTCTATTACCAGAAAATACCTCAGAGACAACCTCCGGTTTCTGTACCTTTCCCTTGGGAACTTGTGGTTTCATGAGATTCCTTCTCAGTCTAGTAATAGGTTCCTTTGGACTCACAGGTGTTCCACAGGGCTCTCATAGTCAGCACATCTCACGGATAAGTAAGAGCTAGGGATTGTTATCTAGCATCTTTCATCAGTAGATCTTCAAGTGGTTATCCCCATTGTACAGAAAGGGGAAGTCCTGAGGTCACCTGGCAGGCCAGTAACAGAGCCAGCACTAGCACCCAGAGTTCCAGTGTAGTGCTCTAGCCACAGACATTCTGGTTTGCTATTTATTATTTATTCATCATTATTTGTTGATTCTCTTTGCCTCTATATACTTGTCTGAAGGTAGGTCAGCTCGGCTGGGGACTTTCAGCCCTTGTCTGCAAAACCACCTCATTCGGGGTCCGTTGTTGTGGAGAAGCCCTTATGAGATACTAACTCCTTTCTAAGGTTAACTGTCCCGGATCGCAGAAGCCACCTGGCTTTCTGTCTGATAGAGAATGGAAGTATTTCTTACCGGTATTTCTGCTCTGTAAATGAATTAGAGACATTGGTTTTAATATGATGCTCTAATTTTAGAGTAACTGAACAGTGATGTGCTATGCACTGCCTGGCAGGATATTCAGGTTTGATTCCCAGTGGGCCATTTAACGCATACTATCAATAGACTCTGAAGGTGATTGAGGCTTTGAGCTGCTCTACGGGAAATGATAAAGGTCTGATGCAAAGCCACAAAAGCAAGATAGTGCCAAGTTAAGACTGAAACTTCATCTTCCTCTGTTTCCAGGTGATGAAGGACTCTTGAATATTCTGGTCTTTTGTACCTTACCACGTATGTGCTGTAATACAGATAAATAAAGGGATGGGATAAGGAGGCTGTGCCTTGCTTTCTCATGTAGAGCCTGATCCTGCCGCCCTTACTTATGTAATTAAGAGTCACAGTCTTGGGATTTTAATATATAAAATGTATACTGGAAGAATTTTGTTCTTCTAGAAAAAAACTCTGTAATTTCCCTAGCTCTTCATGGCAAAGAGGATCCCTGCAGTCTGGGTTGTGAAGATGTAGTGAGAATCCAAAAAACTAAAAAAAAGATGCACAATAACAGATTCTAGATGACACTAGAACGTACGTTATACACTCCTTCCATTGCGTCTCTATTGTCTGGAGTCCCCATCCAAGAGACAGAATGTCTATATACACTAAAGTATCCTACTGTGGTGCTGTTGAGAAGTGTGAAGACCAATCTTGCTAAACTGGCGATAACAAAGCAGTAATATGTGCAGTAAAATGGCTGCTGTTGCTGGCCATGCTGCTGGAGTGGGCTGTGGAGGTAGTTCATTTTTTTTCCGTGGGAGGTATCATAGAAGAAACCTTCTGCAGAAGGTATAACATAATTGCTCTATGCAGCACTGCAGCAATATCCTTGGCAAGGAAACATTCTACATTTTTCAACTACAAGTTTTTTTTGTTTTGTTTTTATGTTGTCACACTTGATGTGCAGTCAATGGATTTGGCCATGCCCAAGTTAACACAGAATATCTGGAGCAAAACACGACTGGAAATAGCTCTAGAGCTAACGTCTCATTGTTGAGCAGATCAGTATCGTGTGAGTTCAGTCTGGGAAAATCTCTTTGGCTGTAAAACTGACATTTCAAGTGGCCGGAGGCTGAAGGAGCCAGGAAACTTCCTGTGCCACAGGTGACCTACTTGCAAGTTCACACCTGGAACAGAAATTAAGAATTGGTTGTAAACAAGCCTGAATCACTCCAGCTTCTAGCTCTGCTCCCCTTCTAAATTGTGGCTGATTTCTATATAAGGGCCCATGTCGGGCGAAAGCTCCTGACACCCTCCCAAACCTGAGCCAACAGCCACAGCCTGGCCTTTATTGTAACGATCCAAAGTTTGATAAGCAGATATACTCAGAGCTGAACTAGAAGCACTTCCCCAGAGTCCTTTTGGGAAAGATATGGCATCACAAGAGGCTGAATCAATTGATGCTTCACATCAGTTCCTCATTCTTGAAGTTATTACATCGCCCTGTTCTGAAGCACTAACATTTCTGGGGACTGGTCCGCTATTCTGATCGGTAAGCTCTTTGGGGATTTTGCTTTTAGTTTGCTATTCCTGTTGGATGGCACTATGTACCCAGATAAATTATAACAACTTATAACACACACACTCCTAAAGTCAGTTGGAGGCAGATCAGGCCAACCCTTCCCCACAGAGAGAGCCTGTTGCTAACGATGTAAGAATGATTCAGTAAAAAGACATAGTACAACCTTAGAATGCTGGTTTTCTAGCTGCATTCACTGCTGCCATGGGCATATATTCACTGTTGAACTCATGGGAGTTGGATTTACATTGCGTTGTCTGCAAAGAAAATGCCCTGAATTTAGTTGATTGTCTCTAACCCCCATTCACTCTTGCCTTTGTCCTTTTAATAGGGTGGTTAATCTCACTCTGCTTTCAATGGGATAATAAAGTCAGAACCGGCTGGTGTTCGCCTCCAAACTTCACAAATTGGAAGAGGAAAACAGACTCTGTCCAACAAAACTCTCTTCTTCTGTGGCTGTTACCTTTGTTTTTAAGAGGTTTTGCTCAAGAACAGAGCTGGAATTACTCCTCTTTCCCCTCTTGAAGAAAACAATCAAGTGAATTGCTTCCCAAGGTATTTTTGCTGACCTGTGCAGAGTTGCTCTTTCTTCCTATGGCTCCAGGTCTTTAAATCAATAGGCTAGTCTGACTTAAAAAAATTAAAACTGAGCTGCTGTCACTGTTGACTGAATTCCATTTCATTGAAACTCTTAGCACATGCTGTGCATGTGTCTGTAACACACCCTTGAGCAAGAAAGTACACTGCCACTTTACAGCGCTGCAAGATCGTGCACTCCCCTCATGGAGGTGGGTTTTTTTTATAGTGCTGGGAAAGCTCTTTCCCAGCGCTGGTGCCGTGACTACACAGCCACATTAAAACGTTGCTAGTGAAGACATATCCTAAATCAAACTAAATCAGGCCCTCAACGTATCAGCTTTGGACCTAGGACTGTGTATGGAAATTGCTTACCTTCTTTCTTAAGCAACAGGCTACTATGCAGCAGATACAGGAAACCATGGAAAATGCAGTGATCCCAATAAGCATCCATGACATCATTTCTGATACAAAGCAGGCTTCTGAGTCTTGAACATATTAAAAAAAAATTCACTGAAGATTAGCAGGCTAAATTATCCCCCCCCACATACTTTGTGTAGGTGAGATGAATGCTTAGAGTGGTCTGGAAAAAGTGTGTGCCGGGGTGGGGGTGGGGTGGGAGAATCATAATCTTGGAATAGCAGCTTTGGTAAGAGAGTGATCCAGCTTGCTTTAAAAAAAAATTTTTTTTTCAGGTTTGCAACCCCCCATGCATTTTAAGTAGTGGGGAAAATGGCAAAAGTCAGTGTTTGAGAGGGATCTAAATGATGTGATTGGTTGGCTTGGTGAATGGACTCGAGGAAGACACACTGAGCATGAGGTAGAACGCAGCAATGGTCCAGAGGAGTTTGTGTGAGGAAGAAGTGAAAGAGGCATCGAGGCTAATATTGTTGACAGAGTGGAGGGGGCAAAGGACAATCTGAAAGGAGACCAGGGCTGCATCATGGATGGGCCTTGAAGGCCCAAACCAGATTGAGTATTAATTTAGTGAGTAGCGCAATGGGGAGTCAGTCGTCCAAAGGACTGGTGAGAGAAAGGAATTTGGAAGCAACATTTTGGATGAAATGGAGGGAGGCAAAGTTAGAGACCGGCGGAGAGTGCAGTAGTCAAGGCATGAGATGACACGGCTGTGGCTGAGCAATCTGGCTGCCCAGACACAAAGGAAGGGGTAGCTTTTGGAAATGTTAGGCAAGAGAAGTGACAGGATTTGGATCATAGATTAATCTATTTTTAAGGAACCACTAGATCATCAGATCTGACATAAATTTGAATTTCATGGTTACCCTGAATTCCCCAGATGCTGGGGGAGGGAAGGGACGGAAGAAGAAGAGAGGACAACTGGGAGGATGGTTTTATTATCCATCCTAACAGAGGCAAGGGCTTGGGCGGAGAGATTATAAACTTGTTCAGCTAGAGGCGAGACACTTGCAAACCAGCCAAGGTGAGATATCCGAGACACAATGAATGGCAACTCAAAAGATGATTGATGTTCATTCAGCACCCATTGGGGTGCGGTCCCAGCCCCTTTCAGGTAGACAGCAAAATGTCCTTTAGATTTTGATAGACTGTCCCAAGTTACTTAACAGACCCAGGTCCTGATTCAAAGAGGTGAGCAATGGGAGTTGTGAGTGATCAGCACCTCTCTAGATCAGGCCATACGTTAGATTTATGTATTGCTTCTGGTACAGATACTGATAACTAAGACTTTGCCTGTGACACATGCAGGTAAATCTCAGAATGGATTTTTGTGCTAATCTAGAATTAATTCAAGGTTTGCCTTTGGTATCCTAGAGAAACACTCTCATTTATATATCTCTAAAGCTAGAGTAAGGAGAGAGGGGCTGTGAACTTACCATGGATATACAAATAGGTTTCATTTACCCTACAGTCTATGTAGGGGGCAGGTAAAAGGATTTCCAGGCAGCAGAGATAAATGCCGGTGTGCTTGCTTTCCAAATTCTTGAGAATGAAGGACGTGCTGTTGCCAGAGTGCACTGGCTCACAGTAGCTGCTATTAGTTTCAGGTATTGACTTCCCATTCTCCATGTGGAATGCACAGATTTCCTGCCTCTCGGGCCCTTTCAGCAGTGTCATGCTGAAATCAGTAACATTTTTAGGGTCGCTGAAGTTGAATTTGAAGATCCCATTGTGAAATTCAACCGTCACCTGGGGGTCAGAGACAGTAGGTTGTTCTGCAGAGAAAAAAAAAATTATACTATGCAGGAAAATCTCCAAGTAAATATCAAACCAGGTAAACATATCTGTAGCACTGAAATCTACTGAAGTGTGCATGTCCAGAACTGTCTGTTTTGGGGGAGTAACCCACAATGAGCATTCCCTTGATAGCAGGAAAGAGAGAGAAAAATATATCCTATATCACTTATGGACACCCTTGAATTCTCTTCTGTCTTGTTGCTGGGCACATTTAATATTCAGATGTTGAAACAAGGGGTAAAATAGCTTGTGAAGATGCTGCTGAACAAATATGTGCACCAACACAGTGTAAGCTGGTGTAGGTCATGGTTAGTGTTTAGATACTGCATACTAGTTATTTGTATTATGGTTGTGCCTAGAGGCCCCATTGAACCCAGCATTGTATAGAGACACAGTTCCTGCCCTAAAGAGTTCATAATGTAAATAGACAAGACAAGGAAAGAGTGGGAGAAGATGATGATCATATTCTTCTTTTACAGATGGGTAAGTGAGGCACAAAGATTTACCCAAGGTCGCAAAGCGGTAGAATTGAATACAAATCTCCTATGTGTCCCGGTTCAGTGCCTTATTCACAAAACCATCCTTCCTCTATGCAATAGCTATTAAGTTTGACCCTAATAATTGACATGTTTATATCTCCTCTTATCATTGAAGCTTGCTAGGGTAGGGGAAAGGAATGTCACCCCATGCCCACTCGCACCACCCAAAATCCACATCCACTCTGGCCGCAGGTGCTCACAAAAATCCCTGAGAAGTGGAGCCATCACCTCATATGCAGCAAAAATTATTCTTTTTTTTTTTTTTTTTGAGAAATCAATTAAAACACCTGACTGAGGATCTCCTGGTACCTCCCAGTTTGGCTTTTGTAGGAGTCAGCAGCTAACAGAACTGGGAAACCCTTTGGGAAGATGCATGAATTGCAATGTCCATTGTAAAGAAGGACATGTTTCCATTTCAAGAACCAGCGTATTGTGATACAAAAAAATGTTTACAGCCCTCTTAAGACAATTTATGGAAATATTAGCTGTTATTTTAAAAATGGCTCTTACCTATATTTTTGCATAGTCGATGTGATGAACAGCGTTCAGTTCCTGAAAAATAAAATGTAATTTGCTGTTTAAAATAACTAAGGGGTCATAATGTGATGTTAAGATGGTGACATCATTTTCTAGTGCTAAAAAATAAAATCCTACAATGCAACAAAATCATTTCAAAACATTAAAATCAGAAGCTAAAGAGCATTAATTGATCAAGCATTAAGATCAATCACTTATGTAGCATTCATTAATTCTCACAACACCCACACAAAGTAAGTATTATCTGTATTTTGCAAGTAGAAACTGAAGCTGCAAGTTAAGTAATTTGCCTAAAGCTACAGAGGGAATGTGTGTTAGACAGGATTCAAAATCAGAAGTTATTGGACCATGTACTCAGATGATAGTCAAGGCCTTATATTTCTCTTATCAGGGCTCCTAAGATCAGAAGGATGCCAGCCAGCCAGCCAAATAGAAAAGACTGTCTCTCCACTTCTGACGATATTTTCAGTAAGGCTTTCAAAAGTCACTTGGATTGAAAGACTCACTTCAAGGAACTTTATTTTGCTATGCTAGGGAAATAGAGTGAAAATAGTTCATTAAGAATTTTAATGAGCCAATATATTATTGTTTTGATATTACAGTATTGTCTAGTGGCCCCAGCCAGACTCAGCCCCTATTGTGCTTGGTGCTGTACAAAGCTATTCTAAAATCCAGTCACTGCCCCAAAGAGCTTGCAATCTTGTCCCGATTCTACAAACACACAGGTGTAGATAATTACATGCTTCAGTCTTTGCAGGGTCTGGCCCAGTATGCTCTGTTTCTGGACTCAAGTGGTCTTTCATATTCATGCTTTGTACTTCTTTGTAGTCTTGTTCACCCACTTGCTGCCCGTTGGCCAGGGAAGGGCCATGAGCAATTCACCACTCCTACACCAAGCACTCTAAAACCTCCTTATTAGCAAAGACATCAGAAACACCAGTTGTTTGTTAGACTTAAACAAATCATTGAAAACGTTAGTTTTTGTCATGTCTATTATACATTATTTTAAAAATTGTTGTATTTTGACAACTAACTTCTTTCCCAGTAGTAAAAAGTATTAAGTGTGGGGAGGGGGGATGAGGCAGAACTTGAAGAAGCAAATGACTGCAAGCTTCTCCCTACCTTACTCTCCATTAGACCTTAACTCATCCTGAAGAGAGAGAGCAAGAACGTACACTCTAGTGAATGTACAGAGAGTAGGGAGATCTGAGTTCTATGTCCAGTTCTTCCACAGACATGCTGAGTGACCTTGGGCAAGTCCCTCCATTCCTCAGTGTCCTCAGAACATTTAGTAATATGTACATCCCTCGCAGGCGCCCAGAGACACTTATGTTGTTGAATATTTGTAAAATACTCTGAGGTGTTCAATTGGCAGGTGCTACAGAAACAAGATATTGTTGTCACCCCTGTATGACTGAGTCATACTCTTCCTCTGTTACCACATGGCCTCTGGTCCACTATGCCCAGTCAGTTACCCTTGTCTGATGCTATGATAGTTCTAATAGTCTGTACCACTTTCAGGGCTATTGCCATGTATGCGGACAGTCAAGATATTGGTGTCCCATTCCCACTGGTCATGGTGATAGGACAAATAGGTAAAACACCCAGGTGGAGTATAGATGTCAGCTCCAGTATACTCACTACAGACCAAAACTTGGTATACAATAAAGTAACAAACACAGAAAGTGCCAGCACCAAGAGAAAGGATGAACATTAAAATAATTCTTGCTGCTTTGCATATTCCTAAGTAAAGTTTGATGGGGAAAAGTTGCTGTGCTATTGTTAATTAGTTTAAGTAAAGATTTGGTAAATACTGTCTAATTGTAGGGGCTGTAGTTTGATAGTTAATTTTAAAATTGGGCAGCACATGGACAAATCAGTGGAGAGAAGAAAAAAGTTGAAAATGTATCAGTGTATCAGGTGTAAAGCTTACAGGGTTTGCCTCGTATTTTAAATCTTATCTAATATTTTTGAGGCGTATTTAATAGTAGTCTGGGGCTCTTTAGATTTGTGGTTCAATTGCTTTGGTTAAATAGGGCCAAATTCTGCTACGCTTTCTAACACTGAATAGCATCTCACTCCACAAATAGCCCCACTGAAGTCAATGGGACTGTGTGATTATGTATGTTTAAGTGGGCCACAAGCTTTACACAGCATGAATTTCATCCTAAAAACCCATGCAGCACTAGGGTGACCAGACAGCAAGTGTGAAAACTTGGGACGGGGGTGGGGGGTAACAGGAGCCTATATAAGAAAAAGACCCCAAAATCGGGATTGTCCTATAAAATCAGGGCATCTGGTCACCCTATGTAGCACACTGTTTCCACACCCCCTAGTGGCTGATAGAGGATAGCAAACTAATTTTGCTACAAGCTAATGGAGTTATTCTTTTTGTTCAAGTGGTGGTGATCTGTCTTTTATGCTGAGGGGCATAGATGTCATCCTTGCTGCTGACCAGCGATAGAAATGGCGGGGGAGGGTCATTAAGCATACAATTCATGTGAGACGGTGGCCAACTGAAGGATAGTTTGTATCTTCCTGAGCCCAGAATTGTAACCACCAAGAAGACTGAGGACTGATAAGATCATGTCACTGAGTAAACATTTTGGTAAATATGATGTAATAATCAGTTTCTGTGGAGTAACAGGTGAAAATGCTGCCAGGCTGTAGTACTGCAAAAAAGGGTCTAGGACAGGGGTCTCAAACACACGGCCCGCGGGCCGCATGCGGCCCGCAGGGTTATTGCATGCACCCCGCGAGCTCCTCACGGCCCCCCCGCCCTTCCCCCCCCAATGTTTACCTAGAGCGGCTGCCTGCCTGCCCTGCCCCGGTGCGGGTCGGGCCGGAGCCCGCCCCACACACTCCTCCTGCACCCCGACCCCCTGCCCTGAGCCCCCGCCACACCCCACACCCTGACACCCTGCCCTGAGCCCCCTGCTGCACCCTGCACCCTGCCCCCCTCCTGCACCCCTCACCCCAACTCCCTGCCCTGAACCCCCACCGCACCCCCACCCCCCGCCCTGCGCCCCCTGCCCCACCCCGCCCCCCGCCCCCCCCACCCCTCCTCCCTGCCCTGAGCCCCCTGCTGCACCCTGCACCCCCTGCCCTGAGCCCCCGCCACACCCCACACCCTGACACCCTGCCCTGAGCCCCCTGCCGCACCCTGCACCCTGCACCCCTCACCCCAACTCCCTGCCCTGAACCCCCACCGCACCCCCACCCCCCGCCCTGCGCCCCCTGCCCCACCCCGCCCCCCGCCCCCCCCACCCCTCCTCCCTGCCCTGAGCCCCTGCCACACCCCACACCCCTCCTGTGCCCCCTGGGGGCAGGGAGGGGGCAGAGTTGGGGTGGGGATTTCGGGGAAGGGGTTGGAATGGGGGCAGGGAAGGGGTGGGAAGAGGCGGGGCCTCATGGAAGGGGGGGAGTGGTGGCGGGGCCGAGGGCGGCGGGGGGGAGGTGTCAGTAAATGCGGCCCTCGGCCCAATGTACTAGTCCTCATGTGGCCCTCGTGGTCACTTGAGTTTGAGACCCCTGGTCTAGGAGTTGAGTGAGTCAACTGTAAATTGAGTAAATTGAATGAGTCAACAATGTGATGCAGTTGCAAAAATGGCTAATATTCTGGAGTGTATTAAAAAGAGTGTTCTAAGACATGAGAAGTAATTGCTCTGCACTGCTGAGCCCTCAGCTGGAGTAGTGTGTCCAGTTTTGGTTGCCACACACTAAGAAACATGGACAAATTTGAGAGAGTCCAGAACAGGGCAATAACAATGATAAATGTTAGAAAACCTGACCTGTGAGGAAAGACTAAAAAACTGGGCATGTTTAGTTTTGAGAAAAGATGACAAGGGGGAGGATGCAGCTCCTTGTCCTACCCTCCGTAGACAAGACATAAGCTAAATCTGCAGCAAGGAAGAGTTAGGTTAGATATTAGGAAAATCTTTCTATTTATAAGGATAGTTAGGTATTGGAATAGGTTAGCAAGGGAGGTTAGGGAGTCCCTCTCATTGGGTGGTTTTAAGAACAGGTTAGACAGATTCCTGCCAGGGATGGTCTAGGTATACATGGTCCTGCCTCAGCATGGCAGCATGGAGCAGATGACCTCTCGGGGTCCTTTCCAACCTTACCTTAGTGATTCTGTGATTATCGCAGCGTAAAGAGAGCAACTCCTGTGAATGAGGTTTTAATGATGTATAAGAGAACAACAAAAGATCACCAGTTTCACAAGCGTACTTCATGAGCCGAAGTTAGCTTTGCCACTGAAAGCTGTGTTTTTCCTTGCCAAAATGGAGACTGTCATGAAGTGTTGAAAAAATGTCTCTGAAAATTGCAAGATGATTAATATAGAAATTGTAGTGAATACTGTTTTCTAACTACGAGGTAGTATTGGGTGGAAATGAATTCCAAACTGTGCGAACCTCTGAACCTTTAGAGTTCTTGCCAGTAGCTAGTGGTTGCTTCTGCTGTCTTCACTGTCCCAAATGTGCAGCTTTAACAGGTGATACAACTTTGCAAAATCCTATTCACCCAGTCACTTGGAATGGGTAACACTCCTGACAGGCCAGTACAACATCATTTGTTTTTTCATTATCATCAATCATTGTGGAGTGAGGCAGACAAGGAGATGTGGGTGTCCACACGGATAAATTTTCCGTGTTCCAAGATAGGATGTTACTTCTGGGACTCCCATCAATCCTGGATAGGAACTAGCTAGATACATTTGTGATGTCGCTCCCTAACATACACGTAGATGTTGTGATGGGTGTGGGTGTATAAGCACTGTTTTTTATACAGAGTGCAAAACGGCCCCTTCCTTTTCTGTATTAAAGCATTTGGAATGGTGCCATCTTTAAGGTTGTATTTTTTCATTAAAATCAGGCTGAAGTAATGCAATAGCAATAAGAAGCCTGTGGCAGGGGTTAAAATCTCACACAAGCAGGTGTAACTCTGGACTTAAGTGGAGTTTCTCTTGGTTTACCCTGGTTTAAGGAAAAGGAGACTCTGACCACTTATATTTCTGGTGGCAATGTGGAGCTGATGGGTACAGGCATGCGTGTGCAGACATGCGTGCATAAGCTATGTTGGCTTCCATAAGAGATTAAAATCTGTTTCTAACTCAGTCCGGCCAACATGCTTCCTGAGTTAGAGCATCTTCCTGAGCATCTTCAGTAGAGTCAGTGGGCACTTTGGTGGGCGCTCAAGGATTTCTGCACCAGTGGTGGTTGGATGGCCAGTAACCAATAGGTGTTTTATGTGCCAGCTGGCTACCAGCTGCTACTGGCTTTCAGACTGGTCAGTGACTCAATGCCATTTGCAAACAGCCCAGGTAAAATTGCAGCTGGCCATAACAGACTTAAAAAATAAAATAAAGTTTAACCCTCATTTTGAAACTTGGAGTTGAGGGTGGGACGGCTGGGTGGAAATAGTCTTGGACCGTTGGGCGGAGGGGAGGGGATTTTGTTTTTGTTTTGCGGTTTGACTCTCAGAACAGAGCCTTAGTTGTAACGTACTCATGAAAGTCACAAACACAATCTCAGCTGCTGAAGATGAGCTTGGATTATTTTTTTCTTCCAGTAGCATAAAGAAAACAAAAACAGATTTAAGTCACTGTAGCACTGACCCTTCCAGCCCCTCTAAGCCGATGCCCTCTGAACTCAGTTAATCTACTCACATGGCTGAAGCCAAGTGTGTGCATAAGTCTCAAAGAGCAGAGCTATCCTACAGGAAAAAAAGTGGTGGCCACAGATGTACTACTTGCCTGTCTATGCTATAGGATAAATATAAATATTATGGTGGTCCCTATTAAAATGTCAGCATTTGCCATTCAGTATCTCACTCTAGTATCGGAGATGAGCATGGCTTCTCCCTACACTGACAATAGGAGGTTTCCATTGTAACCCACGATAACAGTTGGCAAATGTTAACTTTTTTAAATGGCTACATGAAAAATATAGAATAGACAACTTTCCACAGCCAGAACCCCACTGTTGTCTGATCTGCAGCCCTATGGCAGTGTTACCATGACCTTTAGACAGGCATTTTACTAATATGGAATCTCTTGGAGATTTTGTGGAGAAATATGCTAGGGAAATTTGTTTGAGGGAGAAATTCGAAAGGGATCAATGTAAAGCCCTACCAAGGTAAACTGAATTAATACAAAAAACTCACGTCAGATTGAGGGCCTGATGTTTTCATTTTCTCCATTTAGTCCCTGGTCCTGCATGCCTTATGCAGGATCAAATTCCATTTAAATGAAGTCAATAGCCGTCTGGGTAGGGACTGGAGCATGAGGCTGCACATTCTCATAGTGATTTCTTTATCAAGATTAGGCCACAAAGTTGCAAAGACTAAAATAAATTTTAATTTACATGGCACAGTTTCTGATCGGAAATATATCCATAGAACATGGCTAAGGCCTGCAAATCTGCAGGCATTTTTGTTAAAATGCTGCTACGTTTTTCCTACTGAAATTCTGCTAAAATGCTTGGAAATAGTATTTTATAGGGTAACATATTCCATAAATTCTTTGCATCCTTGTTGACATACTCTAAATCAAACAGCCCCTTATTTCACCCCGTCTTGTCCATTTTATTAATAATAATAATAATAATAATAATAGTAAATAATTACCATGTTATATGTTGAAAGCAATGTAGAAAAACATTTCCTGAGAGATTTTATTTTTTCCCTCAGAGGAGCTTTTGAAATCACCCTCTTTACCCTTCCTTTACTCCTCCTTTCCCCCTGATTCCCAGCTTGAGGGTCAAAAAAATTCCAGTGTCTGAGAGAACATTCATTTACAGTCTTATTCTTTTTGTATGAAATGTCCTTCCCAATGAATCCAGCTACACTGGATAAAGCATGTTAGCTGGATGTTTCTGCCAAAATGGAAGTGGTTAGTATTGATGTTTGGTTTTCATTAATAGCTTTTCAAGTTAACTCCTCATTGAGACAAGGGCCAGCTCACACACTACTTGAGATATTGGGTGAAATCCTGACTCCACTGAAGTCAATGGGAGTTTTGCCATGGCGTTCCATAAGGCCAGCATTTCATCCATTCTTTCAATCTGCCTGTTTGAAGGCTTAGGATGCCAGCACTACATTAGCTAACATTCTGAAGCATATCCTCACAATCAGAAGGGCTAGAAAGTCTTTTTTACTTAAATAAAAGCTTAATTTCTGCATAAAACCCTGAAAGTACTGAAATTCCACAGAGACTTTAAACCTACTTTATATCACTGGAATTTCAGTAGCACATACTTCCAATGGCCCTAGGCATGCTCTTCAAAGGAACACATTTAAATGGGGCTTAGTAATAATACCCACCAAATCCCAAACTTCAGAGTATTGTTACTTAGGACAAATCACACTAAATCCTACAACAGTATGTAGGTTAATGAGATTTCTTATTTTAATCAAATATTGACTGAATTTCTGCACTGGAATAGTATGTAATGGAAGGTGGGTTTCAGAGAAGTTAAAAAGAAGCGAGCTATGGCATTATACTTTGCAGACTACAATGCTGCGATAGGGTGCTGAATCCCATAAAATGCCTCGTCAGTGTTATGGTCATTTTCAGATCGATGGCATCACCCATGGCTCCTGGTAAATCACTCTGCATTTCCAGCCTGCAATATAAATGACCTAAACCACTTCTCCAGCCCATATATGTTTTCCAAGTTAAAAGAATTCCCCTCCCAAACATGACTCCTCCTTGAAATCAATAGCTCAGTATGGATCTCCTTATACAGGCACTTGGTGCACTTTTACATTTCTAATAGATTAGATTATGCTACATAAGGGAAGATGGCTAAAGCACTACAATAGCTACAGCTGAAAGGTCACTCCAAGCAGATGAGTGAAGAATGTAAACAGCCAAAGTGCATATTTTTGCGTGTCTCAAAGACAGCACGAATGTTCTGTGCTGGCACCAACCTCTGTGGTGGTGGTAAGGCTGAGACTGACATCTTTCCTCTTGGCAACTATTTTTCTTAACTGTTTCTATTCCCTCAACCCCATCCTGAGTAATTCACCATTTACACATCTGGTCATTGTGTATCTTAAATGCCTTATGGATGATTCTTGTAAGAAACAAAACCCCAAATGCTACTTACCACAGAGGGCTTCCAACTGAAAGCAGAGGAGACAGAACGTTAAAACCCCTGACTTCATACTTGTCTGACACAGACACCAGCCCCAGCCGTCTGCCTTAAGTTTTCAAAGCTGAAGGAGAATTCACATTTTTGTCATTGTTGCCCCTTTCATAGGAAAGGAAGTGGTTTTGTGGGCAATGAGTGGAATTATACAATAACTTAAAGGGCTCTTTTATTTGAAATAACCCATAGCAACATTATAGCGATGTCAGCAGGGGGTTTGCTATTACGTGCGTCTGTGGAGGGGGTGGGGGTGGCTGTGTTTTTGCTTTTGTTTTCCCCTAGCTCACATCTTACTTTCATCTTCCCAGCAGCAATAGCATCTGTGTCATTAGTTTACCTCATAGAATATAGGCCACCTTCGATATTCACTCTCACGGGTGGCTACTTCCAGCTTAATCCATCCCCTGCATGCACCACCATCACCTATCTAGTATGTGTCTTGCACATAACCAGTGGCCAGCAAACCAGTTATGACATATATTTGTTTTGTTCTTTATCTATGTCAAATTGCTTTCTCACAAGCCACTCTCCGCCATCAGTTTCTCTTAGACAACTTGTTGCTGTCTTTGTTTTAAAGCTGTTAGTGGCTACAGTAAGCCTGAGGGAATGGCTTACTGGTCTACGCATTGGAATCGAAGCAGCTGGAATTCAATGGAAACACAAAGTCAAATCCCAGGTGGATCAGCTCAGCCCTCTATCTTTCTAGGAGCTCATTCAAATGAGACCTTCAAACCCGAGGTCCTGTTTGATCTGCATGGACATTAACGATCTCATGGCCCCTCTGTAAAAGTAGAGGGAGTGATGCAGTGTCCACAGCCAACATTTTCTCGCTCTGCTTTTGTGTTGCTGTGCTCTGGGCTGCTGCTCTTTGTCCCAGAGGATGCTGCACATTGGTGGTTTAGGGAATGCTTTAGGATCCATGATTATTTATACATGTATATTTTTATTATTAGAGCTGGTGGAAGATGGGAAAAAACGTAAGAATCTAGGGGATTTGGTTCATTTCAGCTGTATTTGAGCCTGTTAGCATTCCTGAATTTACAAAGATGATCTGAATGGCGTTAGTGTGCTCTACCCATGGAAATACCTGGATGACCCATACAGACACTGTGCAGATATTCCAGAGACTGACCTTGGTTCACTTGGGATGTGCTTTGAATGTTACCAAATATCAAATCATTTATAAATAACGGGAATGGCTTGCACATGCTTTGCAAAGCCAAAATTCACCACCTTGGGTGAATACTCTTTTTAGACATTAATTTACTCACCCCTTTCTCAAAAAGTGCTTTTTCTCCCAGCACCATTGTCAGGCAACTTTTAGGGGGATACTGGCTCATTGCAGTTGAGCCAGTTCCTGTGATGGTGGGCCCGTGCAGCCTCTGATCACAAGCGGTATAACTTGCTAAGATGAGAAGCAGCCTGGTCTAGGTAATGAAGCACAGGATTGAAAGCAAGGGGCTCCTATATTCTAATCCAACCCTGTACAGAATCCCTTATTGCCTTTAACCTCCTTTAGCCTTCCTGCCTTTGTTTTCTTCCTCTGTAAAATGGGGCTAATACTTTCCCACGTCACAGGGATATTTTTACTGAGAAAAGCTAATGCCGGTTCCAGCTGACATCTGGTGCAAGCAATCTGTTTCCACAGCACGCTACCTATATCTGTAGCTATTTTTGGTCTCTCACACGTGCTTCCTTTTTCCAACCTACATTGGGCCCAGCAGCTCACTTCTCTCCCCCTGTCATTTTATTCTTTTAAAATTCTTCAGGGTCACGTTCCAATCATCTATCCATCTGTTCCTCTAACAGCTTGTTCCATTCCACCTCTCCCATCTTGGCTTCCCCTTGTGCTCCTCCACACACCAAACAGACCCTCTTTCAGTTGCACTGACTCATCTCTTTGGAACTTTTCCCCTTCCTCTGAGCTACTAAGTCACATCCTGTCTTTAAATCTTACCATAAACCCTACCATACCACTGAGATTTAAACCCCATTTGCCCCTTCCCCGTTACTGCATCTTTCCATTCACCCCAGTTATAAATAATCGGGGGGAAATCCTTACTTCCAACGTTGCTGCTTCTAAATAATAGAACACAACACACGCAGTTCAGCTGGGAAGTGACCTCGTCCAGCCCTCGGCCAATACAAGATTGTTCTCTACAGTGTATTGCTTTGTCCTGTCTAATTTCAGATGGCTCAGATGGTGGTAGCACAGCCTAATAGAACTCACTGTGAGAATTTTGCTTCTGATATTCTTCTTCGCTCAGTTAAATTGCATCATTCCTGCTCTAGCTGTATTACTACCCTCTCCCTACTAGCAGCTAGTTATCTATCATATACTCTTTATTCATCTTTTAACCGAGTTATACATTTTTACATTTCAGCATTCTGTTCTTTTTACCTGACTCTATATTCACCTCCCAGTTCTCTGCTTCTGCCTGTAAACGGGCAACTGCCCAGAGCTGTGCTCAGTCTTCTCTCTCTTGCAAACATTTTGTGATCCTTTGTGTGAAGATGCCAAAGTCTGTCTATGCAAATGATATTATATTTTCTCCAGCTGCTCCTCATTCTCTTCTTCAATAACTGGCCTATAGTCTGGAGCCTCTATGCTGCCCCCCTCAGGGTCAGAGCACAAAACTTCCGCTCTGGTGCTTTTATTTTTTTCTCTAAGGGAAGTGGGGGGGAGGGGGGGGGGACTGACTTCTGTGCTACAGGTCTGTCGCATCTTAGGCGCATTTAACATGTGCGATTTCAGCTTTATGCGGTCGGCAAAAACAAGAAAAAAAACAACAACAAAGAGAAAAATAATTTAAATACTGTTTCTATAGGGCGGGCGATTCTGCCCGCCATTACACTCAATGTAATTTTGACTATATGCGGTTTTCACTTTATGCGCTGACCACGGAACATAACCCCAGCGTAAGATGAGACAGACCTGTATTTTTAATTTTTGTTGTGGCTTTCAACCCTCCTCTCCTTCCCGTTGAGCGTGTAAACAAGTGACAGTCAATCAAGGAGGCAGAGCCTTTGGCCCGAAATGCAGATCATTTCTCTCTTGTTATTACTCTGATTTTTCTTCCAGCTCTGTGGGACACTGCAGTGCAGGGCAATGGAAACAATCAGGACGCACCTCAGCTCAGCAGCAGGGCAAACGCTTCTCTGCAGAACAGATACGATGAGTTGGGTTTGCTGTGGGGGGGCGTGTGTGACTTTTCTTCTCAGTAAATGCTATCTAGTGCAGGTATCTGATGAATCAGTCTCTCGAAAGTGTAAGATTAGCTCCTTCCGAGTATTTCACAGTCACTGATGCCTATCACACACCCTAAGAAAGAAAAACGGTGGTCCATAAAATCTTATCCTACACTAAGTCGTTAATGTATAGACAGAGTCATGTGATGTCTGAATCTAAGCTTTCCTTTAAAAAAACCACCATGTTTCTTCCCCTCATCATTGGGAAGAAAAGCTCGAAAATGTGGCCTGATGTGAGGATGCCTGCCTGAGTCTGCAGACAGCCTCCAGGAGAGGGAAGAGCTGTAGCCATCAGAACCATGGAGGAAGCTGCCTGCCCCCATGCCCTGTTGCTCTGGATGGACAGGGCCCCCCTGCTGCTGCTGCAGCTCCGGGGAGGCTAACCTGTCACCCTGTGGAGCCTGCCACTGCTGGGGTGGGAGAGGACAAGCCACCAGTCCAGCCTCAGCTTGAGTGGAGGCTGTGTGGAGCCCTGTGCAGGGATATGCCTAGGGACCTAGTTCACCTTTATCTGGCTCTCTGTGTAGACAGTGAGTATCTGTGTACATCTGTCATGAAAGTGTGTGACCATAAAATCTAACCCCCTTGTAGGTTTTGGACTCAAAAGCACAGTGACCGTATGACACTAAACTAAACACCACTACAAAAATCTTCGCACTAGAATTACCCAGTGTGTGTCAGTAGGGTGGGAACGCCCACCTGTGGTTATTTGGTCAACAACACTTTGGATTGAAAGAGCCTTTTGCCGTGGTGGGTGGGTTTTGTGGTGTGGCTTTATCTCACCAATGTTAGTGTTTACTGTTTAAAGGGAAACTTTAGTTACAATTGCACAGGCTGGGTTTCAACATGGAGTCTCTGACGGAAGTAAGTTCCGGTACGAAGCAAGCTGATGGCATGTTCATCTGGATCTAAGATGAATGCTGAAAATGGCAAATTTAAATGTGACATGAAACAAAGCAAAATTAAGAGTTGGATTTTCAAAAGCACCCGAGTGACTTAGGAGCACACGTGGTGCTGACTTTCCCCAGCGGACTTAGGCACTTTTCAAAATCCCATTTTAAAAGCTCATCTTAATTTGGGGGGTTCTTTCTGAACAAGCTACAATGAGCTTTGCTATGCAGTTCCCATTATAGAAAGGCTTAAACAAATGCTGCTTTGGTAGGAGTGGCATATAAACCCTAGAAGAGAGGAACCCCAGCTTATGTAAGAATAAAAGCAAGGCTGCTCTGCTTTGCATGCATTATGTTCAGAACTACTTGATCTATTTGTGCTCTACACATGTGCAAAGGGTAGGCAGAGGACCCAAGGAGCTGTACCAAACACTACTTCCAACCTGCAGGTCAGAGAAAAGTAAAACCCACATGCTCCTTAGTGCTCAGGGCCTGCTCCTCTTCTCCATCCCCTAGGTTAGGAAGATCTGACTGAGTACATTATTGGGTGCATGATGCACCTGCTAAAGGAGTGTAGCAGCTGGCATGCTACCCCAGAGTGCTGGGAGAGTCAAGAAGGATTTGTTTTCTTGAGGCAAAATTCCTCCTAGACCCCCCCCCCCCAAACCTTCCTCCGAGACAGGGCTGACATGGTTGAACCATTCATAACTTAGTAAAAATGCCTCAGATCCATCCTGTAAATTAACGGATCCACACACACCATCTTGCAGTAAGAATGCTGCAGAGATTTGGGACATTGCTGTAGATTGGAGGGGAGTTACTTTTAGAGGGGATGGCATGAAAGGGATAGAAAAGTGTAGCAATATATGACTAATGAAGAGTAAGTCAAGTTGCTTCTGAGCCTGCCCAGCGGCTCACAGAAAATTCTCTGCATTGTCACTTGGATCTCAATAACTATCAGTGATCTGTCACTTTATTGGGCAGGTAAAAAAGCTGGTTCTAGACAGGATCCCCACAGGAACATACAGATTGTATGTTCTCTTTCTCATCAGTATGTAGTAAGGGAGAAGGCATGTGCCCTATGTTACGTACAAGCCTGTGTTTCCCATTTTGATTATAATGGGAACTAGGCTCAGCTGAATAGTTAAACTAGGAGGTTTTGCTAGTGAAACTCTTCAGACAGCAAGGGAAACAAAAATGGATGAGGGGAGATGATTTTTTAAAGACTCCATTCATTATGGTCCCTCTGCCTCTGGGACAGTTCACAGCCTGGGCAGCACAAAGTAAAGGCCCTTCTGAAGACCAGGAGCTCCCAGCACTGCCCAACCTGCAAAGAGACTTTTTGTCACACTCTGTCCTGCTCTCCTCAGATACTCCTTTATTTAAGGGCTCTATGGTACCCCCCTGAACAAAGCTTCACATGTGGGCCACCCACTTTCCTCTGGAATAATATCACACGTCAAAATGCAAATGTATTCATGCTAATTGGTGATCAAGCCTCTTGGGGTACTAACAAATGTTCACTGATTGCTGTGACCTCATAGGGTTCCCTTTAGACTTTACAGAGTCTGGTCATACTCTTGTCATCCTTTCTGTTCTCCCAAACACAGAACAAATAAGATAAAAGACATCCTGCAATTGCTTGGAACTGCCACATGGGGGTGCTGCTGATCTATCGTTTATCGGTTCCTTTCTTTCGCCCCTGACAGCAGCTACAGTCTGAAAAATGTCTCCAGTAAAAGCCTTTTCAAACAAGAACAATCAGAAGAAACCCCAGAAGCTTCTCTTATTCAAATGCGGTGATTATGCACGGATAATTGGCGGCTCTTGTTACGTCTGTGTTCATCAATTTACATCTTCTGATCCATCTAGTTCTACTGAAAGGCAATCTTCCTATGAGAAACAATACTTCATTGGCTCTATGGTTTTGTTTGTAACAAAGGGAAGTTCAATTAAATGCAACTATTTTATGAGCTATGGCAGGGTGCATTGATCACTCTCCTGCCCAGTCTAAGTTAACGACTGTAACATGGGGAGAGGTACTTTGGGGGCTGGTTTCCCATTTCATTTACACCAGTGTAAACCAAGCATAACCCAGGCCCTTTAGTAGGGTTACTACAGAATGTAACTGGTGCCATGAGCATCCGAATCTGGCTGTAGATTTTATATCCGGCAAAGCCTGATTTTTGCATGTTATTTCCCAGGATTCCGAGTTTAAATAATCGCAGCGTACAAATTTTAAAGAAAACTCTTGGCCTCAGTGACGGAATTTGAAGCCTCCTCTGGAGATACCGGTGAAATGTCTTTGTTGTCCGGCTCCAAGCTTGGTGTTTCTGTTTGGACAATGGCGGGGTTGTGGAGGACTGCTCACCATACTCAGAAAGATTTGCTAAGGCTCATTCTTCTATGCAGGCATTGACACTATGTTGATCCAGGCTCGTTAGTTGGATGACAAAGCACCAGCTTGTTGAAAACATCATGCTACGAAACAGGAAAAGAGCAAAACACAACAGAATAGCTGAAATGAAAGTCATTGCTCAAGATGACATTACGTCACTATTGTTTCATTCTGAATGTAACTTTTTCCCTCCTGGAGGGGAATAGGTGCGGACTGTGATGCAAGCCTAACACCCGATTAAGCTATTAGTGAAATCAGAATCATAATGGCAAGAGGACAGCGTTCACCCACAAAGAATAGAGGGCTTTCAGGATAAAATGTTCCTATATAGCCTACAATCTATATTAGGAGAGAATATTGGCCTTCTAAACCATTTTTAAAATTGATTTACCAACTGGGAACATGGTAGTTAACTGATGGTTATACAACAGGTGCTAAAACACATGCTTGCCTTTCCATTGTCAATATTATTTCTAAGGTGATGTAGGGACTGAACACAAATGCAAAGCAAGATCGGTGTTCAAGCAAGTACGTAGTATTGGCCTGTCCACAGGTTAATTTGGAAAAGGGGACGTTAAGAACTGAGGCAATGAAACATGTGAAGAGGATCTTGTGTAATGTCTCATCAAGGTAGAATAATTCCATCCTATCATGATAGCCCAAAATCCAAAGTCTCTGTAAAAGGGTTCTATAGAATTACAGGAAATCACAGTAAGGAGCTGCCTTACAGAAGCAAAGGGTGAATTCTTCCCCTTTGTAAGCAATAAAGAGAATTTGGCATATTAATGAGAATCGTAATGGACTAAACATAGAAATCAGTAATGTATTTTCTCTAGAGAGCACATATGATTGAAATGACTACCATAAAACATTACTTTTAACCACATGGATCACACATTTTGTTTAACTGGCCTCTTCTTGGGTTTCTGGGCTGTTTTGCAGATGATCTCTGGGTGTTTCTAACAATTTCCTACCATATACTTTGTTCTGGAGAAGGCACAATATGTTTTCCTTGCTTATATCACTTGTATCCCTGGCTTTGCAGAATTTAACAAGCTTGCTTCCATCTCTTTGCCAGGTAGCACCTGTTTCTCAAATTGAGTTCAGTAGGAACTCAAGTGCTCTGCATCTCTCAGGATCAGCCCCTAATGATCTCTTCATTGTGAGCCACGAGTCTCTCCCTTAGCCTGAATTCATGGATCGATATGAGGGGAGAATGTTATGCATTGTCTCAAATTGTCTGTCTTGTTGGATAGATCTCAAGCCTTTGCATTTTTGCTCTTCTCACAGAAAGCCTGAAGGCTGACGCTTCTGTTGTTAAACAAAACAGCATTTCTATTGTATTCATGCCTACAGGCCAACCGCAGGGTCCTCATTGTGCTGTTTATGGTGCTAACTTCAGTCTCTTGTATGGAAGCTCCACTTTGACTGAGCCATCCTAAAGCTTTTGGGATGCCACCGTTCCAGAAGTGGGTTCACAGCTGGGCTAGCCGTTTTTTAAAGGCATTCCCAGAAAACAGGTGATGGATATACCTGAATTTTATCTTTAGTTTCAATGGTAGCTGGTCATTCGATTAGCTTCAACAGACCCAATCTACTAAGAAATGTTCACACACTTATTTTGTGTATCTTTTTATCTCAACTCAACACAAAGGGTTGACTCTATCAACTTTCCAGTTATTGGCAGATATTCGTTTGCTATATTTTTACTTTAAATCTTGTCAGTACACAGGGGACTGAACAGATCGGGCGGGGGGGGGGGGGACACACGAAATGTGCAGCCTTTTACTTCTCTCACTGGTTTGGATCCAGCCGATGTAAGTAACAACAGCAAGATTTTGCCATCAGAAGACTGTTGATGGCTTCTGTCCATTCCCTAGAGGACAGGTGTCCATATCTCAAACAGCAGCCTCATAACTGACATTTGCTGTTTCAGACTCAAGTACCCTCTCACCAGCAGAGCAGGTCGGGAGTGAGGTGTGCTGGCAGTGAACAATGAGGAAGCTTGTATTGCTGTTGTCTGTCTCCGACTTCTGAGTATAGATGGGCCGCAGTCTCTGGGCCTGACACCCAGCATCTCTTACAGCCCAGGAATAATTAATTGTTGGTACGGTTGTTAGTTTTGGTAGTGCCCACAAAATGCGCTAGGTGCTGTACAAATGTAACCTATGGGTTAGTGTGTGTTATCAGTCCCATTCTGTGCCTAATCCCAGAGGATGAGTTTGTTACAGCTCCGGGTAGGGAGTCTTGACTCATTAGTTCAAACTGTAGCAACTCATACTTTTAACTCTGCAGATCTCCAGTTCAGTCTCCTGAGTGTTGGCTGAGATAGTGACTGTTGCACAAATGCAAAAGAAGACCAGTCTTTCCATCCTGTTTGACGTCTCATTTATTTCCCGTAGGACTTGAATTGTTTTCTAGTGACATCAGTGGTGGCTCCCTAATCTTTGCTTGACCTTCTGACTTTGGTGCATCTCCTGTCTTGAAGAGGGAAGCAGTAGTTGGGGAGCGGTGATGGGGGGATTCATTTGGCCATTAACATTTTTCCCTTT
Organism: Platysternon megacephalum; assembly: GCA_003942145.1. Classification (NCBI taxonomy): domain Eukaryota; kingdom Metazoa; phylum Chordata; order Testudines; family Platysternidae; genus Platysternon; species Platysternon megacephalum. Next base: position 9,916,758 of record QXTE01000015.1, on the reverse strand, counting down.
GCTTGGCATTCTTAGAACTGGGATGGTTCAGCGTTAGTATTTTAGCTTTACATGTTAGCTGGATATAAAAGATATGGAAATGTATCTCTCTTCACTGAGATTTTTTACCCCACATTTTGTGGAGTACAAAGAACTTCCTTCTGTCTAGGCATTTATCCCATGCTCGTCTGCATGATATCTGGGTTTGGTCTGGTTTGATACTTTGTTTTGTCTCCTTTGTTTTTAATAATGTCTGAAAGAACAGTGAGCTTGGAGAACTTTTTTTTTTTTAAGGAAGTGGCTAGTCAACAGCCATTTGAGTTTTCTAAAGCTCTCCCACCTCTGCTGTAATACCAAAGAGCTGATATTCACTGAAATTGACTTTGGAAGCAGACTGTAATTTTATTTGATCAATTTTGTCCAAGCTTTTGAAATGCAGCATTCTCCGCTCTGTTGAAGCTTCGGATGTTGTAAAGTGCTGCTAGTTAATCTTACTATTTGTGAGGAATAGGACTCTCTCTGCCTTTTGGTGGCCAGCACGGGGCAGGAATATAAACTCTCCTCTTTGATCCACATGGCACATCTCTTGCTGTCTAGTCAGCTCTCCCTGCGTAGCACAACCCCCGCAGTGGTATTATCAGGAGAGGCAGGTTCTGTGTACAAAGAGGAAGCAAAGCTAGCCTTGAAAAGAACTGTGATGCAGCTCAGTGAGCAGACTGTAGCCTGTGGTGTTTCTGGAAGGTAGTGTTGTATTATCTCCTAATGTGGTGTTTGTTGGTTAAGTACACAGCCAGGATGACCTGTTCAGTGTGGGTCAGGGTTCCGTTATATACATTGTAGCCTGTAACTCTCCAGAAAAATGGACATTTGCATCAATATTGTTCCCTAAAGTACAGTAAAGTCCCTAATATAAACCTTGGGACTGCAGATACTTTTTAAATGTAAGAGTTCCAGCAAGGGGAGGAGAGCCCCTGAGTGGAATTGCAGCCTTACTAGAGTAAGTGCAGCTGATGCTGCGCCATCCCCTGTATAAACCCAGCCTTGCCCATTGTGTGAAGCTCTTTTAGGTGTAAAGTGAGGGGCCGGATCCTGGCCAGGCTTGACTGGCTACACACATGAGAGGAACGGGTGCAGGGTGAGAACTCCACAAAGTCACCCTCTGTGGCTTCGGAGTGGGCAGCCTGAGTGTTGGCGCTTACACATTCCGGGCCTGGGCACCAAGGGAAATATTAGCCCCGCAACAGAGATCCCGAGGGGAAAGGGCCTCTCTGCTGCACCCACTGTGTTAGAGGCTGTCGCAATGGTAGCTCGTTTTACTGTTACTTCATTCTTCCACCCCCATTCGCAGGTTTCTTCCTCCTGTTGCATTTCGTCACAAACCTAGACTGTGAATTCTCTGGGGACAGGGACTGTCTTCTTATTACTTACTTGTACAGCCCCTAGCACAACAGAGCCCCGATCTGTGACCGCAAGACTTTCTGAAAACCAACTCCCTTATCGGTGCCCAACACCATGAATCCAGAAATCTTGGCCACAGCGTGCGTCCATGCACACGCACCACGTTCTCAGCATGGCTCTCAGTCCCCTGGGTGAGTTGTCATTAGTGGGGATCAAACCCCAGAACTCTGGATCTAAAAGCCTGAGCCTCTACCACTCAATGTGTTAACTCAAAGCCATTCACACACTCATCAGGCCCAGCCACTGGAAGGGGACAGAGCACCACACTGTGTAAGTGGGGCTTATAAAAGAGCCTTACCGCTAAATAGCTACAAACAACGAACCTGCGACTTGGACGTTACCATGTGACTCTGAAAGGTGAGGAAAAGACTGAACACTATTATAGCCAAAGGCAAAGCCCCCACTGGCGTGATACAAAAGAAATGTTCTGCCTTTAGTGGTATGAGCCCCCATATGACAGATACCAGTCGCATAAGCCTTTTCAGAGGACAGATCTTTCTTCTCTGTAGAAACAGAATGCGAACAAAAACGTCCATGACTCTTCCCTTGTCAGTATCGCACTTTCAAAGTACAAACATTCACATTCTGCCTTCCTAAAACTCAGGTTAGTCAACCCATAAACAAAGCAGTATTTAACTTTCCTGAATCCTGCATAGTCCGACCGTTTGTCCTCTCATAAAGGAATGATTGCGTAAGGGAGGTGCCTTGCCAACATTTCAGGGTGTTTGACAAACAGTTCATCTTATTGATGTGTCAAGGTAGATAAATATATACCTCAACGAACAATCAACACAGGCTTTGCCTTACCAGTATAATCTCGCCAGCAGCATACCCCTCTGGGAATCTCAAAGTGCATGAAAACATGAAAAGAATTAAACCTCACACCATTTCTGTGACATGGGCAAGTGACTAATACAGAGATCACTTCGTCCACCACTGAAAGTAGCAGCTGGTTAATGGTGCACAGCAAAACTAAACAAATTAGGAGAGGAACTAAAGAATTACACGTCCAGTTGAAACCTCAGTGTAACTTACAATTGGTGAGCAACATGTCTTGGTTTGAAATTTAGCCAGGACATTTGGTTTAACGCCCCACAGTTATGAAAAGTACCTTGGTATCTTTAATTGACCACAAAAGATCAGTTTTACGTCTCCGTTGTAACTCCTGAAAATAACATTTCAGCAAAGAATAGAGACTTTTATAGCAACTAGGGTGAAACTAGACAGCATTTCATCTATCAGCCACCTTGCCGTCCCTACGTCAAGACAAATGAAATGCAGTGTATTTAAGGGAACTGATTTATGGAGCTGTAATTCTAACGAGATTCTGCAGATGTACCTGTCATAAAACATGGGCTCAGAGCTTGATAAGTTGTATATTCACCAGAACCACTCAATACATAGCTGCATTTTGAAGGCAGAGCTATTTTTCATTGTATATAACTAATCCACCAGAATCCAATCTCTCAACACTACCTACTTCCCTTGCTTCCCATGGTTTCTGCTGCTGCTTCTCTGATGTAGCTGCAGGGGTAACTTTCAGGCCATGGCTACACTGCCACCTAGGCCAGCAAAACTTACGTTGCTCAGGGGTGTGAAAAACCCCCCACCCCTGAGCGACTTAAGTTTTGCAGGCATAAGTGGCAGTGCGCACAGTGCCATGTCGGTGGGAGAGATTCTCCCGCCAACACAGCTCCCACTGCTCATTGAGGTGGTTTTGTTACGTTGACGGGAGAGCTCTCGATCAGCACAGAACGGTTACACACGCGATCTTACAGTGGCCCAGCTGCATCGGTACAGTTGTGCTGCTGTAAGCTGGCTAGTGTAGACGTGGCTTCAGCAAAACGCCAAAACAACAGAGAGCCTCATACTTTGTGGAAGTGAAGTCCCTCCGGTTCATGTAATGGGGTGAGCTTTTGTGATTTATTCCGGGGCCTCATGCAACAAAACTGATTTTTGATATGGGTTGTTGTATTTACCTGCTGTAATCCACGTCCTTGGCTGCAGTAAAATGACAGATATTGAGAAAAAGAGACTCGGTTTAACCTGTAATCAGAAACACCCATACCGAAAGCTCTGGACACCTAAGAATGAATTAGATTAGATTTAGTCACATAATGGTGACCACCTAGCAGCATCAAACAAATGACATACAAGAAAAAAATAATGAAATCAGCCAATACATCAAAGCAATAAATCTCACCCCCAGAATACGTCCTTCAAAGATTTCTCCCTCCCCCCCACAAAAAAACTAGAACTGGTAGGGAAATTTTTGAGTAAACAGGTTTTTGTCCAAAAACACTCATTTACCGTGACCAAAACTTTTTGTGGGAACACACCCATTGCAATTACACTTTAGTCAGGAAAAGTTTCTCAGGTCTAGCATGGAATTGCTGCACACAAGAGACCCCTGAAATAGGCTGTTTGCTAGGGTACTCACCAGGTAGCAGGGAGCTCCAGGTTCAAGACCCTGATTCTGGTTTTCGGTTGTTTGTTGAGGAAAACTGTGAAAAGGTCTTGGTTTCACCCCAGTGCAGAATGGACACATTTTTGAAATCTCAAAAATTTTGACAAGACAGGAAAACCATTTCCCACCCAGCTCTGCTCCTGACAGTCCCATGTACAAGTTGGACAGGAAGGGAGACAGAATGGCACTCTGGAGCACCTCACACATGAGGCCTATGGGAAGAGAAGCAATTACCCACAACTACCCAGTGTAATTTCCGACTCCAGTTCAGGAAAGCATTAAGCAAATGCTTTCTTTCTGAATCAGGGCATCTGACAGAGACAAAATAAGCAGCTTTGTCCACTCACTTCAAGGTCCACAGACAGGTCCACAACACCTCATGATCAATGGCAGCAAAGCTGTTGATTACATTCACTAATATCAGTGTGGATGCCTGGTCTTAATTAATCATTGTTAAATGGCAAAAATAGAGTAAACAGGATGGAAGTGAAGCGGAAAATTACAATATAAATGATTCCATGAATATGAAGGATTTTCAAAGTGGAGGGAAAAGAAAGCCCCACAATTCCAGAACTGGTGTTGTGACATCAGATCGCATTTGCCTTGGGGCAAAATGTATCCATTTCTAAATGTAATTAGTTGATATTATATTAGAGAGATTAAGAGCGAGAATAGCCCAAAAATATCCCACCTTAATAAGCCAGTACTTCAAAGTAAAGGAAACTAATCATAGAATATGATATGATGAATTGATTTGAAAGTGTTGTAAAGGAAAGGAAAATATTATAGTTCACAGAGCAGAGTCATCTTTTCAACAGAATAAAGAGACAGAATTCTCTTATACCCTGTGGGCAGCCATTTATAACACCTACCCAAAACTTGATTATGAAACCAGCTTATTCTGCGGAGAAGTGCTGATGTGGACAGCTTTCCTGCATGTAAAACGTGAAATCAGCAGGTTATGATTGCTATTAAATGTTTCCAGAGTGTCACTTACCAGAAGGATTTGATAACTTATACAGAAATGAATTGTTTTTCTTTCCTATCTTGTTTAAGTGCTGCTAAGATACCACATTTGGACAGCTTCAAATGTGAACCTATGGGGTCCCCCCGCAATGTTATCTGTAATGTGCAATTTATTTCAAGTCTCTCTGGTCAGATGTATTTTTATTTTACAAATACATTTTTGTGTGTTTCCATAACACACACTGAAAGTATTTTTGTCATTGGAGTAGGGACTTATAATTAAGCAGACATTTTATTGTGTTTATTTCACTTTAAACAAAGGAGAGGTGCCAATGGCAGAATCCAGGGGCCCTGACAAATAGTTAAGAACATAGTCCAGGATTAGAAGCAACAGTCTCAGATGAGCGGACAATCCCATCTAACTTAAAAATCAACCCATCACAAATCTAACCAAACATATCCATCATGGCTTCCCCAGAAACCCCACACCCCCAGCCTTCCCCAACACCCAGACAAATAGAGAGGGCTTTTCTGTCTGCCGAAAGGCCAACAGCAATCAGCTTTGTAAAGAAAAGTCTCACAATGAAGTCTTTTCAGCCCTAAGTGCCCTGCAATGGCAGTGCAAAGTGCAATGTACCAGTGCTGGTAAGTACAAATCACCAGGGTAGGAGACTGTGACTTGCCCATTCTGAAAGAGAGAATTTTCCAAAGAGCCAACCCCACTTCACACACCCGGTATAGTGCATCTCCACCTGGGGGGTTGCACTGGGGCAAAAATCCTTCCTATAGGGCAACCCGGAGGAAGAGTTCTAAAAGAAGGGTTGGGAACTGTCTAAAACGTAGGAAGCTGTGAATAAATGGGAAGCAAAGGGAGAATGGTTTCATAAACAGGAGAATACACACACTGTTGTCCCACTGCACAGCAATAGCAGGTCAGTTTCCATCTGATGGTAGAGAAATCAGAAACATAGATGTTCCTAGTGCAACTTGTTTTATTTACATCAGTCCTTGGATAGAAAGGACATGCAGGCAGTCCCCTATTTCAGAGCTCTTAGCCCAAAAGCCAGTACCCTGTTCCCAGGGGGTATCTCTGCCACAAGCAATGACCCTAGTTAGAAAGATTCCTTCCCCCCCCCCCTCCAAACCAGAAAAAGAAAAGGGTCCTGCATTACTAAACAAACAGCAGCACCATCTCTAAATCCTGCCCCACCTCGCTGCACAACAGAACCACATCAGTGTTGCCCACTCTCAGGATGTTATCATGGGTGTCATGATATTTGGTGTTTTTCGTAAAGCCCCAGCTGCCAGAGTCATGTGATTGTGTAAAAACCTCAGCTTTCATCTGGAAAAAAAACCCCAAGTTTTGAGCCCTTTGTGGAGAAATGCTTGAAAACATGATTCATAAAGACTCAAATTCCAAAAATCACACAAAAAGAACCCCACATGTATTGTTCTTAAGCCAATCTCATAATTTTTGGGAGGCCTCACTCTTGATTTCTGAATACTAGGACGTGGCGATACTGCTTCCTTACCACTGAAGGATGTGCCCAGCTGTGCAATTACACAGAGCTATCACTGTAGCACCACACACCAAAAAAATAATGTTAATTGTTTGTGGAGACAGTCTTAAAAAGAGCTAGTCAATAAGAAAAACAAACATTCATCAATAAATTATTTGCCATTCGACAGAATGGACTGTTCAGTTCATACATTTTGTAGCTAGTCAGTAAGAAAATGTTTATTAGTTCCATTTGTTTTTATTGGCGATCAATAAAAAAAAAATCCAACTAAGTACTAGGTGACATCTGGTTTGCAGGAAGATTTGCATGTGTATGATTATTGATATAAATTGAGGGACAGACTTTATCCAAGCTCTTTAATCTTAATAATTGACTGCTTTTGTTATATGTGCCCTTATACTTTTCAGTATACAGTGCTTATATTGAGAAATGTCTCTGTCTTGTCACTCTTTCTACAAGAATCTTCCCCACAGCTGTTCCTGCTATCTGGGGGGCAGAAAGAGATGACAAAGTTTGGCGCATCAGTTGTATCACATGGAAGAAGCAGAGATGTCATGTAGGAATGTTTCACCCATGGGCAAAAAATGGACTGGCCCAAATTACTGTAGTGAAATAAAGCATTGCTTTTTCAAATTAACAACCAGGAAAGAACTATGGAGGAAGTAACATTCAGTGAAGAAACTGAGACTGTCTGGATGAAAAGTAACTACAAAACCATGGAGGAAACCCATTAAGACATGGCACGCTGCGTGTGTATGGTTGAGAGTAAGTACTGAAAACTCCTGGCCTAGAATACTGTACTCTACCCAGACTTCTACCTGCTTTAGAAGAGATGTCCTGACATTACTCCTTTCAGCCATTTTTACCCATAATTCCTCAACCAAAACAATTAAAATCTTCCACAGAACTACTTACCCCTGTAAATTCACATGTGCAGTGAACAGCCCAAGTAATTCATCACCCTTTCTCTTTAATGTAGAAAGATACTGTTGCACAGCCTCAAATGTTGAGATGACCAGCCACGTTCTGCTTGTTCATCAAATAGCCAGGGACGGGGGGAGGGGGGCTGTGGTGAGAGGGGCTGTGGCTTCACCTTAGGGTTGATGCCAGCCACCACAGGTTAGAGCAGCCTTCACGCTGGTCTAAGTTAGGTAAGGAAAACAGCTGGCCTCTCTCTTGAGTTGCACCTCTGCCAGGTTCAAGGCTGATCATTTAAAAATGGCTGCAGGGGGGGACAATCAGATAAGAGCACATACGAAAAGTGGAATCTACACTGTAGTGCATGCTGGGATCAGTGGTGCAGATAATAATCATATGGATGCCCCCTCACTGACTCTGCTTCTCAAATAAGCCAATGCATCAAATCAGTTTGTGGAACAGTGCAGAGGTGGAGGTCCTGTAGGGCAAGACAATGCATATCACTGGAATGGAGATTCCCTGTGGACTGGGCTTTGCACTTTTCAGAGAGGGCTACTGTACCTACCTTATAGAGATAGACATAGATAATCTTAAGTCCGGGCTTTATACTGTAGTCATCACGCTGGTATCTGATATAAACTAAATGTATATTATTGCAAATAAATCCTGAATTGAAATACCATTTTCTTCTTTGTTGCCGTATCAGCTGATTTTGGTCCATTTAATTGTCTGCTTGAAAATTTGCAAGAGCAGACCCAGCTTAAAGTAATGATGATCATTTGTGTACATAATGTGTAGCTCAGCTGCTGTAACAGGAACGATCATAGTATGGTAACATCAGCAGGAATGATTTAAGTACCGGCGTGCAAGTACAAAATACTGCCGTTGATGTCCACATTTGTTTTCCTGAGCTGCTGAACAGGAGATTGCCACTTCTCTTTCCCACACTGGTGATTATTCATGTGATATGTTAAGAGCATGTGATATGAAGGTGACTATCTTAGCCAAAGGGATCAGAGTGGAGAACTTTGCCCTAAACATATCCCATGATTGAGAGAGAGCTTTTTTCAGAGATGGAAAAAGGAAATATGTTCTGGAACTGGGACCAGCTTTTTGTATTGAGATCTACAAAACATGCCATTAAAATCCTTACAATCACCTCCTGCACGTAATTTATTGAAAATTGCCTGTGACTTTAAGTAATGCCATGGTAACATTAATTAGGCAAACGGACCATTGGACAGATTTTAATGGTGAGCACTGAATACTTGAAGGAGGAAATCTGAAAAGAGACGTGTTTGTGAGCATGCGGGCAATGCCCATGTGTGGGCACCAGAGTGTAAAAACACAGAGTTAGGAGGTAATGGGTTCCTTTGGCATTACTGCTTTCTAACATGTAGCCACTTCCTGTTTCTTCTGAGAATCATGAATGAAAAATTAACTTGACTTCAGGAAAAGCCTTAAGGTTTTTATTGAACTGTACATAACTAATAAACAAACTTATACACTTTCTTCATTTTCATGGAAAATAGTCTCTTTAAATGCAGCGCCAGACTTTCTGCCGTTTGGATTGATGCTAATTTAGCATTTCGTAAAAAGCAAGACTCCAACAGAGCTGGAGCATTCTCACAGCAATAGGCTAATAAGGCTCCTACTGTGAGACCTTTTCTCTCTAGCAGTTCCACCCAGTGCTCGCTCAAATGCCATCCGTGTTAACTCCTGCACAGCATTGCTGTGACCATGGCAAAAAAGTTGCTGAGATCAGCCCTTCACAGCAGCAGTGTCATCACCAGCCTCGGCTGGTGCTTCCATGGGAATGCTAAGCGCTAACACAAAAAATGGCACCAAATGCACAGCGCTACATGGAAACACATCAACACTCCTTTATATATGAATGTATCTCAGTCTCACAAACACCCTATGTTTAACTTTGCGATGACACACAAGCCTCTGCCTTAATAGTGTTTGATTTCAATTGGTCAACACATATGCTGAAGTTTGACAGCAAGACATTTGACTGCAACAGTAATAGCTCTTAATGCTACATATAGGCTACATGATGGTACAATATAACTCTCAGAATCAATGACCAAAAGGTAGCCATATTTGTGTGACAGGCGTATCCTTGAAATATTAATGCATAACCTTCTCATTAATCTATTCTATTCCAAACTGTAGACATTCTGGAGAAATCGCAGGGTATGTTCTTTTCTCCCCCTCCAACTTTTATATTAGGAAATTTGATTTTATTTGTTTAAATTAGAAAGCCAAATAAGTAGAATCTCCATCACAGCTGGAAAATTGCCCTGTGCTGTTTTCTTGTGCTTCAGCGAATGACGATGTGATACGGCTTAACTTTCTTCTCTTCCTCTGAAGTCATTTTCACATAGAGCCCAGTAGTGAGATATTTCCTCTTCCGAATCTATAAAACATGTGAAGAAAATAAGATAAATCCAATGTCAGACTTGACAACGAAGACAGACTCTTAATCAGTGACTGTCGTGTTCTGAAGAACAGTGATAAGCAAAATTTGTTGGCTTGTCCACATTGTCGGGGTGAGGGGGAAGGGGAATCTGTTCTAGTCACCTTCCCTTAACTCTGTCTCTCTGGTAGGATGAGATGATTATGCACCCATCAGTGCAAGGAAGAGCAGCCGTCATAGAGGAGCATTAGGTAACCGTAGCCAAACCCTCCCTGAATTAGCACTAAAGAGGTGTTCAAGCTACAAAGTTCAGTTCTGTACCAAAAATGTAGGTGTTCAGATCTAGGAGTTTGATGTGGCTCAAAAAGCCAGGAACTAGTTGAAAAGGATGGATCTGGATCTGAGTGCCCAGTAGTTCGGGGTCTTTGGATCTGAGGTTTGGGTTCCGGTCCATTTCTAACTGACAGTACACACCCCTCTCACCAGCTGAGAGACAGGTGAAGGCCGGGGCTCTGTCCCTCCATTGCCTTCAGTTTGTGTGGCCATTTACACCTGGGGAAAGTAGGTGTCACATACTGCCAGGTCAAAGTTCTCTACTCTCTCCCTGGTCACTTTTTACATTCACTTTGCACAGAGGTGAATGAGGACACAGGGCCAGGCCCCAGTCAGTGGCTGAGTCAGTGATGCGGAACGGAGTACAGATGAAGACTGATATTGTCTGAGATCCCAGTAATGGTTGGTGCCTTCTGCTCAGGATTCCAGTGCAGTCAGGTTAGTGCAGAAACTAACCTGAACCATGGGTCAGATTCACCAGTGTGATCTGACTGCTTTCTGCCACTCTAACAGCACAAAGCAGCCATAAACTGGCTTAAAAGTGAGGTCTGTGGCTGCTTTTCAGCACTGGAACAACAAAAAGGAACCAGAGCATTTCAGTGAGTTTGCCCCTACCTTTTTTTTCTATGATCATGTCTTTCATTCTGCCATATTTATGCAATTAAGTGTAAATTGTATGATGCTCTAGCTATGGCACTTACCGCTTTGCTCAGGACACAGGCTGTGATGAGGATACTGTAAATAAACAATCCTGAAGCAGCTGCTCCTAATATCCAGAGATACAGGTCAGTGTCTGGGCAGGGCTCTGGATCTGAAATACATCAGATTAAATGTGACATTGGTAAGGAAGCTGTCACAATTCATTAACCTTTTTGGGCACTGCACCTCTCTGTAACAGAACTCACCAAAATGTTAACAGGGCCAAATCCTCCAATCCATACCCTCTCAAAAATCCCATTGACCTTAATGGGAGTTTGACCTGGGTAATGACTGCATGATTGGCCTTCTCTAGTTATGTACTTCTATGCACACATCCATCTACACACACACGTACAATAGGGGGCATTGCTCTTACAGCCCAAGTATGCACCGATCATTGAATGCATCACGTCTGCCTTAGCGCTACAGGTGGTTCTTAAAGAGATAAGAGCCAATAATGGTTCTCAAAGTTGGAAACTGATTTTAACTCTGACCCTTGTTTAGACTCTATTAAGACAAAATAGCAGCTCACTAAACCATATATCAGAGAATAATGTAGTATAGTCAGGGTGCTTTGCTCACCAGTGACAAAGAGCTGTGTTCCCTTGCCTGTGTTCATATAATAAGGTGGTGGGTACAGCCGCTCCATCTTGCAGATGTATAGACCAGCATCAGTAGCGTGCAGCCCCATGAGAGTGAGGGTCACATTGTTTTGGCTGGGGCTGACATGACACTCAATGATCTTTTCCACAATGAACATCTGGTACTCAGTTGTGTAGGTTGAAGCACAGATCTCGGTGTACTCCTTGCCCGTCTGTTTAAGCAGGGTCACTCGGATTTCCTCTGCATTCCCAATGTGCTTATATTCACACACCAGATTGGCAACTCCTTGCCTGTTGGCCAACACCACTGCTGGCTGGGTCACTTTGAGAGCTGTGATCAAAGGCAGAGCATGATGATCAATTAACACGTTAAAGAACTGCGCTTCAATAATATGTAAGCTCTTACTTAAAACCTATAAAAGCAAGGAAAGAGATTCCACCCTGAAGATCCTTCATCCCTGGACACAAACTGTGCTGGGTTCTTTTGGAAGAGATATGAGATTTCCTTTCACTCCCAGTTTGTAGACTTTTTTTCAACACCTGCATTAATGTACTAAAAATCCTTAAGAAGGAATTCTGCAGTTTCTGAACACCCGTTGTGATAGCTGACTTGGAGATCTCCGCTGTTTCTCATTCTTTAAAGAGATATGATATGGACCCACATAATGGACTGTGTATACTGCAGGTTTCCTTCTTTAAATAAAGCATTTTTAATATATCGGAAGGCATGAAAGGGACTTCAAATACTAAAACTTTATGCATTATATGTTAAAATTGATTGGGGATTGTGGACATTTAAACCAAATTGTCTAAAAAGTAGAAATACACTCCTAGGCTGATAAATTTTGACCAGGAACACACTTGATCATTAGGGTTAACAATAGAGCTGGTCAGAATACTATTTTGCAAACATTTTCCCATTTTTTTTATCTGGGGCAGGGGAGGAAGAGTTGCTCCCATTTCTTTTCTTTGAAACCTTTTAACCAACTCTACTTGCCGCTGGAGTTACATTGAACAAATTCTGATCAAACACAGCAAACATTTGAAATAAAAATCACAAGTTAAAAAAAAATCTGCTACGCACATCTATAGCTTTACAGGTTGCAATGTACCACTGTTATTCATAGTTCTGTCATTTTCACTTTCTATATGGAAGTCAATGGATTTTGCGTGAGTAAGAACTGCAGGGACTGACCTGTTACCATGAGCTGGATTCAAGTTTGGATTATTCCCTGCCAGGGGAGGGTTTATTTTGTCTGTGGCTGGCAGTGCAAGAGAGGGGGAAACCAGAAGCTCTTTGTCCACTCAACTTCTATCTCTACAGTAACAATTTCATGCAGAGGATCTGATTTTTAAAAAAACCAACTCTTTATATATTCCTGATCTAAACAGGAGTCTTTCCTAGCACCTCTAGTAATTCTACTGCTCTGGAATCTTTGCCTGTTTTCCCAGAAAAGTTGCAGTGCGTTGTATTGGGCCTGCCCACCTAGAATCCCTAGACTTTCCCAGCCTGCGCTCTTCAGAGACCCAGCCTCAGATATGTCCTCGCCTTGCTACACTGAATAACTGTCCTGCAAAGGGGTGAAACTGAGACAATGTAAACACTCCCAGACACCTTCGGTCTCCTTGATCTACCCACCTTTGGCGATGCCAGTGGCTGTGCTGAGGAAGCCAATGGTGATCAATAGCGTGAGCATTCCAGCGAAGAGACAGACGTTAGAAAGTTGAAGTTGCCTGTTGCCTTCTAACGCCAAGTCCAGATGGAATTAAATCAGATTTATAATCAGAACTGCAGGGAAAAGGGCAAGACCTTTTAGGATACTGAACCTCGAAATGTTTGAACCCACACAGATTCAGTGTGTGTATATATAGCTTTGATCCCAAATACATACACTCTGTACCCGAAAGTGCATGAGACTTTGTTTTGGTTTTACAAGAAGGGAAGTAGTGGGTTTGATTAATACGTGCAGAGTTAACCTCAAACAGCTATGAACAAAACAACGATTCAGCAAATGGAAAATGTATTCAATCTGAAATCTGTCATGCGTTATACTTTAAGAATTGGGGGAGGAAAGATAATGAAAGACTAGTTCAGCCCCTTTGGCAATGCAGAGTTGAAGTATTCAAAGTTCCTGAAATCACCAGGTATTTCCTTTTAAGGACATACCTTTTCAAAGTATCTACATGTTTAAGGTTGTGTAAGCGTTGAAAATCATCTTCTGTTTTTATGTGAGAGTCTGTCAGGTCCATGGAAAAGTCATTGTGGATCATTGGCGAAAGAGGTTTTAAAGTACTATAAATATGTATCTACATAATAGGCCATTACTTTTTCTTTTTTCTTCACCCTATTAAGCTCTTATATAATGTGCCTAAAGGTATATGAATGGACCACCACAGATTCAAAACACCCATGAATTGGTCTATGAACTAGAAAAAAATGATGAAAAATACTGTCATTTTTTATTAAGATGATAGACTACAGCAACTCCAAAGAAGTGCTAACAGTTGGGTAAATATTTTATTTTAAAATAATATGAATATCTATATTGGCATAGTTACACAATGGACAACATTTACTACTGCGTAATTTAGGTGTGATGCCCATATAGCAATAATGATAGCATGAAGAGAGTCATAATTTTCTCTTACCCATGAGCACGCAGTAAATAAAAATAGTTTATAGTAACTCAAAGTTGTGTGAAAATAACTGGTTGGGCCTATATCACACTGTTGGTTGGACAAATTAAAATCAATTTGCAAATAAATTCTGTCATACCATCAAGTACCCTGGTATAAATGAGCTTTTAGAGGTGAATTACTGGCCTATTCTTGACTCTGATTTTATCCAGAGTAAAGACAGAGTTAGGAACAGCATCCGTACCTTGGATTTTGCATGCAGTTAAGTGAATGATGCCTTTTAGTCCTCGTCAACCATCATTAAATCTGCTGGTGGCTGATGGGGACTGCATATTGAGTATGCAATTAACTGATAAGCTTTTGGGGGGAATGCATTACAAAACTCAATGCTCATTGCCCCAGGCACCTGTTGTCACTTGGTACCTTGCTACAGTTAGGATGGGAGATACCATGGTACTGCGGTTGCTCTGGGAAATATTCTGTTAATGATGCCAGCTCTGCTACCATACTGTTTCTTTTCTGAGGGTGCCTTTTTGGAAGAAGAACACACATTTTTCTGTGTTCTCCGCTCAGAAGCCTTATGCTGGAATGACTGTGGTTCCATCTAAGTAAAGCTAGTTGTGGGTCCCCGTGGAGACAGCTCCTCTTTTCATTGGCAGGAACTGATTGAGAGTAGCACAAAACTGTCCTCTCCAGCGGTGGCTTGCTTTTGCCAGCCTGGGAAAGAAGGGTCCAACATGACCTTCAATCCTGAGTCAGAGGACGCTGGTGCTAGACTGATGGGCCAGTTGATTTGAGCTGATGAGCCTCCTACAGACCAAGACCCTATGGGTATGTCTACACTGTAATAACGCATCTACAGCTGGCCTGCATCAGCTGACTCGGGCTTACAGGGCTCGGGCTGTGGGGCTATAAAGCTGCTGTGGAAACATCTAGGCTCGGGCTGGAGCCTGGGCTCTGGGATCCTTCCCCGTTGCGTAGTTGCAGAACTTGGGCTCCAACCCAAACCCAAACATCTACACTGCAGTTTTATAGCCCCACAGTCCAAGCCCCAGTCAGCTAAACACAGGCCAGCTGTAGGTGTTTTATTACAGTGTAGACTTACCCCTAAGGGTCTAGGGCTGGTTCATCCACCCCCTTTGTACCACAGAAACGCCTTGTGGGTTACACCACGTCCCCTAATCCAGGCTGTGCTAATCCATCAACCCCATGTACCTAGCACCACAGTTTCCTCCAATATTATCTCTTTACTTCCACATGTTTTTATGGCCACCCTTTGTTTTCTCCCCACTTCACCATACCACTTGCACCATCACCTAGTTTTTGTCCTTCCTCTCCCCTGTCCCATGCCTGTCCCCCACCCCACCACTCCTTTCCATCCCCATCCTCCAGCTTCTGCTCTCCTCATGCCCCCGCTGCCTCGCTGACCGATCCCACCCTCTGAACTCCCCCACACTTGCCCTCGGCAATCTCTCCTCTCCCTCATCACCTCAGTTCCACCCACACACACACACAGCCAATAAAAGGGGGGAGAGGAAATAAAACTAAGAAACTGCTTCTGTACATTTAATGGGACCGTACAGCTTGGCAGAATAGCCACATGATTGTATTACTGTAGCCCATCTTCTCCCTCCTCCCATGTCCCTATTCATATATTCTCTCACCTACTGGCCCTGATTCCCAGTTGCTTTGTTCCTGCACTGGAATGGGGCTGGGGGTGGAAGAGGTAGCGAAGGTAGGTGGCTTTAAGTCCCTTTGTGTTTCTGCATTGCATTCCGATGCAGGGAGGAATCTGCCTGACCTCTGGTTTCAATTAGAGCAGCTGTAGGCCTGTTCTAAGTTAAACTCTGTTTCCTACAGGCCTCCGTGCACAATGCACTCCAGCCCTCTCCCCTCCCTCACCTCAGAAATCTCCCTTCCCTGTCCCTGGACCACCTCTGCCACTGCCGATGCTGTGGGACTCAGAGAGGGGCCCAGGGGCTAACTTTGCTTGTGATGACTTTGAGTTTCAGAATTCCTTCACTGGTGGTATTCCCAGAGGCTGTCATGTCTAAAATTAAAATGTAAACTCTTCGGGGCGGGTGGCTAGGTTTTATTTGTTATGGAGCCCAGCATATAAATAACAGTATTCTCTCCTTTGTCCTCAGGGGCCACACAACTCTCCAAATAACAGGTGAGCCTTTCTACTCCACATGTGCTACTCTAAGCACCATCATCATGGTCTTCACTGGGTGGCTTCCAGAGCTAAATGCCTTAACAGCTTGAGCTAAAGAATCAAACAATGAGCTTTTGCAGACTCACTCTCTCTGTAGACCAAGCACAGAGAGGGATGCACAACTCAGACTGAACAATGTGCACCACTACTATAACTAGGCGTATTCGGATGAGGTAGGTAGCTAGGTTTCTCAATTAATTGAAAAGATCTGTGTCATTTGGGGTTGATGTCTGACACTTGAAGTTATTTGACCTGCTTTTCTTTTGTTTAATAATTAGCAAGGACAAATTATCAGCTTCCATTCAGTCAAAATTACCATTACAAACTATTATTATTATTCCACAATTAATTTCACATTTTGTAAAACATTTTACTCCACCCTAATGCTGTTTTTCTTCTGCATTGACAGGAACTAAAAAAACCATTGGGTTGGTGAATAACTTCAGATGTAATGGGGAGAAGAAAACTTTAACATTTGCATAGCATCTGGTTTCAGGATATCTTGTTAAGCTCAGGCTGTGAGATCATCTCTAATTATTCATGTTTTTAGCAAGTTAGTTCACCACAAAGCTACTGAGGTTTTGAAATGCACTGTTATTTTAAAAAATAATTCAGACCTCTATATGAAAAGGCTGAAGAAAAAATTTTTTTGCTAAAAAAACAGTGAGTAAAGAAGAAAGGAAGTAGCACGGTGGCTGGAAAAATAATTGATTCATTACCATTAAAGGACTAAAATCTGATTGCAAAGCCCGATATGGCCAAGTTTGGTGTATTGATCTGGGTCCCATGGGAAACCACAATTCGCATCACACAACCACTTAATACCGGATGTTTCAGAACTCTGGACTTTCTGTCCACCTTTAATGTGAAAATAACAAAATGGATCCCAGTGGTGCACTGTTTACCAGTTTAAAAATGAACTGAACTGGAGTTCTTAATAAAGGAATGCCTTTGTCTCGCAATGTAGGTGATACAACTAACTACAATCTTTTTTTCTGAATATTTGTCAATGGGCACTGGACTACACTTCTTGTGTATTGCAAGGGAATATTGACCAATGGGCAGGGGCTTGTGCAGGAATTTAAATTTTACCACTGGGGGGGCGGGGGCGGCACTGGTGAGGGACGCAGAACTCCTCTGGGGGTGGGGGGAGAGCAAACTCCTCCAGCCCTGGGGCCCTGCTCCTGGGCTGTGGCAGGGAGAGCGAGAGAGCTCCTCTTCTGCGGGGCTGAGACAGAGTTCATTCTCTCCGCCACAGCCCCGGGGCTGGAGAAGTTCTGCATCCCCAGCCGATTATTCGGGGGGAGGCCCATGCCCCTGCTTGCCTCCACTTGCACGCGCCCCTGCCAATGGCTTGCACAGGTATAGATAAGATTCAGGTGATCTCTTTTACTCTGCAGTTGTTGGTAACTCGTTCTTTAGACCTCATTCTTTTTATTCACCCCTTTATTCACCCTTTGGAGCCACCACTGATGCTGACTCCATAATTCTATTCGATGAATGGCATTTGCCACTCTCTACTCGGACTCTGAGGTATCCATGGCTAAACTAACATGGAGAATGAATCATCTCCTAATGCTAAAGACAGCAGCTCAAAGTTAGTACTGAAGGTGCACAACAGAACATACATTCTACCCAGTAGCGGCGCCAGCATTTCCGGCGCCCTAGGCGATGGAAGGTCCCGCCCTCGAAATCCCGCCCCCAACAGCGGCGGCGGAAGGACCCGCCCCCAAATTTCTACGGCCGGCCGGGGCACCGGCGCCCCTCAAATGTTCGCGCGGTCGCCTAATGGGTTGCGCCGGCCCTGATTCTACCCTGCAGCTAGATCGCATCCTCATTTATTATTGGTATTGCAGAAGTGGCTAAGAGCCCTAGTCATGAACCAAGACCCCTCTGTGCTAGGTGCTATACAAACACAGAACCAAAAACACCAGGCCCTGCCTCAAAGATCTTATAATGTAAGGGCTTGTCTAGACCAGTGATTCTCAAAGCCGGTCCGCCGCTTGTTCAGGGAAAGCCCCTGGCGGGCCGGGCCAGTTTGTTTACCTGCCGCGTCCGCAGGTTCGGCTGATCGCAGCTCCCACTGGCTGCGCGCGGTTCGCCGCTCCAGGCCAATGGAGGCTGCAGGAAGGGCGGCCAGCACATCCCTCAGCCCACGCCGCTTCCTGCAGCCCCCATTGGCCTGGAGCGGCGAACTGCGGCCAGTGGGAGCCGCGATCGGCCGAACCTGCAGACGCAGCAGGTAAACAAACCGGCCTGGCCCGCCAGGGGCTTTCCCTGAACAAGCGGCGGACCGGCTTTGAGAACCACTGGTCTAGACTGACAGCACCGCAGTGGCGCAGCTGAGCCATTGTAGTGCTTAGTAAAGATACCACCTATGCCAACGGGAGAGCTCCTCCTGTAGGCGTAAGTACCCCACCACCCCACGAAGCAGTAGATATGCCAATGGGAGAAGCCCTTCAATTGATATAGCATCATCTACACTGGGGGTTAGGTCAGTATAACTACATCACTTGGGGTGTGGAAAATCCACCCCCCGAGCGACATAGTTGTACCGACACAAGTTGGTAGTACTGTAGACCACGCCTAAAGCTATGTCTACACTCAAACCACTAATTCTTCATTGCAGACACTCACTCTGGGTTCTCCCTTCGCTGTAGTTAATCCACCTCCTCAAGAGGCAGTAGCTAGATGAATGGAAGAATTCTTCCATCAGCCTAGCACTGTCTACACTGGACGTTGGGTCAGCTTAACTATGTCGCTCAGGGGGGTGGATATTTCATACCCCATAGCATTTAGCTGGGTTAACCTAATTTTTTAGTGTAGACCAGGCCCTCGGTATAAGACAATAAACAACAGGTGAAAACAGACAGACAGGGGAGCACAAAGAAACAGCGAGACCATAGTGGTCAGCGTGATAGGCAGTGCTCTCAGCACACCAGCAGCCAAACTGTTGTCAAGTGTTCTGTAGGAGCCTTGGGAAAGGAGAGATTTAAAGGAGGAAAATGAGGTGGCTTTGCAGATGTTTATAAGGAGCTTCTCCCAAGCATGAGGGTCAGCATGGGAGAAAGCACAAAGGTGCTTGTTTAAAAATGTAATAAGTGATTAATGAAGGCTGGCATCGATCAGAGGGAGGAGTCGACACCTCAGTAGTGAATGAGGGGTGATAAGCTAGTGTAAGCAGGGTCAGGATGAGCTCTACCCTGACATCTGGTGGGGAATTGTGGCGAGTGTGGAAAAGAACTTCAGGGGCTGAGCTTGTTTGCATGGGCACACCCACCTAGCATGAGCCCACAGCAGCCCAAAGTGGTCACTTTGGCTGCTAAGGGATCCCCAGTTTCTCTGTTATTGGGGCAGGAGGAATAAAGTGTTGTTACCCTGATTATGTGACTCAAGGACAATGAAACTGTTTTATGACAGAGGGTCTCACCATCAACTAAGTAGCACTCGCTAAACAAGGGACATTGGTTCCAAAACCCAGTGAATTGAGAGGGGTTGGGGGACAGGCAGTTGTACCTGGTGGTGTGGGCCACTTTTGTGAGCCTGAAACAACAACAACAACAACAACAACAACAACAACAGAAGACCTCTTGCCCCTGTTGAATGTCAGAGCTAACTTTGATTCCATTAGGAGTCTAGTTACAGGTTGCTGAGCTGAATTCACTTTGGGTCAGTGGTGCACCAGCACTGGGGCTCCCCTACTACAAGGTGAAATCACTAAAGTTACTAAAGAGCTAAGATCACTGAGTGCTGTGTTAACTAGTGGGGGAGCCTGAAGCTATATTGCTAAGCAGCTGGCAGAGCAGAACGGAGCAGTTTGCGGGACGGCTGGTGGAGTGGCTGGCAGAGCGGAGCAGTTTGTGGGACAGTTGGAGTGGCCCACGGAACAGCGAGCAGAGCAGAGCAGTTTGCAGGGACGGCTGGAGTGGCTCAGTGGACGGCTGGAGGAGCGGAGCAGAGCAGAGCAGCTGGTAGAGCAGGGCAGTTCGTGGGACGGCAGGAGCGGCTCACGAGACAGCTGGTGGAGTGGAGCGGCTCGTGGTGAAGGCTGCAGCAGAACCCCATGGAGAGGTGGGCAGTCGGCCTCGGACCACATAAGGTGCCCCTTAACAGCCTGCACGCCCCCCTTTCCCTCATTTCCACCCAGGCTGGGGGTGTAAAACCCTGCAGATAAACTTTTGAACTCTGGGGCTGCACTGACCAGGGACAGAGACTTTTGGGTTGTTGAACTTTTGGGACTTTGGGTGATTTTTGGATTGCTG
The DNA here is from genome assembly GCA_003942145.1 of Platysternon megacephalum. NCBI lineage: Eukaryota > Metazoa > Chordata > Testudines > Platysternidae > Platysternon > Platysternon megacephalum. The sequence continues at coordinate 9,896,280 of QXTE01000015.1, read as the reverse complement.
GATTCAAGAACCAAAGGGAGAGGACACGGCCCAATTTGCTGGGGTGGGTCTTTGCTCATGGTTTGGTCTATGAACTCTAGTTGTGGTGTTTTCCCAATTTAATGCTGATGTCGTTTACCTCATATTATTAAACATTTTCTGCTACACCGAGACTGTGCTTGCGAGAGGGGAAGTATTGCCTCTTTGAGGCACCCAGGGGTGTGTGTAAGATTTTCCCTGGTCACTGGGTGGGGCCTCGAGCTGGTTTTGCGTTACGTTGTTGGGAGGGGACCCCTATGTACTGAACCCGGCCCTTGCTGCTATCAACTCGGCCTGGCAGAAGGGTTACACTAGGAAGGGCCTTGAAAGTTTCTTTGATGCGATGGAGAAAGGGGAGCCGGTGGAGGGATGCAAAGAGCGCAGCAGCACAGTCAAAGCAATGAGCTAGGAAAATCTTTGCAGCAGCATTCTGAGTAAACATGGGTGGGGCACGATTGCATTTCTCAAGGGCAGCAAAGAGTGAGTGAGATCTGAGATGAGAGTCTGGACGAGAGATTTAGCTGTGTGTTCAGTTGCATTTGACTGCACCCTGCATCTAACTGCATGTATGGTTAGTAGCTTTCAGAACCACACAACTGGGATGCTCTCCTTGAGGTTGTCACCGGGGGTTGTTGGGACGTTGTGAGGCAGAAGCATGTACTGGAAGATTCTGGCAACTTAGGAGAACTTCCCTTAGATATTAGGAGTGGGAGGGATGGTTAAGGGGAAAATATGAGTGGCTGGATCAGGGAAGGAACTTATCTCCCCCTTTATGGGAGGAACTTATCTCCTAGAGTCATAATATGAATTTAAAGACACATTCCCAAACAAAACACGTCCCTGAATAAAAGCATGTTTCAGTGGAGTCCACCTACCTGCCCCCGCCCCTGCAAAATTACACTCTTTCAATAAAACTACATGTTAAAAATAATGAGGTTTAAAAGTCTGGTAATAAACTGTTAAGTGATGCGGACAATTCCCTGCTGCCATAGAATCATCCTTCACTAACATCCTGCCTGACTTATCCCCTCCACCCAACTTAACTTTGCCCCCTTGGAGTTTTGATCTGTACTGGAAATCTGCTGTTAACTGCGTACTGTTGATTTTACATATTGCTAATTAAATGCACAGGAAGGCGTACGGTGCCGGGGTACATTGAGTTATGTCAAAGGCTGGGAGCTTTTATCAAGTGATGTGTTGGTGAAGCAGAACGATACTTTCATGAGTAAAATCGGCCTGATGGATCTGTTTGGTGTTAAGAAATAATGGGCTTATTACGTGGTATTGAAGGTTTATGTAGGTGTGTGTGTAGGCCTTGAACGTTTGTATTTTATTATATAAGGACTAATGTAGGTAGGTTTTTGTATTCAGGCTCAAGAGTTTCAAAGTTGACAAGTGATTTTGGGTGCTTCTATTTTTGCATAACCAATTTGAAACACCTTAAGAGGGCTGGTTTTCATTGACTGAGTACAGAGTACACAAAGCTCCTTTAAGGTGTCTCGTGTAAGCTGTCCGCAATCAGTAGTCACTTTTGGAAAGGTTGGCCAGCATTTGTAGTGTATCTTAGTGTTACGAATATTGGAAGTGAATCCCTTGAATGGGATATAGGATTTTCTAATCTCTTATTGATACTGTTTTCTGTGCATATATTTCTGTCAATGTTAGACAGCCAAGTTAAGTTTGGGGGGCAGGATAACTCAGGTAGGATAACACTGAGGGATGAAGTAGTTTTTAGTACCGGGGAGCTGGATCAAGCCCTTTGCTGTTCATTTCCAGACTTTTTAATGATCTTATTTTTAAAAGGTGTAAAAAATGTTTTGTAAAGAAAGTGTAATTGTTATCCCATGACCCACCATTTCCTATAGCTCTTTGTAGAGCTAAGGAGGGAGCGGAGGAGGCTTTTGCTGAGTTTGGGATTGGTAAAGGGTACGTAGGGCTGGTGACAAGTCAGCATAGGCAGGGCCCCACATATTCCACAATTTCTCAACCAAGAAAAGTGTAGCCTGTGATGGGGTGTCCACCCCACACAAGGCTTGAAAGGGTTAAGGTGGCCAGATAGGTCAATTAACTCCCTGGGCTGCACCTGGAGGAGGAGCCAGGGAACAGGGGTTGATTAAATGAGGCTCAGCTGGGCAGGAACAGGAAGGGCCTGTATAAAGCCGAGGAGCTGGGAGCAGAAGCGGGCTGCAGGGAAGTATGCTGCAGTCACATCCTGGGAGGAAGAAGGTATGTTGGGACTACAGAGGGTAGTCCACAGTTACACCCTGGGAGGAAGGAGTTAGGAGGCTGGCAAACCCAAAGAGGGGGAAAGCCAGGAAGGTAGGAGAAGACTCAGGGGGAAAGCAGCAAAAAATAGGAGTGCAGACCTTGCCACTGAGCTGGAACCCAGAGTAGAGGGAGGGTCTGTATTCCCCCACCAGCCACTGGGGATATGGAACCAACCAGGAAGAGGACAGTGGACTGCCAGATTTGTTCTGGAAAGACTTGGTTACATACCCCCATGGAAGGGGTAACCACATAGCGAGCTGGCCAGAGGGCTGAGTTACGAAGAGGAGGCTGCAGTTCCTGGAGCGAGAGGGGCCCGCGGGGTGGGAAAGGGTGACGGATAAAGACACTGCCAGAGGAGGGCAGCACCTGGCAGAGCTAATCCCTAGGATGGCCAGGAAGAGATGCCATCAGCGGTGAGTGGACCTGTGACACTGCCAAATCCACTGTTCGCCACATAAACTTTCATTAATAAAACAAATCAAAACTAGCTGTTGCCATTGTGAAGAACAATTGAATATGTAAACGGAGGCAGTGTTGTCTAAACTTCTCCCCCTGAGTCTACCAAGTGCCCGAAATAATAGCTCTGAGAGGTGTGAACCACCCCATTCATCCCACAGGGATAAATCGGACACCCCAAATGTCCAACGGTTAACTTTCCCTATGGATCCTTTCAGCAGAAACATCCAACTCATCTGCTTATCCCAAACGGCCTCCCACTTTTCCCAGCTGGGAAAGCCAGTGGCTTGGAATTAGTCACTTGCCATAGAGGGCACAGATCCTTGACCAAAGGCTAGCTGATATCGGGCAGTAAGCTAGGAGGGTGGTGTAACTGATAGCTGCTTAGGCTAATAGAGGCATGCATAGGAGAAGCAAGCAGAGTTTTTTAAAGATGTTGAGTATTTAGGGTGAAAGAGATTGTGAAGCAGGACTGCTAAATCATTAGGTGGGGAGAAAGGAAAGGAGGGCCTGTGAGTAGCACCTCGGTATGTTTGTTTTTCTTTCAAACAGGAGTGAGATTATCTGACACAGGTTATGAAAACAATTATACTGGGCAGAGCCCAGTTAAAATCAGGCCCTAACCAAAGCTGGTGGAAATCTTTTGAATTTTGTAATTTTGATGAAATGTTGAGTAAAAAGGGAGGGGGGAATTTTTGCAAACATTTCTTCCAATGTTTTCACCAGCACCAACCCCAAGTTTCTGCATTTTAATTTTTAAAATATCAACTGTTTCGCAAAAACAACAACAATAAAGCATCTCCTACTTTATCTAAATGACTTCTTCACCAATGTATTGCTAAGCCTGAGCGAAAAACGTTAAAGTTGCATTTTTAGTAGAGAAACTGCAAGTAGATAGACATCTTTCTTGCTAAGCTTTTTCCTTTTGTCTGCAATTTTAAATGGTCATGATATTAGCCCTCTTTTTATGCTTTTCAAATGACAGCAACAAAGTTGTCTAGTAAAAATACAGAAATAAAAGGCCTGATTCTCATTGACACTAAATTCTTTTCTACACACGAAAGCTGTACAGTACCGCTTCAGCTATCCCAGTACAGTTAAAACCATACAATCCCCCTGTGTGGGGGTGTAGTTAGATGGGTATAAATGGGCTTTATACCATGTAGCTATCCTCGTGTGGGCAGGGAAATAACAACATCGGTCTGTCAGTTATACTGGTATAACTGCGTTCGCGCGAGGGGCTGTACTGGTATCACTCTTGGTTTAAAAAAAAAAAAAAAAAAGTCGCATCCCTATTTAAAAACAAAATTTAGGTTAGATCAGGCCTTAGGTAGAGTGACCAGATGTGCCGATTTTATAGGGACAGTCCCGATTTTTGGGTCTTTTTCTTATATAGGGTCCTATTACCCCCCACCCCTGTCCTGATTTTTCACATTTGCTGTCTGGTCACCCTAGGCCTTAGGCCACACTGTTCTGGCAAGGTAAAGGGACCTTAAAGTGAATCCAAATGTAGTTGACACTGACTTTAAGGCAACCTTACAATGACAGGTCAGTGTAAAATGATTTTAGTGTAAATGAGAATGGGAGCCAATAAATTTTGTCTTGTTGAGTTAATGAGATACTGTGGGGCTGGCTGCCTACATATGGTGAGTTTGGGCACTTGGAAAATGTTGCTTCTATACTGAATGCCCTTCATAAAACTCTTGAAGCTGTGCAAAGTGGTCGCCTTCTGGGAAATGGGGTGTAGAGCATTTTACAGTACATGCCTGCAGTGACTCAGAGCAGCTCCCTGTACAAACTGTAACCATCTTCACTCATTTGACTGTTTAATCATTTTCTAGCTGTATTACTTTAAACCCATTCCTCCTTCTCTCCCCCAGTTTTCTCTCTTCTGCATTTTCCTTTTGTTCATTTCAAAATGTTCCTTATCTTCAGAAATATCAAGTTCTCACTGTGATAGAATCAAATCGTGCCATCCTGTGTGGTGAGATCAGCTAGGAAGATCGAAATGGTTAAATATGCTTGCTCATGACCAGAATTACTGGCACTGCTCGGCATACAGCGCTCTGACAATTATTTTGTCAGCAAAAAAAAGTGATGAGCCAGCAACCCCCCTAATGGCTGCAGAATGTGAGCGGCAGCAAATAAGTGCGTTCTGCTGAGGACAAACCAATGAGCCACGCTGAGGACACTGCTCAGCAGCTGAGGCCGTAGAGCACAATTAAATGAGCCAGGCTGAGGCCTGGTGTTCGGCTGAAGTCAAATGAGCAGCACCTGCGAACACCGGGGCTTTGTTGGGCCTAATACATTAGCTTTGCTCCGTAGTTTTATAAGCACATCTATTCAGCACTGCAAAGGAGGGATTCTTACACGGGGGTTGGGACTGCAGGTGAGTCACCAGAGGGTGGCCCAGGAATTGTTATAAAAACAGTTTAAAAAACAAAACAACCCAGCAGCTGTTAAAATCCAGTGGCTGCAAGCTAATGGGAGGGATGAAGAAGCTGTGCTCCCTCCTCCGCTTGATGCTGCCCTCCTATGTCCCTACTGATGCTCCTTATTTCACTGCTGAGTGCACCCCCATGACTGCACCAGAGTCAGTGTCATGGGCGGGCAGGGGGAACCAACTGCTCACAGCCTCCACCAGCCCCTTGCCATGCTCAAGTGACATGTCCAGAGCCCACCTAGTAGCACCCTCACACCATCCACCAACAATCTACTAGACCCGTCAGCTGATCTTAAAGAGCAACACCCCTGCCTCTTGCTTGTAGTATTTCCACTTGCCACTTCCATTTGGAGCTTCAAACTCTCCATCTACTTGCCTGCATTTCTATAGTGCCTATATGACCAGCTTCTAGGCTATAATGGGCAGGTCTGTCTTTGGAACTCATATCATTCCTAAAGCCCTACACAATAATGGGTGTTCCTCATGTACCTTTTTTTCCCTTTGTTTGAAAGGAAGGACATTGCACACATCATAGTTGGCTTGTCTGGATTACTATGCCCCTTCTAGCCAAGTGCATCAATTGTTTCTTGGAAATCATCATCTGTGGTTGCCCAAGTGCCATGTTCATCGGGGTCCCTTACAGACTTCTGCCACAGTAAACATGTTTTATGGAAAATATTGTGTAGCACAGGAGTTGATCTGTATTAACTCTTTTATAGGTAGAACTGTGCTACTTACCTGCAACAATTCCTTAAACAATTGTTACATGTTTTCTTCTCATTTATAATTTCAAGTTTTGTGTGAAAAGTATTCCACCAAATGAAATAGCTAGCACTGAGTCAAGAAAATGGACAGCTGATTCCAATGTACTTCTACAAAGCTGCACTCCTTTCTGGTTCTCTGGAGTTCACGACATATCCATCCTCTGGTCCAATTAACCTGAAGCAATGCAGGAATCCTGCAGTAAGACAACAGCGGCATCTTCCCACCTGTGCCATTTGTGTTCACTTCAGGTGCTCTGTGAAGCTCAACCAGTCAATCAGCAAATAGCTTTGGACAGAGCCCTATCTTGGCGTGCAGCTGAGCTGCCCTCAGCCCATGTCCAGGTGGGGAAGGACTCCTCGTGTGGCATAAAGCTCCCCTTTGTACTCTGCAGGCCTGATCCCCAGGTGTAGCTTACAGCAGCTTGAGGGCAGCTCTTACACTAGCTCTCAATAGACCCAACGGGCCAAAACTGCATCTGAGTAGAGCTGTATAGCATCATCCTGGTCGCACTTGTGTCCTAGCAGCAGGGGAAGGCATAGGGACTGCTGAGCTGGCAGTATGTCACCAGAAGAATCCCACCGTACCTGAGTGGTCCTCCAGCGGGTTGAGATTTACAGCCGGAATCTGCCGATGGTGTGGCACTGAGTATCCCCAGCACAGCAGAGGATCTGACCCTTTGTGTCCAAGCTGTTGTTATACACAGTGTGCAACTGTCAGGACTTCCTCAGTATCCATCAGATTAAAAAATCTGCAACTGCATCACCTGCATCATCATTTATCTAGCAGCAGGAAATGATTATAGTGGTACATTACATTGACATTAGCTCTTAATCATCTTTTTATCTCATTAAATGTCTGGCTATTGCTGTATTTATTCCGGTGTGACCCCAGAGAAAAGAAGCTGTAAAATGTCTGAGCTTTGAGATGATACCCAAGAATAGAGAAAAGACCCTGATTTGCAACTACACAGAGCAAAAGAATCTTGTCAGTCATGTGCACAGCACATTCTATGTGAAAACAAGACAATCGGACAGGATTAGAAGATGCCTTGAGCTATTGCTTGAGTCATCTCCATTTTGTTTGTATTTAAGTCTTTCAGGGCTTTGGCTCTCCAGTACACAGTGAATATATATTTAATTTATTGTGCATGTCATTTAATACTAAACATTTCATCTATGATATGGCTGAGCTGAGGAAACTGAGATGGCTCCAGAGATAAATCAATGGAACGAACCTTTGAAATTGAAATTTATTTCTCGATAGTTGCATGGCTCGGCACTGGAGATTTACTGGGCTTTGACCTCAGTGGCCTCAAGCAATTATTCCAGTATTTAAGTATAGGAAAATGCTACATTCACTCTGACAGCAGAAAGATGAAGACAGGGCCAATTTGGCGAGTACTGTGAAATATATATCTTGATTTTAGTAAGGCTTTGACACAGTCGCACATGACATTCTCATAAGCAAACTAGAGAAATGTGGTCTAGATGAAATTACTCATGAGGTGGTAGACAGTATCCAAAAATATTTATCAATGGTTCACTGGCAAAATTGGAGGGCATATCAAATGGGGTCCTTCAGAAGTCAGCCCTGGGTCCCGTATTAATCAATCTTTTCATGAATGACCTGGATAATGAAGTGGAAGTGTATGCTTATAAAATCCCCATCTGACACCAAGCTGGGTGGGGTTGCAGGCACTTTGGAGGACAGGATTAAAATTCAAAACAACCTTGACAAATTGGAGAATTGGTCTGAATTCAACAAGATGAAAGTGCAAACTACTTCACTTAGGAAGGAAAAATCAAATGCAAAATGAGGACTATCTGGCTAGGTGGTAGTACTGCTAAAAGGATCTGGAGGTTATAGTGGATCACAATTTTAACATGAGTCAATAATATGATGCAATTGTGAAAAAGGCTAATATCATTCTGGGGTGTATTAACAGGACGTGATTCAACCTCGGTAGTGGTGCAGCCTCAGCTGGAGTACTGTGTCCAATTCTGGGTGCCACACTTTAGGAAAGATGTGAATAAATTGAAGAGAGTCCAGAAGAGAGCAACAAAATTGATAAAAGGGTTGGAAAACATGACCTATGAGAAAAGGTTAAAAACTGGCCATGTTTAGTTTTGAACAAAGACGACTGAGGAGGGGAAGCTGATAACAATCTTCAAATATGTTAAGGGCAGTGATCAGTTGTTCCCCATGTCCACTGAATGTAGCAAAGACATAATGGGCTTAATCTGCAGCAAGGCAGATCTAGGTTACATACTAGGAAAAACTTTCTAACTATAAGGGAATAGGCTCCCAAGGTAGGTTGTCGAATCCCCGTCACTGGAGGTTTTAGAGAACAGGTTAGACAAACACCAGTCCGGGATGGTCTGGGTTTACTTGGTCCTGTCTCATCGCAGCGGGCTGGATTTGACGACCTCTTGAGGTCCCTTCCAGCCCTACATTTCTATGATTCTGTGATAAGTAATAGCAATGTAGAGCTTGGGACGGGAACATCTTCCAGAGGCTGGTCAAGATAACTGTACATGACCAGTTTGTACATATGCAGCATTACACGGTTGACGCCATAGGCTGAATTCTGCTGGATCTATTTGCAACCATACAAGGGTGATGGGGGGAGAGGTGGATGGTAACCACTCAAAGGATTCCAGAGCCATTGTGCCAGCATAGTACAGGATGGTTCAGGGCAACTAGAGGAGCATGCTGGGGACTCACCTTCCTGCTGCTTTATAACGGATCAGTGTTCCCCCCCCCTCTGCCCCACATCTGTTTGGAGCAGCTGTCAGTAAGGATGTGGGGTGTTGCCGAGGGGCCGAAGTTCATCCTCCATTTTGGAAAGTGGGGCTTGGGATGGCAGGAAGCTTCAGTCTGCAGTCAACACCAGGCTCTGGCTGTGGTTGTGCTAGTGTTAGGTAGAGTATAAATGAAAATAATGTGTTAAATACAAGCCCTCTGTGCCTTAATGAGGAGACCAACACAGCCCCTCCTGCCAACCACAACTGATGGTAGTTAGACAACCAGTGACCTGGCTACATCCCTAAGCCATCAGCCCATCCCACTTGCAGCTGTGACAGACTGGTCAGGGTAGTATCTGGTCCCCTCTCACCTAGCACACTTCTAGTGCTGCCTTTCTAGTGCTGGGGGAAAGGCTCCCTGCACCCCTTTCTCCCTACCCATCATATTAGTGCCCCATGGAATAAATCCCAGTATCATCAAATTTCATATCGTACATTATATTATTAACCTTTTCCCAACATTATACCATAGCATGACTATCACAATTTCAGAATGCAATCATGAAACAAGAGCACACAGAAACACATACCCCAGCATTAATGATTCATAATTCTACTGCTGAACTTATTTCTAGTACAGTTAGTTCCCTAGCAAACTTCATCAAGAGGGAAATGTGCATCATGCATTTTCTATTCCATATTGCTTACTTTCATGGCAGGCCCCTCCCAGCTGACATGTCAATGCACACATATAGATGATAGTCTCGTTTTCACTGAGCTAAGAGTTGAAATATTCATGAAACCCAGAACTGGGGCCCACAAGACTCACTCTGTTGGAGATGCATAAGTCCAATCCTTCAAATTCATTCTCCACTGCACAATTAGACAAGTGGACGAAATATTGCACTTCGTTATTCATACAGCAACAGTGTCATTGGGCCAATTTCTTCTCTGTTGCCTTGGTGAAATTTCAGAATTAAAATCAAAGATGTTACTCCAGATTTACACTGATGTAACAGAGCAGATTCTGGCCTGGAGGCTCTAATATGTCAAACTGAGCTGAGTTAAATCATCCTTGGAAGGAGATAAGCTGTCAGATAAGTGTGCAAGCCAATAGAGGACTGCTTTTAAGGCCATGTTCAGACAGGACCTACTTCTCCTAGAAAAGTGTAGTCGATCCCAACCCTTTAAAGGAGTCTAATTTTCTAATAACTGTGTGGGTCATGTTCCTGGGGCTCTTTGAACAACGGCCAAAGTGGGGACACCAAGAACAGGTGTAAGAGGGACTGAAGAGGTGATGGGCAATGTTTGAACTGAAGTGGAAGATGGGAAAGATTTATTGTCCTGGGAGATGAGCTCATTCATCACCCCTCTGGGGAGGCCTGAGTCTCCTCTCACCCTGGTGGAAATCAGGATTAACTCTACTGATACCATAGGAGTTGCACTGGTGGATGTAAAACCTGGTGTAAGATTAAAACTAACTTGGCTATGTCTACATGTGCTGAAATCACACCTCTGATGGCCGTGTACATATACCCTCAAGCGTTCACAGTCTCACTTGTCAAAATGTAATGCACAACTGTGACCAATAGATGGTGCAAGGTGGCTGTAAATAAATGTGCTAATCAGCACGGAGCTATAAGGGCAATCCACCGAAAGTGAAGCTGGTGTTATGTCAGTGAAATACACTATAAAATCCTATTACTGTCCATGCTTGTATTTACAGAGATCCCCTATGTACTTACAATGCTTCATACAATAACGTTTTTCTTTGCATTGATACAAGATAGCACCTTTTGTCCAATGATCTCATAGCATTTTACAGATATTAATTCATTAAGCCCCATACCATCCCCATGAGTTTGGTGCTCTCCCCTTTTTACTGATGGTGATTGGAGGCCTGGAGATTAAGTGAAGGCCCCGAGGTCATTCAATAAGGCTGTGGCAGAGAAGTGACCAGAAGGCAAATCTCTTGTCTCACTGTTCTAGAATTTAACCACAAGATCATTCTTCCTCTCCCTTCATTAACATTAAGATGAAGAAATTAATCCTTGGGAATATGTCCAGTGGCTTGTGTCACAGATCCTAGCAATCCACTAGGACTGCTATAAGGGGAATCCAAGCCTCTTCTGCTCTAGATCCCTAGGTGTTCCAGGCTCCTGGAGCCTGAATGGAGGCACTGCCCCAATCTTGGGGTCCCTAAGCACCCTTTCTGGGTGCAGACCTCCTATCTGGCATCCCCCTCCGAAGGTTGGAACCTGCTGTCCAGCCACCTAGCCCCTCTGAGTGCAACACTGACCTTTCTTCTTCCCTGGTACTCTCCCAGAACTCCACCCCAAAGGTATGAAACTTCTGGTTACAGTTTCTCTCTTCTAGGAGCACACAATAGTTGTAAAGCAGTCAGCGCACACACTTCTCACAGTCTAGCACCTTTGTGCTCTTTTATACTTAATCAACAAAGAACAGGAGAGTACAGATCATACTCAACAATAAATGCCACACTCATCCCTTTCTATCTCACCCCTTCCTTGGGAATCCTTAGGAAGTCAGGACCATCAGTGTCCCCAGCCTGATGCAGACCCTGCTCTCTCCCTCATGGACGGAAGAAAATGACTCCTGAACAGACCAGCTTCTGCTCTTTTAAAACCTCCAGCCCCATGCATCAGGTGTCCTGCCCTTGCCAGCTTTCCCACATGAGCACAAACTCCTGCCAGGTGACTGTTGCTAAGGTGACTTCCCTCGGGCTAATCCAGTTCCCGTGGCTAGGGAGCCCATCCTTTGTCTAGAGCAATTACATTCAATAGTCAAAGCACTGAACTTCAACAACTCTCCTGTGATGTTTTGCCACCGCCCTCTGAAAACTCAAGCCTACACAGAAGCAAACGGACAGACCTGAGAGAAGGCAAAAGGCTGCACATTCACAATGGAGTTTGCAATCTGATATAGATACATAGGATTCACAATCTCATTCAGCATTCAGAAGTCCTACAGAGGTATCCCCAGATCATCACAGCTTGGAGAGAAGGACCCAGTTTTCCCAATCCTTGAAGGACAAGAGCATGGAAGGGTGGGAGAGATGAGTTGTCAGATGTGGTGAGACCATGCCACCTGAATGCAAGGATGGGCTGGTGGTCAGTGACTCACCACCACTTATTAAAAGGACAAAGAGTGGAAATTATGTGTAATGCCTTTATGCCAGGTTTGGACTGTCAAGGAAATTCATGAAAATCCACAGTTTTTCTTCCTATGAACCCCAAATATACCCAGAGTTTTCTGGAGTAGATTGATTTTACCAAACTGAAATCATTGAGGAGAAAAACTTCATCTCTGTGATTACAAATGTACATTTCTTATTTAATTTCCACTAGTTTGATGTTTCTGTTCAAGAACTCAGCCTAAAGTTTTTGTCCAGTTATGCTGCAGAAGAATATGAGGTTTCAAGAAAAAAAATTGATCTGGGGAATTAAAAACAAAAACAAAAAAGCTTCCTTCAACTTAAATCAACCTGCCTTGTGTAGAGTGACTTACAATTATTGAAGAAGTCAAAAGATCATGGACATTGTTGCATGCAGGGAGCAATTTAAGAAGACGATGGTTCTCATTTCATTCTGAAGACAATGTGAGGTCTCCAGAACGGCACAGGAGCATAGTTAAAATTCAGGACAGTATTTTGGATATTTGCATTTCCTGTATTCTTAATAGAATCCACACTTAACTCTTGAAGCATTTTTTTTCTGAATCACCCTACACCGCACAGGCTGCCCATGTGCAGAAGCTCAGTTTGTTTTATAATTCTAAGAGGGTTTTTTCTTTTAACATTTCATAACCAAAAGTACATCAGCAACACAATAGTTCCTGCCTTTCAACCAAATGTCATGTTGCCTGAGCCTTTTATTTCTGTATTTAAAAGGTCACCAGAGCAAAATCTGGTATATTTTGACCTTTTTTTCCCCCCTCGAAACATTTCTGTGCTACCAAATTTAGCAACTGAAATTAGCAACTGACCAGACCAGAACCCCCACTCTGAACAAAGTAAAGGCATCCTCCACATTTTCCAGTTGGACTCTATGTCTATAGCAGACCAACCAAACCCATGGAGCCAGACAATGTCGAGATTTTGGATTCTGGATCTCAGTTTTGCACTTAGGTACCTTTTCTACCCCAAATGATTAAGCGATAGTCAGAACCCTACTTAGTTCCCTAGGCAATACAAATGTTGCATTTATAATCTATCCACTGAGAGTCAAGGGAGTAGGTACAAATTTTATCTGTGTCCTTCCCACTCTGAGATTAGATTACTGGGCCAACACCTTAAACTCATCTGGGTATTGTAGTTAGTGCAGAATGGTTAGCACCAGATGAGCAATGTTTCCCACGGAGAACAGATTTAAATTTTTTATTAAAGTTAATGTTTAAAATTAAATATACACAAGTTAAGAGGGAAGGTACTGTACATCTGGGGTCCGGCTTGAGTTATGAGGGATGACAGGTATCAGTTACAAGGATCACGAGATACATACATATCACATAACCAGCATAGACCCAGATTGGGGTGCGGGAGTTTTTAAAGCGTCAGTGGATAAGTGGGCTCGGGTACGCCACCCATGGAATGTATAAAGAGTCCAAGTCAGTATCAGTGTAGCGAATAAGTACATGGGTGGGGTGTGTCCCTTGGTTCATCAGGGAAGGAAGTGGGTTATTTCCCTGGTCGGTGGTCTTGATTACTCAACGTGGTATTGACGGTGTCCCGTGATGTGTTCCGTATAGATGTCTCTGGACCACCTGATGGTGTCGGACACCATGAGCTGTCTCATGAGCCGGGCTTAGCGTCGCCCGACTCCACACGCTCTCAGTACTGGCTCGTTGTGGGGGTCCCATGAGCCCAGGGCTCCCACGATCAGGGTGTGTATCTGGACCTCTTAGCCCTGGGCTCTCAGGGTGTTGGCCAGCGGGGTGTACTTCAACGTCTTCCATGCTCGGGCTTCGTGGAAGGCCGGTGACCTGTTTTCAGATGGCACCGTGACATCTACCATGAGGACCTTCTTCTTTTCTGTGTCCGTCACGACGATGTCGGGTCACAGTCAGCTGTCTGTCCTGGGGATGGCGGAGTCTACAGTGATCTTCCCCAGGGACGGCAGGATGGCTTTCACTACACTGGTGCTTCAACCGCTGCACTGTCAGCTGATTTCCTGGGTAGTTTATGTTGATTTTGTCCTGTAAAACACTACATTACTTGTCTATATTACCAGTTGGATTGATGGGCAGCAATCGATCCAGCGGGGGTCGATTTATCGCGTCTAGTCTAGACACGATAAATCGACCACCGAGCACTCTCCCGTCGACTTCGGTACTCCACCAGGGCGAGAGGCGCAGGCGGAGTCGATGGGGGAGCGTCAGCCATCGACTTACCACAGTGAAGACACTGCGGTAAGTAGATCTAAGTACGTTGACTTCAGCTACGTTATTTACGTAGCTGAAGTTGCGTAACTTAGATCGATCCCCTACCCTAGTGTAGACCAGGCCTTCGGGTCTGGTCCACAGCCCACTGAAGCAGGCTAAATGGTTTGGGTCCTGGCTATTTGACAGATACAGCTCCATTTGTGTAACATCTGTAGACCATCTAAGTCCTGTGGGAGAGCAGTGGTGACCAGGCATTCTTGCTGTAGACCCCTTAGCTGCTAGACTTGCTTTCTGCCTTGGCTTGCCAGACCAGCACTGGTGGCCTTCAGGAGCAGGCTACAAAAGCCACATGTTCTGCCAGGCTTTTCCTGAGCTGACTGGGGGAGATGTTTGGGTGTAGCTGGGACTTGGGGCTGGAGTTTGGAGGCACTCCATTTTGGGCTAGGAAGAAAATGTTCTAAATATTATGGAGCAGATCCTCAGCTGCTGTCAATCAGCACAGTTCCGTGGAGTACATCAGCTCCGTTCTCTGATGTCAGTGGTGTACATCTGGGAGCAGCTCCAGTTCGTCAGTGGAGCTATTTTGATTTACACCACAGTGGGGTCTGTCCCCTCCCCCCTGCTTTAAGTTGGCTTGTGGTGGGTGTTTTAAGGAGATTGTGTAATGCATACTGGGGCTGTATCTGCCCTTCAAGAAAGGTCATTAGCATTTTGATTTGTTTGGATAATTGCATGTTTTTATGCTGTGAAAGTGCCCACAGCGCTGGTTGATAGGCGGAGTTAAAAACTGCATTAAATAATTACACAACCACTATAACAGAGCAGATGTGCTGCTATGGTTACGAGTCAGCTGGCATTTCCATTATAAAAATCTTATTCTGGGGACTGACTAGCCCAACCCATTCCAAAATACATCTTGGCTGAAGGGTGTAGGTTACCCGTTCAGGGGCTTCTCGATGCTACAATCTCTTCACTGCTTGTTAGTTTGGCATTTGAACATCCAAAATAGTTTCTATCCAGGTTCAGATACTTTTAAAAATCAACTTCTAGATAAAAACAATTTAAATGACAATAAATGTAGTTAGTCACTGATGTGGGCAAGTCATATTTGTTGTTATAAAAAGATATGTTCTCTTTTGGTGTCATGGAGACAGGATGAATTTAGCAGAGGGAATTACCTGTTTGGAAAGGGGCAGGTGATTAGGCAGCTACTCTAGTCTGCCCTTTCCCCTGGGTCATGCCTGCTCCATCCAGCCTTTTCATCTCTGCCAGTCTGGCTCTATGCAAGTCAACCAAAATCTTACACCCGTGATGAGCCCTTGTCCTGATAGCTAAATTCCAAAACTCATAGTTCTGAATGACAGTAGATAGGAGCTTCCTCTTAGAGACCCTCTAATGAGGGGGGAAAGGCCCATCACCACTCTGATCATTGGGGGCGGGAGCTGTCCAGTCACCATGTTAGTTGCTGGGGGAAGGCACGTCTAGTCACCGCTCTCTAGCTAACAAGAGAAACCCCTGCCCCTTTACAGGACGGGGTCAGCAGTGATGTTTCTCTTGTCCATGCCCAAGTCATTTTTGGTTTTCAGCCCAACGTTGGAGATGAGGCCACTAGGGGCCATGAAGTGGGTTTAAGCCCAAGGAGCTGTAAATTCTCATATGGACCACTCAGCCCTAGCAGGAGAGACAGGGATGAACCAAGTGTAAGGTGACGTGAGGAAGTTCTTCCTCTGGCAGCCCTCCGTATCTATCCTGTGCCCATTAGTGTGGTAGNATCCCTTTAGCTCCTTGTATGGTGCAATGGTTGGCTCTGATTGGTGCCTGTCTTATTTAAATCATTTTCAGTTGCTTGTCAGTTGGGAATCAGAAGTCCATATTGATTCATGTTTTGTTGCTTCACAGTATCTGACCCCTTGAAGAGTGTATTTTTTCCTCTGCTTCTGTTGTGAATGAAGTTTATTCTTCAGACACAGATGCTCTGTGTGGATCTTTCCAGTCTCTGTTAGCAGTTTTATATTTTCTCAGGGCCTATACAGTAGCCAAATGGGTACTGATGGGCCATGTGGTTTATTTCACTCAGAGGCTAGTGTGTTTTGGGACCTCATCTTCACCTGTATATGCAGTACTTACCAAAGAATGCTCTACATCAGTGGTTGTCAAACTGAGGTATGTGTACCCTACGGGTACATGAGTGCTCGTAACGGCGGACAACACATTCGTAAGACTTGGCAATCTAATCATAGGTATATTATCACCCTATTTCAGATGGGGTATGCAGTAGATTACATTATTTGGAAAGGGGTATACAGCCTAAAAAGTTTGAAAACCACTGCTCTACATCAAGTGGTAGAGGGGAGGGATAGCTCAGTGGTTTGAGCATTGGCCTGTTAAACCCAGGGTTGTGAGTTCAATCCTTGAGGGGGCCACTTAGGGATCTGAGGCAAAATCAGTACTTGGTACTGCTAGTGAAGGCAGGGGGCTGGACTCAATGACCTTTCGGGGTCCCTTCCAGTTCTATGAGATAGGCAAGTGGGTCACTCACTTTTTTAGTAGAGAATTTGGATTGGAGAAGAAGGGAATTGTTTGTCAGGCTCTGTGATTTATATTTTATAACCCAATTAGTGAGATCACATTACTTTCATCGTGGTGTAAACAAACTGGAATTACCACTCAACATGATAGTGAAGAACCTCCATAGAACAGAATAGGTTGCAGGGCACTGCTACTTGGTATTTTTCACACTCTTCTTCCTGCAATATCAACACTTGCAAATGTAGAGCACAGGGCATTGTACCTTCTGTTTTAATTCAGCATCACAGCAGCTGATCTCCTTATACCGTTGAAAATATTTGAGAGCACAGTGTGTGTGTGTGTGTGTGTATACTAATGTGCTAGAAGAAAGATGTGTTCCTCACAGTGGTTGCTCCAAAGAGGGGAAGTAATTTGAAAGAAAATATTTTTGAATAACTGAGCATCACTGAGACAACATATCTGAAACTGAATTAACAAGAGCCTATTGGCAAGGTTCCCTATCACCGAAAATAGAAGCTAATTAAGCAGCAGCCTCTTCTATGGATGAGTTCTGTTATGAGACAATGGATAACAACATGAGTTAGAGACTACAGAACATAATGCCATTAAGATTCATTATTCCCCAGTGCAGCCTGCAACAAAGGGGACTGTTGCTATCAGAACACTCTATTAAGAAGAATCGCTTATTATGGCCCAACAGATAGGCCATATCTGTTGAATGAAGTCAATACAATCCTAAAATTAAGTTCCTTGTAGGGCATGGTGGAAACACAGACCTAAATACTGCCCTTCGGTCAAAACCCTGCAATTCTTTGGAATTCAGCCTGGCTTGTGAAGAAAGGAAAATTCAATCAAATTTCCCCTTCTGCAACAGTGGTGCAGATCTGTTAACAGTTATCTATTTACCTCTACATACAATTTAGCTGAGGAGCAGGAGGCAAGGAAGGGAAACAGGTTTATTTCAGCATTGAGCTGCTTTGATTCTTTTCCAAATGTTTGCCCTCAGATTTCCTGGCACTTGCTGAATCAGCCAACAGCTTAATCCTGGATTTTTTACGTTACGCCTAGAAACTAGTTTAACAACCTCCAAGCCACAGATGACTTTCCTGAAAAATCTCACAGGAGCCCAAAAACTGGGGAGGGATAGCTCAGTGGTTTGAGCATTGGCCTGCTAAACCAAAGGTTGTGAGTTCAATCCTTGAGGGGGCCATTTAGGGATCTCAGGCAAAAATCTGTAAGGGACAGTACTTGGTCCTGCTAGTGAAGGCACGGGGCTGGATTCAATGACCCTTCAAAGTCTCTTCTGGTTCTATGAGATAGGTATATCTCCATATATTTATTGCCATCTTTAAGTACAGGACTGTCTTCTTTGCTCACAGGTGACTGCTCAATATGAAAAAAAAAAAATTCCAGAAGTGAACAATGAAGCAATGAAGAAGTTAATGGAAGTGCAAATGGGAGAATGTCTAACCAATTAACCAGAAGCTTGAGGAATTCTTCTACAGAATGCTAGATATGGAGGAAAAAAATAATTACTATGGAAAAACATGGAACCTAAAGTCTAAATTTTGCACTCATTTACACCACTGTAAATCCCAAATAACTCCATGGATTTCGGGAGTTATTCCAGTTTTACAGTGGTGTGACTGAGGCCTGGTCTACACCTGAAGTTTAGGTCAGCCTAGCTACTGGCTGACGGCTATGAAAAATTTCACACTCTGTGTGATACAATTAGGTCGACCCCACTGTAAACATGATGGAGGAATTCTTCCATCGACCTAGCTAACGCCTCTCTAGGGGGTGGATTTACTACAGGGATGCAAAAACCCCTTCTGTTACTGTTCTGTATATGCTACAGTGTCATGGCTGCAGCTTTGCCTCCATAGCGCTTGTACTGTATACATATGCTGAGAGATGGATTGGGCCCCTCGGCCTATGGATTTCAAGTTAAACTTTGACTTGGCTGAAAAATCAGTGAGCTCAGTGAGAATCAATAAAGGAATTAGACATTTTCTGCACATATTCATTCCCTACTTTCTTATTCTCTACCCCCAATTAAAAAAACAATCCAATAATACATACAACTATTATTATTAATCATCTTTATTACAGTTGTGCCTAAGGGCCAATCAAGAACAAGGCCCCACTGTGCTACACAGAACAGCAAACAGTTCCTCCCCGAAAGAGCTTACAGTCCTAAGAGACAAGATGCCCCCAGGGCAGGGGAAAGGGATAGAACACACCAGCAGAGTGAACAATGGGTGGCAGCAAATAGCAGCTCATTCTATAATATTTGGGGGCGGGGGTGTGGAGAGGTTACTTAGGAGGAGATCAGTTAAATGGAAAGAAAAGGGAAGGAAAGGGGGTGTGTGGGGGCCAGGGCAGGGGAGAAGAGGAGCAGGTGTGAAGTGAAGCGGAGGTGAAGTGACTTGAGGGGGGGCAAGGAGTTGGAGCAAACAGCCAATCAGCGCAGGGCAGGGAAAGTCAGGTCAAAACTGTGGAAAGTTCTCTGGCTGGTCACAGGTCCTTGCTTTGGCTGCTTCTGCTCCTACCAGCTGGACTCTCTGGCTGACTCCTCTCTGCAGTGTCCCCCCCAAGGCCACAAGACGGTGGGGAGGGAAAGCACCACCTGTATCCTAGTGCCCCCAGAGAGTGGGTGGGTCTCCCCTGAGCATCTCTGCATCCAAGGAGTACTGGGGGAAGAGGTGGAGGGCCCCCCACCATGCGCCCCTCCCCCACCAAACTGCTTTGGCGGCCCTGTTCCTATTGGCTGAAGTCAAAGCCATGCCAATTCTTCCCCGAGCTCATGTGCTTCATGTCATTTCCCCATCCCCTACCCTTTGTCTGTTCATCTTTTAGACTGGAAGCCCTTCAGGGCAGGGATTGTCACTTTCCATGTCTGTCCAGTGCCTGGCACAATGGGGTCCCAATCCCCCTCGAGTCATTGGGTGCCACCATAATATAAATATTTACTGCTAATAATAATTTATTTGTTTAAAATTAGAATCTGCCATTACGCTAATTCTAAGAGCTACATGGTACGCCTCCTGATGAAGAACAAAAGGTGATCACTAGCTGAGGGGCGGGAGTCATTTCATCCATGGTGGAGTCCTACACAATTAAGTGCATGGTGGAGGTTTTATGCCTCCCTGTGAAGCATCCAGGAAACAGGATACTACTCCAGATGGACCATTGATCTGTGCGGCTACATCAACCCCACTGGTTTTATGTGGAAAATCTCACGGTTGTGGGCCTCCAAGACTGAGACTGCCGAGGATAGTGATGGGGAGGGGTTATTTACAAAAGGGTTGACTGAAACATTGGAATAACGTGTCCCCTCATGCATGATTGTTCCGTTAGGCATGGCTAGGCTTGTCCCACTCAGATCAGCAGTTGCTGAGAACAGCATTTATTATTTGTTCAGGATGGAGCCCTTGCACTTAGAAAAGCCAAGAGAAATGGGGAAAACCTACTGTTGTGACTAAAGTCCTCATAGACTCTGATGACTGACTGTGCATTGTAGCTTAAAAAGTAAATAGGGAGACATTTGGGGATCATTTAGAGGGAGATCATAGGTCCGTTTTTATATATTGTCCATAGATATGAATTATGTATGGGGCCACACAGTTCACAGACACTCTAGCTATGCTCTGCCTCTTTCTGGCCAATTCCCTGTTGCTGTGGGGAGCACCACTGACTGAGAATGGGCAAACCCAGCTATTCCTGCAGCCCGCCAAGAGAGCATCTGCTAGCGTGCAGTTCCTCCATGGATTGCCTCAGAGAAGACAATGTGGTTCTGCTGCTTTTCAGGGCTGTGAGCCTTACGCAGTCGGGTGCAGGATTTTCCCCTTATTCAGCAGCTGGCAAAGTGTTTGGTTTATGATGGATCAATAGCACTGTTCCGTCTTGCCTTGGAGATACATTTGACTGTTGTATGGCACATATGTTTGGACCATTAAATCACCCCCTAGCATCCCCCCTAAATTACTGATGCTGCAAATGTGCTCTGGGGCAACGGCTTTGGTGAACTTTGCCCCTCTGCTAGCAGCAGTCTAGAATGCTGCTGCACTGGATGAATTCAGTGAGAGGGGATTCACGTGTGGTTTCCGGAGCTTGAAGTGAGGTACATGGGTTACATAATGCTCTGCTCAGATTGCTCTTTTGGCTTTTCTTTGAGGCTGCCTAGTGTAGCAATAAAAATAAAGTAACGAAGTTAAAATAAGCTGCGGTGAGACTAAAGCAGTTAAGGCCAGATGTGTTTTAAGTGGTAAATAAGAGGCCCACTGACAGGGAAGTAAAAATAGCACAGAGAGGCACTCAAAGATTTTTGTGTTTCCATCGTATCTGCCGCAACAACACAAGTGCATGTTCTGACCATACGTTTTCCTTGCATGGTTCTTAGTGCAGGAATAAAACTGATGCTAGTTTTGAAAGGGAGAGACAGCCTGATCCAAAGCCAATTAAATTATTAGTTGTATGGTAGTCGTTCCTAGAGGCTGGGACCTTACTGTGCTAGGTGCTGTGTAAACACAGAGTAAGAGACCCTACCCCAAAGACCGAGACAGATGGGAAGAGAAACAGAGAGGTGAAGGGACTTGCCCAAGGCCACACAGCAGTTCAGTGGCAGAGCTGGGAAAAACCCGTTTGCTGACTCTCAGTCCACTGCCCTGTCCACTACAAGAACATAAGAATGGCCATACTGTGTCAGACCAAAGGTCCATCTAGCCCAATATCCTGTCTTCTGACAGTGGCCAATGCCAGGTGCCCCAGAGGGAATGAACAGAACAGGTAATCATCAAGTGAACCATCCCGTCACCCATTCCCAGCTTCTGGCAAAGAGAGGCTAGGGACACCATCCCTCCCCATCCTGGCTAATAGCCACTGATGGACCTATCCTCCATGAATTTATCTAGTTCTTTTTTGAACCCTGTTATAGTCTTGGCCTTCACAACATCCTCTGGCAAGGAGTTCCAGACTGTGCGTTGCGTGAAAAAATACTTCCTTGTGTTTGTTTTATACCTGCTGCCTATTAATTTCATTTCGTGACCCCTAGTTCTTGTGTTATGAGAAGGAGTAAAGAACACTTCCTTATTTACTTTCTCCACACCAGTCATGGTTTTATAGACCTCAATCATATCCCCCCTTTGCTGTCTCTTTTCCAAGCTGAAAAGTCCCAGTCTTATTAATCTCTCATCATACGGAAGCTGTTCCATACCCCATCTCTGATAAGTCTTTCCATTGACTTTAATGGGCTTTTGGATCAGGCTGGTAACGAGAAAACTACTAAATGGTACAAGTTGCATAGGGCCAGGTACTAAGCTATGTGAGAATATGACTATGTGTACAGTAACAGAGGAGGTAGTGCTCATCCTAGATCAGGGATCGGCAACCTTTGGCACGCGGCCCGTCCGGGAAATCCACTGGCGGGCCGGGACGGTTTGTTTAACTGCAGCATCCGCAGGTTCGGCCGATCGCAGCTCCCACTGGCCGCGGTTCACCGTCCCAGGCCAATGGGGGCTGTGATCAGCCAAACCTGCGGACGCTGCAGGTAAACAAACCATCCCGGCCCACCAGCGGCTTTCCCAGATGGGCCGCATGCCAAAGGTTGCCGATCCCTGTTCTAGATGATGACATTGGGACCTTCTGGCTTTGTTGGTCAATATCCAGTGTGTATATTTGCAAGAAATCGGTGACTATTTTGAAAATGTCACTCAACCATGTCATTCTTTTTGGTATGCAAATGCTTCCAGGTTGAGTTCCCCAGGACACAGACAGTGAGCATACACACAGGGACACACTCACTGTTCACCTGTGTGCACACACACACTGCACATGAGGACTAAAACAGATTAATATATTCAGTTCTTTAGCTCCTAAGCCAGCCACATCGCCTTCCCTGCCCTCCCTGCTCTTTTTCAGGAAGCATCTTCCTGATCCTTTCCAGACAGGTTCTACGGACAGTCAGTCCAGGCATGTTCCAGGTGCTGGGGCACAGACACAGTCTGACTCAGACCTTTGAATTTCCATTGTCTGCACTTTACCACTCTCTCAGAACAGAGGACACCACAATGCCCGTGTCATAACTAGAAAGGGAAGGGTAACAACCCTCCGGTATACAATACTATAAAATCCCTCCTGGCCAGAGACACCAAAATCCTTTTACCTGTAAAGGGTTAAGAAGCTCAGGTAACCTGGCTGACACCTGACCCACAGGACCAATAAGGCGACAAGATACTTTCAAATCTTGGTGGGGGGAAGGCTTTTGTTTGTGTGCTCTTTGTTTTTGAGTATGTTCGCTCTTGGGACTAAGAGGGACCGGACATCAATCCATGCTTTCCAAATCTTTCTGAACAAGTCTCTCATATTTCAAATTTGTAAGTAACAGCCAGGCAAGGCATGTTAGGTTTATCTTTGTTTTCTCAACTTGTAAATGTTCCTTTTGCTAGAGGGAGGGTTTACCTCTGTTTGCTGTAACTTTGAAACTAAGAGGGGGTTCCTCTGGGCTCTTTGAATCTGATTACCCTGTAAAGTTATTTTCCATCCTGATTTTACAGAGATGATTTTCACCTTTTCTTTAATTAAAATTCTTCTTTTAAGAACCTGATTGATTTTTCCTTGTTTTAAGATCCAAGGGGGTTGGATCCGGACTCACCAGGAATTGGTGGGCAGGGGGAAAGAAAGGGGGATGGTTAATTTCTCCTTGTTTTAAGATCCAAGGGTTTGGATTGGTGTTCACCAGGAACTTGATGGAGGAGTCTCTCAAGGCTACCCAGGGAAGGGTTATAGTACTTGGGAGGGAAAGATTTTTGGGGGGAAGACAGAGTTTCCCAAATGACTCAAACGATTTGGGTGGTGTCCGCATACTGATCTAAGCTGGTAATTAAGCTTAGGGGTTCTCATGCAGGTCCCCACATCTGTACCCTAAAGTTCAGAGTGGGGCTGAAACCTTGACAGCCCGCTTACTTGCCCACTAACTTCTTCACTCCCACTGGAGCCACTGTGTGTAGTCTCATTTATAAATTAAGACATGCTGCCAGGGTGCCTCTTAGGGAAACCCAGAGTTGTCTAATGAATGACAGAGAACTATATGTCTGTGTAGCTGTGGATCATGTGCAATGAATATTATCACAAGACCTACCCATAGGAACACAAATGAATTCTGTTATGAATTATTCTGTGGGAGTCAAAGGGGATTTTCTTGGGCTTCCCTCCCCCTTCCACTCACTGACACCTGTGTTACTTGCTATAATTTGCATGTGTGTTAACATCACATTGCTCCAAGCCTGGAACAGCTTTCCATGTCTCATCCTCCAAGGGCCCTCAAGAACCTACAAACGAGGCCCCTGTGCCTTCGTGACTGTCACAAAAGTACATTTTAAAGGGGGGGGAAAATCAATTTCTGCAACAATCCAGGTGGTAATTCTGTGCATGGGGTGAAATGAGGAAGATACAGAGCAGGAAGGCAGCACTGGAGTTCTGTAGGGGGCATCTGGGAAGACCACCCTCAAGTTGTGAGCTATGGCAAAGGAAGGGAAACAGCAGTAGTGTGCTGAGTGGGCTTGCCAGGATCAGGCCACAGATCTGTCCCTTTTCTTTGAGGCGGATAGCTCACCCCTGGGGAGCACTGAAGCAGTGTGATCTAGTAGATGGGGCACTGGACTGGGTTCTATTCCTTCCCGTTGTCCTGCCCTGTGACCTTGGGTGAGTCACTTCCTCTCTCTTTCCCCTTCCACCCTTCTGTCTGTCTTGTCTGTGTGTGCGACAAGCTCTTTGGGACAGGGATAGAGTCGGGCTCTTACTATGTGTATGTACAGTACGGGGTGCTAGGCTGGGCTGAAGCACGTTCTAGGTGCTGCTCTACTACAAATAATTATTGAAGAGTCCAGTCTGACCAGACTGCAATGGGCTCACTGCTCTGAGAGGAAAGAGGAAGGATAACTTAAGAGATGTCACCCAAATCAGTGTTCATAGTGACAATGAGTCACCTAGGCAGCTCTTTGGGCCCCCTCTTCTTGCAGAGTCCCTGCTCCAATTCCAAACCCCAACCCCAGTCTCCCTCCAGAGAGTTAGGCCTCATGTCTCTCCATACTTCCTTCCCCTCTCTCTTGTGCCTCCCTACTTTTTGCAGTTGGGCTACTTGCAAGCCAGATACTAACACTAGAAAGGAGTCGTTTGGTTTCCAGGAAGAACATGCAGCCAGTCCTGGAGTAGATCTAACCATAAGGCTCTAATCTGACAATGTGACCGAGGATTTGAGAGCAGATAGAGGCTCACGCCATGCAAACCAGATCCAGATTGGTTAACCTACCGCCGTTTGTGGCTAACATTTTGATTTGTGCCGATTGCTCGTTGAAAGTGCTGAGTGCTGGCTTGTTGACCTAGACGAGCAACCCAACGTTTACGTGAAGGAGAAAAACGCTCTACGGAAACGTAGCCCACAGCCCTACGAAGACTTATGCACATGTTTCTCCTGGGAGTAAATCCAATGGGATTCCTGCCATTCAGTGAAGTCACACATTTGTAGAACCCATTGCAGGAGCAGGTTCTTAGTGAGTATTGAACAAGAGTGTTATGTGCAGCCACCCAGGAAAAGTGGTGACGGTGATTTTTTTAGGAAAACTTCATCATGGAAGGTGAAATCCAGATAATCGGCTTGTTGAAAGGGATTATTGAGGCACTATGTTTGCTGGGTTTCCTGGGGATCAAGAGGAGCACAAAAGTAATCCTTGTTTCTTGATGAGGATGAATCATTTGATGGTTCTAAATGAACCACAGGAATTTCCTTCCCCTAAACTACAATAAAAAAGAAATTGACACCAGCCTTTCCATTTTGCTAAGGATAAAAGGGAGACTGTTGTTAATATGCCTCAAAACAGGGGTACAGAGAGTTCAGCAAATTTGGGGGTGGAGGACAGGAGGAATCCTCTTTTAAAATACTGATACTATACTTTCTGAAAAATACTGTTTTTCAATCATCTGGTACTTCTCCAGTCTAAAAGTTGGTGGCAATCTAGGGGAAATAAGCAGTAAAGGTAAGTCAAACATCATGAATTTTGTGGCATTTGAGACCAAATGTACATATTGTGGCTGATGTTTGGAATCCAAGATGGTGAATTAACAAGGGCTTCTCTTCTCCCTCATATGCACACGCTAACACTGGGGGAGGCGGCGAGAAGGCCCACAACTCCATGTGTGCGCGCATGTGCAAATAGGTAAGTAAAGAACCCATCATTAGTGCTCAGAGTAGGCAAATGCTATTCCTGAATTCTCCCAAATGTGACAGGTCTGTGCTCTGAATTCTGAGATCCATATGTATCCATACTATTCAAATCTGGTTCTTGAACAGCAAATATTTTGGCTTCTTTTAAGTCCAGGCCCGTAGTCCTAATTAATTTAAAATATATTATAAAAAGTAAACATATATGGAAAGGTATCTGAGACCTGAAAAGGTAAAAAGAGAATTATTTCCTAAATAGTAAACATTTTTTTTAAATCCTTCTTAAACTATTTATGGGAACCTTAGTTTATCATATTTATGCAGAAGGCAAATTTTAAGTGTGTGTACAGATATAAAGACTCCCTCACACACAAGAAATACATCTCTGAAGATTCATAACCATCAGTAAGGCCTTGTGTTGTAGTGCATTGACCCATTGCTTCCAGTCCCTGCTAAATAGCTGAATAACAGTCTGAACAGAATGTTTTTTCTATAAATTGATTGCACTGGAGATAGCTTTTCTTGCTGCAAAGCCTCATAGGTCAGCAGGAGTGAAGGGGGAGAAAGGAGAAGAAAAATCAAATTCCATGTTGTGGGAGCCAACACATTCTGGAGATTTACAAATGACCTTGACACTCTGCAGTTGTCCTAGGCACTTGCTGTTGCTCAAATCTCTCTATCCCAGCAGGGTAAAGCTAGGGAAATCTAGGGACTAAATTCAGTGCCGTAGGTCAGAGAAGGGAAGGAAATTGCATGAATTAAACAAGACCATTTAGTCTTCACTGATCTTTGATACTGATACTTTCCTTTTGGAAACAGAACCTCTTTTTGCAGGTGACACCCACACATCCCCTTTCGTTACCGACGATGACAATAGCAGCGATAAACCACTGGAGCTCATGCTGCTTCACTTAATCTTTGTGTGTCATCAACACCGTACAAAGCCACAACAATAGGAAAACAAAGCTGTTTGCTGCTGCTCGTTTCTAACTGACATTTCCCCACAGACCGTGTGTTTTGTGTAACCTATGAACTCTTTTAACTTATTTTTGTGACTGCTTTGTCTGCGTCTTTCACAGTAGGAAGGTTCAGAAGCACAGTTCTGTGGTGCTGCTGCAGATACATCCTCTATTTATATTCTGTCCTCATTTTGCCTCTCTGCCTCCATGACTTAAAATCAGGCTACAGCATTACAACAGAATGTGATTAATTAAAAAAATCATTTTAAAAAGGAAGAGTCTGGTAAAAATGAAACCAAAAAGACCCCATTTCATTCAGTAAGAAGAAAGGGCAGAAATAAACTTGCCTCCAAAAATATGGCATGTTTATTTTAAGTCTGCATATGTGTGTTTGTAAGCAAAAATAACCCGCTCAGGAGATATCCAGCCAGATTTTTAGAGGTATTTAAGTGCCTGCCGCTGCAGATAGGTATCCGGTGGGATTTTCAAAAGCGCCTACTCTCCTAACTCCTATTAAAAACAAATAGAAGTTAGATGCCTAGGCACTTCTGAAAATCCTGTGAGGCACCTATCTGCATCTTCAGATGTTTAAATACCTATAAAACTCCAGCGCTTCCCTTCCAAAGGCTGTGCTTTAATAGACAACACTCACTTGACCTGAAGCTCAGGATAACTGATTTGCCCAGCTACTTGAGACCAGCTTTATAGTTCTTTGGCTGAAACCAAAAGAGGTGGAGCTAATCAGATCCCTCCACCTCTTCAGGCAGGTGTTTCCCACAAGGTTGGGGTTTTGTAACTTTTATGTACATCTTATTTTTGTTTGCTTGCTTGTTTTCACCATTAAAAACAATTTGCTGTCTTAGCCTCACCTCACCGGAAGGAAGGGGCTGGTGACACCAGCCACCCTGGGAAGACAAAGACAACAGGCAAACCAAAGAAAACAACACACAGTCAAACACAGTGCACCTTCCCCTGTCTCAGTGGGAAAGTGCCATGCTGCATTCCAACCACTTAGGGTGCTGAGGAGGGCTTTCATTTGAAATCAGCAGTACTCCCAAGCCCACACAGGTGAACTAAGATGGCTACCACCACCAAGTACAGTTGGTTTCTCATGGGTGTATAGGAGCCCCATAGAGGTAAAATGTACTCCTTCAGGTAAGAAGGTTTCTTTTTTGTAGTATAGTGGCTGGAGAAAGAAAGAAAAGCCTGCCTTATAGTGTTCATCTTACAGTTGATTTGTTCTTCTCTATCCCCAGAAGGATTGTTATAAGGTTTCAGTTACATGTTTTTTAATATTAGGATACCTTTCTGCATTAACCCTTTACTAGCTCTCCCCTGCCCATTGGTCTCTCTCATCCCCAGTGGTGGACTGCACCCTCATAAAAACATAGGCTGGACTCAAATAATGTCAGCTAGAAAACTCTATTTTTTCCCCTTCCTAGCTATCCAAATAAGTATCTTCATGATATCTTTTTTGGCATTACTTCAGCATGCTGCTAATGAGGAAAGAGCAAACAGGGTAAACGCTCCCAAAGTCAACATTCTGCCCTGGACTTCAGCCCATGTTTCTGTCCACCAGGAGCGGATGAACTGCTCAAGTAAAGAAACAAATTTCCTCTCTGCAGCCAATTTTCACGTGTCTGGGGAAGGCTGAGATGACCAAGAACAGTTCAGCTGAATTTCAACAACCGACCTTATCACTTTCTTGAGCAAAAATTCGGCTCTGAGCCTGACCACTGGTGCTGGAGATTAATGTAGCCCAAAGGTTGTCATGGACAGCAAGCATAGTAGAAGCACTAGTTTATTTTGACTCACAACAGGGAGAGCTAATTTAATGGGGCGCTGGTAAGGCTTGTTGGGCTTAAATTTAGACCTCTCATCTTTCTTTTCCTTGGCAAGCTGGGCTGCCTACATTGCCTCATCCCCTTCCATTTTTGTTAGCCAGCAAATTAATGATATTCACAACAGCCCCATCAGAGAGAGGGCTGGTTCAGTGTGTATTCATTCATCTAGCTGCTGGCTTCGTCAAAGGTGGGTTAGCAAGCTGACAGAATGGGGATTTATCCCAGGTGCAGCTCTTGTTATGAAACGCTTCAGAATGGGAATTGTTATCAATATCTGAGCTGCATTTTCAGTTTATGCATCAAACCTGCTGTTTGAAAGCATCCTAGGCCTCCTGTCATATTCCAGGCATCCCCTGCCTTATACATGAGTAGGTTAGTGTATGTCTAATTAGATACAAAAATCACATAAAAAGAACTTTATTCCGACTGTAAAGTTAAGGAAGTGCCAGATTTACAGTTGTCCATGCAATCTTCACTCTGCCCCCTTGTGCACCCATCCTATACCACCTGAATGAGCAGGTGCCTGTGGAAAAAAATAGCATGTGATCATGTAATTAAAGACTGTATCATAATCATATGCATAGGGGGCAGGATGAAGGGTACCCAGGCAACTGTAAACTTGGCATTTCCTAAATTTCAGTTCTTGACTGCGACTGTAAATGTTCTTTAACGTATTTTTAATATAATTTCCTAGGGCTTTGCTATTTTAAAGGAACAGGTCAAACAACTTCTATTTGTTCTGCCTATAACATTGAGGTCAATACGGGAACGTCTACAAGCTGTACTGTTGCAAGTTGCTTTGTTTGCTTCCTTGTTTTGGTATTATGGTATCATCCTGAGGCCGTATTGTGCTAGGAGCCATACAAACGTAATGCCACCCCTGCCCAGAAGCATATGCAATGTTGTCCTTGGTTATGAAATGTGCCTGAAAAAGCAGCTCGTGTAAGCGTTCCAACCTGTGAGAATGTATCAGCCTGATCCAAAATAGTGTTTTTTTTAGAAACAAAAAGCCAAGTAGGAAAAAGCCACATAATGATATAATAACTAGAAAAACAGCTGTCTTTGAAAACTGTCAGCCACTTCAATGGTCAAATAAAACAAATAAGACTAACTTGATTTCTCACCCCTCCCCCAGTACTGAGTTATTATTTGTAGGCTTATGAACCCTGGAAGGAGAGCTATGTTTCATCTTTCATTTTAAAAAATGTACGAAGAACTAGTGCCCTAAGCTTGGAATGCATGTAAAAACGTGAATCACACCATTAGGCTTTTTTATCTCTCTGATAATGGGTTTACATAAAATTGGCAGCCTCCTAATACCTCATCAGTCGAATCGGCCACATCAGACTATCCGTGCGCCCTTCAGGCTGGAATAACAACACACTATAATGGGATGCTCTAACACCAAGTTCTTAACTGTGAAAATCAATCCACTTGCATCCAGATAAGCAGTTTTCAATGTTTCCTTCCCTTTGTAACTCTCAGACTCTAAATAAGGCTTGCAAGTTGCTCTTCTGTATTGTTTTCCAAACTCATTTCTGGTCACTGACAGAGAAGAATAATAGCCCAGTATTGTACTTCCTACCATAGTCTGCTTTCTGGTTACAGTGAGTAACTAACAAAATCACACCTCTATCAGTGATTCATCTTGAATAAACTTTTTCCAGTAGTGCAGCAAAAAACCTTGCAAAAATGGAAAGATTTCATCTTTAGCTTTGAAGTAGATTTGTGTGTGTTTCCTCATACTCCACTTTCTTACTGACATTTGTCAATAACAAACTTGCTACTCACAGGCAGGGTAGCGCCAGCTGCAGGGGCTAATCTCTACAGACTTAACAATTTTGCAATGATCCAAAACCTATAGTGGACTGAAAGGTAAACAGATGAAAGGCAACAAGGGAAGCCATGCAGAGTGTGCGGCTGCTGAGGATAGTAGTTTAGGAAGTCTCAAAATCAGAAAGGGTGCAGCATAACAGAGGGATGGGGGGAGGGGGAACCTGAATTTTTCAAACCTAAAACAAATGCATCTCAAACTTCTGCAAGGCTTCAGTCTTCAAAGGCTACCTGGAAGCTAAAACTGGAGAGAACCATTAGACACATGGCTATCTTTGCCACGAAACCAATGACATCTCAGTGGCTTATACAGAAAAACATAAAACGGAACTTTCAGTATGCTGGAAAAGGTTAGCAAGTTGGGTGGGCACTTGAACTACAGAGCTTTGCATAGCAATTAATGAAAGTAAAAGAGCCAGTACATTAAATAGATTAGGCAGAGACTAAATGATTTAGCCAACATGTGAAGACAGTGTTGACAGTTGTAGAAGAAACAACAGAAATTCTGGAGCATCTGTTAATGGTGAAGAATGTCGGGATTCTTGGGATTCAAATGGTTAGCGAAGATCTGGACCTTTTGACTTGGCAATCTAGACAATCCCCATTCTGAAGGTTCAGGGTACCTATGGAGATACCACAAGTCATCTCATCACAGTAGTATAATAAAGAGAGAATCCATAGAACAGCAAGAACCAAGAAAGATATTTCACTGATTTTTGATAGGGTTTCCATAGGTGTGTGGGTTGAGGGAGCAGGCAAGGAGCCTTCCTCCCATTCCCTATGTCCACCTATGGGTAGAAATGACAATTTCAGCCCCGTGTTCATTTAACATCGAAATCCAAGTTCCAGAGGGGTGTTCTGGGGGGTGGGGGGAACGACTAGTGAAATTGCAGTCTAGCTCAGTGGCATATGTGATTGAATTTCAACCTCTCTGCAGGGCAGATGACCTGTTCCCACTGCCCTCTTCCCTGGCCTGTTATCCAGTCCTGGGCAGCACAGCAGGGAGCATTCTCTTTTTGCCTCTTCAGCTGACTTGCTGAATGTAGGGCCAGTAGAAGCAATGGCTGCCCTGGCATGTTGCACACTGATTTAAGCCAGCTAGTAGCGGGAATCAGTTAGGAGTACATATAAACCAGGAGATACTAGTCACCATTCACAGGGCCAGTCTGTGGGCTTAACGTGCCCACTTCTCCAGATACAATAGCCCTTTAGTGCCCCGCACATCACCAGCGGTCGATAAAACTGGTATTTCAGCCACACAAAATGCATTCCCAACAGCCTGTAATTTATGGCCCCACAATACTTTACTATTATGTTGATGTCCTTTTCAACACAACATCAAGGCTCATGCACTTTCCTTCCTGCTCCTCCCCACACATGTACACTTATGTTGCGTCTTCCTTATTTGTGCCCCTTTTTTGGTCACCCACACGAATTAACGTTTGTTTGGAAACGGGCCCGTAGCGTTCCAGTGTGTAAATATTGAGGATGTGTTCACTTGTTTATCAAATATTTCCCGAATACATGAACTACAAAGCACTGTGCATTAGAATACTACACTGCTACTGTCTGTACATGTAAACTGAAACCCAATCAAGTGTTAGGGGAGAGAAAACAACTAATATTAACAATTGCATTAAAAAGTAATACTTGTCTTTTACTGTCAGGCCTTACAAAGTATTCATAGTTTAATTTACAGCATCTATTTAACAGTTTTAAAAGAAAATTATAAAAGTACAATAAAAACTCTGAGGCATGTGGACACAATGAAATATACACGCTTCTCGGGTCTGGAAATGCATATGCAATTTTAAACCAGAAATTTTTGCCCCTGTGTATTATTGCTTTCTGTACATATTTGTCTGCTATACTTGTGCCAGAGTAGAAGACGTTGTTTTCACAGTATATTCTAATTGCAGCACTCTGTTAAATTACAGGATGAAGTACTTGGCAGTGACTTGTGGCTCAGAAGGCCAGTAAGAAGATGCAGTCAGTGATTATATGATGATATCCATACAATTACCATGGAGGACTCACTCTTGAGTTCTGCTGCAAGCTGCTGCAGGGGAGTAAGAAATCCCCTTATGCCACTGCATAGGCCACCCAGATTGCGAGGCCCTACACGGTGGGGCAAGTAGCTGCCACTGGGCTGCTGTTCCCCCCATCCATGCAGGTAGGCAGGGAGTGGTCAGGCTGCGAAGGCAGAGGCAGGGGGTGGGCAGAGCTTTGGCTCCACCCCTCCCAAGGTACCAGCCAGTGCACCGGAGCTAGTTCAGAGAGAGAAAGTAGGCTGCGGCAGCAAAAGGAGTGGCACAGCTCACTTCTCCCATGGCACAAGGAAGAAGCAGGGACCAGACTGTGACTCTCAGCATCTCAGCACAGTTCCTGCCTTGCTCCTGGGACAATGGAGTTACGTGCTCCCTGCCATGGATACAATCCAGCCCAGAAAGGGAAGAAGGAAAAGCCCCATTGGGTCTTCCTATGCACTTCCTAATTAACACAAAATTATTCCTTGGGGCATATTCAAGCACCTAACCCTGTATAGTTTTAAATTAGACAGGATGGAATTAAGTCTGATCAGGAATCTTCTGTCAGAATGATTTTCTGACAGGAAATGCAATTTCTGCACAATATAATTTTTGCAGGAAAATTTCAGTTTTCCTGAATTTCTGATTTTTTTCCCTTCCCTTTGGAAACCCAAATCAAAATATTTAGCTTAGGGTTGGTTCAACCTAAATTGGAATACTTCTATTTATTAAACTGACCAGAAATGTTTCATTTTGAGTCAGTTCAACATTAAACTGCATTTCCCTGTTTTGCTGAATTGGCTCATAGGACTCAGAGTTTGCCTCCAGCCCCCCACCTCTACCCCCCATGGGTTGGACTCCCTGGCCTGACTATATTTCCCTTGATGCAACACTGTCTCTTCTCTGACCAAGCTGAGTAGTCTGTCATGGGACTCACATTAGTGCTGTTGTATCATGGGAGATGTAGTCCAGGCAGGGTGCCTGGTCCATAGTTGAGAACAAGGGCATCAGACTCCTGAACTGAATTCCAATGAGGCAATGTGGCTCTGTAAGGAAATGCAGTTTAATGCTGAACTGATTTAAAACTATGCATTTCCAGTCAGATCAACAAAATTAAATGAAACATTTTGAGTCAGGAATGTCAAAACATTGCATTTCTATTGAAAATGTTGACTTGGACTGTTTCACCATTTCTGAATCAAAATTTTTTGGAATTTCTGTTCTGTGAAAAAATTTGGTATTTCAAATTTTTGTCCTTCTTATATGAATATAGAGCAACAACTATAATTTTACATTTAGGTGGTTGTCAGGAAATTGCATCAAGAGTGGTGGGGTATTTCGCTGTGATGCCTCCTTTGTATTTCTGAATCAGGCATTGAGTTGTTATATGTTCCATGGTCTGTTCTGGGTGACCGCAGTCGCACACTGGAGAGTTTTTAATGTTCCATATGTGCATCAAGTATCCACATCTGCAGTGGTTTGTGTGGAGGTGGTTTAGGGTTGCCCATAAGCTTCGTGGAATTTCGAAGCCAGGGATCTTTTTGTTCTGGTTCAAGATGAAAACAAATGTAGAATTATCAGAATTTTCGCATGGACAGAAATTCTGTCTTTTGCTCAGCTCTCGAAGGATTGGCGGGAACCGGCAAAGGAATCTCTTCTTCTAAGCTTGGGAATAGCTTTTGTGTTGAGCTGACCCTACTGCAGCTTTGGAATCATCATTAAAAGAAACATGTCACATGAAGATCACTGAACGAGTTTTATTCTAGCCCTTGTTTTACTCCTCCATGGAACATGCCTAGAGAAAAGTCCATATAAGAACAGTAAGCCCCAGTTAGAGCCTGATCCTTCAAGGTACTGAACAGCTCCTGCAAAGTGCTGAGAGCTTTCAGTTCCTCTTGACTGCAATGGGAGTTGAGGTCACTCAGCCCCTCCAATGATAGGGTGTTTAGGAGCAAATTTTCAAATGATCTGATCACTCAACATTGTGGCCAGATTTTAAAAAAAGCTCAGCTGCTATTTAGCACCAGACTACATGGATAGATTTTCAGGAGAGCTCAGCATGCTGTGTGCACACTGGGTTCTCAGCGCAGCTAAAAATCTGGTCCCAATTGTGTGTGCTGAGCACTCAAAAATCTGGCCCACTTTTGAAAATCTGCCCTCAGTAAGCTCTAATGAGGATTTTCTCACCTGCTTCTCCTATGACTTTGGCCAAGTCCTGGTGTTTCCTTGTTGTAGGCCAACATAATTCAAAAGGGTTCTCTTCGTGATGACTGCAGATCTTTCTTCGTCCCCTGTTGTTCCAGACCTGCCTTGCAGATTGATTGCTTTCTCACTGTATGAAATTGTTTCATAGGGGGTCCTCTCCCCCTACAAATATTACACAGTTACCAATTTAAGAACTTAAGAATCGCACATTTAATGTATAGTGGATTTCGAGTGTCCTGGATCTGTCATTACAGCCCATCTGTGGAATAATCTAATAGTCCACATGGCTCGCAGCTGACTTTTCCCTGCAGCTGAAACCCTCTCCTATTCTTTTAAGCATATGTTTGGAACTTGAAACTGGGTTCTCCTCTTTGAAGTGAGAGGGGACCAATTTTTGCATCAACAGTTTGCTTGGTACCATATTTAATGGTAACCAATTAGGGCTGTATTTCAGAGATTTATAATACTTCAAGTTAAACATACTTCTAACTAGAAATTAATGTTCAATATAAGGCAAAAGTGATTGGGAAAGATCGGTAGTTGCAACGGTGAACAATATACCCTGTACTGGATCCAGTGTTATCTTTCCCCCTTACCCACCATCAAGCTTGAACATGAGTTGTAGCTAGTTTTCAGCCATCATAGAAAATAACCTACTTTTACACAGCATCAATTAAAGTTTGACCGGTACTTGTTATGATGTCATCAAATATAACAGATATGACAAACTAATGGCAGGCTGTCCTTTCACGTCCAAGTGCACATGGCAGAGTAAAAGCACACCAGGGGTATTAGCAGCTTGGTAAGCAGATAGTCATGGTTCCCAAGAGCGGTATTCTGTGTGTATCCGAGTTGGTGCGTAGGGTTGGTACTGCTTGTTCTTTGGGCCAGGAGGATGGCGTGGCGTCATGTTCATGTAGTCACTCGTCAAGATTCTGTTCTTCTTGTTTTTCCACTACAGGGAGGAAGTATGAAAATATTTCTGCAATTAGATTTTCCTCCATAGGCTAAATAATTTTTAAAATGTCTTTGTGCATGGAGTCTGGAGTGTTTCTTAAAGCTGGGCTCATAATGAATAAAGGACTTGATTCGTTTTTCGTCCTTTCCAATTAATGAATTGTCCAAGCAGGTCATGCTATTATCAGACATATTCACCACTCAGAATTATTCCCCAAGGCTTTTTAGGGAAAGCACTGAAGCAAGTGCTTAAAGTTAAATAAATTAATCTAAAAACCAGCATGAGTAGTCAGATAAAATGTTCTGCGAAATTTGCCCTCCTCTCCTGTCAGTGGCCCAACAGCCCACCTGCAGAGAAAGCTGTAGTATTAGAGAGTTCTCCTGGTAGTGAATGCTGTAAACTAAGATTGTGTTCTAACTTCTCTTCTAACCACCTTCTTAGCTGGAGGAATGACTCAGCAGAAGTAAAGCAAGTGCAGTCAGCAAGGGGTTTTCCTAGCTTCTAACTAGAAATTTAAAAAAAAAAAGAAGCTAATGTCAACAAAATAAGAGTGACAGCAAACGCCTCCTGCCTGTATGTAACTGTGCAGCCCTGTCCTCCATCTCCCAAACAATCTGCAGTCTGCTGGTTGAGGGGTGAAGGAAGCAGAGATGAGGTTATTCTCATCTATCTGGCCCTGAGCACTGTACCTCTCACTCATTAATGGACTTTTGCCTCACAGTAATCCTGTGCAGTAGGAAAGCACTATCCCCATTTTGCAGATAGCAAACTGAGGCACAGGGTAGATTACGTGACTTGCCTGAAGTCAGAGAGGAAGTCTGTGGCTGAGCAAGCAACTGAACCCATGGCTTCTGCAGTCTAGCTCAGTGTCCTATCCTCTAGACCATTATTCCTACCTAAATTAATCTCTTGTGAATTAGTGACTGTGCAATGGGCCTCCCCCTCTATCACAACTCTATGGTTGTAACTTGCTAAAAACATCTTTTTGCTGAAATTTCTTGCATTTGAAATATTTTCAAAAGCTTGAGCAAAGTCTGTATTTTTTACTTCAGTAAGGACTAAAAATATAATTTTTCCAAAACACTCGTGAATCTTCTTGTGTGTGTGCCCACACACACAAACACAATTAAATCTGCTCAGGTTTCCAAATGGCTAGTCCTCGCTGAAGGCCAGTCTACAGAACAATTTGCCTGAAAAGCATGTAAAGTGTGTATGTATGCCTATTTATATATACACATATGAGAGAGGCCTTAAATCTGGAGTTATAAGCAACTCAGCTGAGCAGTAAATGTCAGTTCTATGGAATAACATACATAAAGGTTAGTTACATATTTTATGCTGGTATTTCACTGAGGAGTTCCACAGTTGTGTACTTAGGACTCTGCAGTAATTGAAGTGCACAGGGAAGCCAGTAGGAAGATTGGGGTTTCAGAGTTCTAATCTCCTTTTTTATTTTTTTATTTTTTTTAAAAAACCCACTCTTATATAAATATAATGTTAAGGAGATTATTTTCACCTCTTTGAAGTGAAGAAATGTTAAATTTCAAATAGCGACAGGCACAGATGGAATATTTTGGATTACTAGCTTTACTGCTACATAATATTTTAGAATACAGTGAGTGCAATTCTACCCTCAGATATGCATGTGTTAATCTGACTGGTCTGGATGGGAGTTGTATAGATATCCTTGGAGGTGCAAAATTGTGTTAGCTATGTGCAACGGGGGGAGTTAAGGTTACTATAACAACTTTAATATTTTCTGACTTTAAAATGGTGACCAAGTTTCATTCATTCAGGTTTGCAAAAGTAAATTATATTACTTATAAACTATGCAGTGTGTATATAAATCATTAGATACATACATGTGTGCTTGTACATGTATATAATCTATAACATAGATATATACATGTGTGTGTGGATAGACAAATGTACAATTTTAAAATCCTCTAGCTAAATCTGAGTTATTTTTGGCTTATAGAAATATTTAACTAGCATGAATAAATGCCAGACTGTACAAAGATGAAGGTGTAGGACTGATGGTTTTGGAAAGCAAAGAACTTTTTCTTAACAGAGGTCAAAAACTGTGTAAGAACACAGAATGAATTGGGGTTTGGCCTAGCTGAAACTATCATTGTGGACAGCTTTTTTGTACCCATAAGCTTTATTAGCCAGCTCTATTTACATCCAACAGCATTGTAAGTATGTCAGCACTCTGAATACATGTTATTCAGAGGATACCAGCAGCAGGTAAAAATGGATGAAGCCAGCACAACACAGAATCAGAATGCTACACTGCCATTCTCTGTAGGAGTGCATGTCATCTTAGTAAGAATCCGTATCTGAGACGTAAGAGAGAGAAAATCCAAACAGTAGAGAGAAAATTATTCAGACTCGAAATTATGGATCTGAAATGACAGTATTTCATCAAGGCACAGATGCTGCATAGCAATTTCACCTATTAGTTATACGATTTAAGCTTTCCTATGACAAAATCGGAGCAAATCTCTTCAATGGGGGTGGGAGAGAAGAGAGCGTTCACTGGCTTTAAATTTGTTAATGGCAATGCCTGATCCAGCTTGCATATCATCAGGAATTCTCATTGCAATGAACTTTGTGCCTCTGTATGACAATGCTGATGCAATTTAGAGACCTTGACTGGCAATGGGACTGGGTTTCTGTACTCAAATGTAGGGTTTAATCTGAAGGAGGGGTCAGGGAATTGCAGCCAGATTACCTTGTAATTAGTTGAAAATATATATTTAAAAAGAGAGAGAGAGAGAGACTGGAAGGAGGAGAGTTCCCCTATATATTCATATTCAAGCCTGCACATGAGTTAAATATTCTAGCTGTACTCTATACAATATGGGGATCATACCCCCACCCCCACACACACACACACACACACATCCATGCACAGAAGAGGACGTCTGCTGCCTCCACATCTGCATCTGCATCTCCTTTCTTCCAGGCCCTGCAGATCTGTGTATCCAATCAGGCAGAAGAGGATGGAGCCAGGGTGTGTCAGGGGTCCCCGTTTTGCTCCATAGTTATTTTTAAAGAAAAGATTCTGAGACTGTGTTATCTTTCCTATGCTGCCCACTCCAGGGTGGAGATTCCTCCTGTTTTAGAACAACTTACAGCAAGGGTAGTGGCCAGAGGGAGTTCAGTGGAGTCAGACTACCAGGGAAGGTGAGGAAGAGGGAGAGTTGCTGCAGAGGCAAAATGAAGCCCTATGGAAAGGCTTGGCTAACTGCTGAGCCAGAGGACCTGTGCATATTGTAGGTGAGCTCCATGGTCTGTCGCATCCTTCTAGAGAATAATCTAGGAAGTAGTTTACAAGGGGCTTCTTGCTGTTTTCCTGCCTCTGCCCCCTCTCCTGTTGGGTTTATTATGAGAGGGGACAATCCAACCCAGTGTTACTAGGGGCGGACAGTGAGAGAGCCTGGAGCTCTGACACAGTCAAATCTCCTACTAAAGCCCCAGTGAGAGTCCTGCCAGGGTTAGGACTCTGGTATGGAGCCTTGACTCCCTACCGGTTACTGATGTGAGTGCAGCGGGCAGTCAGATTTTGTTTCCTGTGAATGGATGAGCATAAGCAACCAGAGTGAAGAACCATTGCTGTTCTTAAACTGGAGATGGCAATAACTGGGGAAGGTGACTGTATAAGCCGGGCAAAAGCTGGTGGGTGGAAGGGTGGGGGCGTACCTGAGTCACATAAAGCAAGGAAAAAGACTCATTTCTTACCCAGCAGATAACAAACGCCGCAGTTATTAGCACACTGTAGAAAGCCAGAAATCCAAGAGTCACCACCAGAGCCCAAAAGGGTGTTGCAGATTGAAATACTGGTGATTGGCAGAGCATCTCTTAAAGAAATAGAATAGAAAAAACGTGAGAGAACATAAAAGCAATAACTTTAATTTCCATTTATTGACTCCTTGCTCCAACACTCTTCTGTAAATTCTATGGCCATCACAGGAAAGTGGCAGGTTGCTCGACCCATTATTTGGGGGAAGAGGAATTTTGCCTTTCACTGAGAAATAGTCATTAGATACCTGACAGGGAACCTCAATGCTGTGAGCTCTAGTGTTAAGGTGCACATGGAAGGAAAAGGATATTGGACAATTATAATTTTGTGTCTTACCTTTCACATGAATGACAGTCCCATTGCTCTTGTCGTTGGAGATGTAGGGAGGTGGAAACATGACCTCAATTTTGCAGAAGTAAATATCTGTTTGGTCAGTATTCAGCTTCCAAAGACTGAAATTCACTTCCTTTTTATGGCTATCAACTGCAACAAGGCAGTTGAAAGCTTTATTTGAATGATGGTTATGGAAGGAACCATTCCAGGAAACAGAGCAGACTTCAACCGCTCTGTCTGTTCCTTTATTCAGTGATGCTCTGAATTCGTTCCCAGTTCCATTATAGGCATATTTGCAAGCCAAGGTAGCATTTTCATTAGATGCCATGATTCGAGGCGGCTGTTCCACTAAAATCTTGTTTTCTGGGAGGGAGGATGGAAAAAAACACTCACTTATAAAATACGTTATATGATTTTTTTTTAAAAATCACGTCCTGCTGGTGCAATTGCTCAACATACACAGTCTCAGTGGGTACCGGTATCTACCAGTGTGATCGAGGGTGTGTTCATTCTGAGTTGGGTTACAAGTGTGACATTTAATACTGAAGCTCTAACTTCTGTCCCAGTTATAGACACACCAGTGTATTCATTCCTTAGCATAGAGTGGCCTAGTGACACCACTAAGTTGAAATATGTATTTAATATCTAGCTTACCAATCAACAAAAAAGAAGACCACCGTTATACATATGCCTTCTGTTCCAAGAACAACCTTATTAAAAGGCAAATAGCTTGATGGTGTAACTGACCCCAGTTGGGCCATCACTGGAATTTGACCCTAATGCCTTTAGCATGGCATGAGCCTCTACAACTTGAGCTAAAAAAAATTCCTCTAGCTAGCTGCTGTTGTAACTTCTTAACCTCTTATGTGGACCAGCCATAAGATGGTGACAAAGACTTAAATCTATGGCATTTATCACACTAATGGCCCGAAGATACACTTCCTACAAAGGCAGAATCCTACTTGATCTGACTGGCCTGATACATAAGAACGATGTGTTTTCTGTCCCCCACGTCACTGCAGTCTCTCTGTACTACCAGGTGCCAAAAGAAGTTGAATCGCTGAAATGGACTGCATAGAAGGCTGCTTATTTAAGGGGAGTAGTCCTTCCCAAGTGAGACCTTACACTCCTTTGGAGAGCAGAGAAAAGAAGTGAGAGGGGGAACAACTCTCCCCAACAGCAAAACCTTCACAACAGTGCAGGTGTGTGACCACACAAGTCTTTGTGCAGATCTTTTACACAAGGCCTTTGTGGGCTCTATCTGGCCGAGCCATGGGCACAGTCATGGGATGCTGAGGGGGAAACTGTTTCTGCCTCAGTTTATGTCCCCCTCCAATTTTCTGCTTCAAAACCTGCTATCCTTCTCCTCAACCTCTTAAAAGGGCTAGGGAATAAATGGAGTGGGGGAAGGTCCTATCTAAGCTAGTGGGAGTCTAGAAGACCTTATCCCCACTCCTCAGATGACTGACTGGAAGAATAGAAATGGGTGGAGCACCAGTGGCTTAGCAGAAGAAGGGGTTCAGAAACTGCTCTCAGGAACTCTCTGCTCACTGGCCTAACAGCAATTAGAAAGCGTCTGTTGAAAAGAATATGGGGAGCAGCCAGAGATGGGGAGGAAGCATTGGGGGAGGAGTTAGTGCAAACATGGAGGACTTGGACGGAGGGAAACACATGCAGAGGAATCTAGGAAAGGAAAGGGCATGTTGGCCAGTAACTGATCTGGGGCAGGCAACAGACACAACCCACCAACTGGAGTCTTGAATATATGTAAGATGGGGGCATCCCTACAGCCAGCATTAGTTCTTTGATTGCCAACTTAACGCACTACTGCAGAAGCTAGCCACTCTCCCACTCCAGGAACTGTTTGCTAGCCTCTGGTTCTCTGTGTTCTCTGAGGAAGAAGAAAGAGAGCAGGCATTGCATAGTGGCTTTGCAGAGCCCCCTCTCTAGCAAGAGAAGAATGCAAGGGAGAGGAAGATTCCAGTCATTTCTCCTGAGGCCCCTTGCTGCAGCTTGACTAGCACTGTGCGTACTAGTGCGGGAGAGACAAACTTGTACATATTGCTGCAAACCTTGCCTGCTTTCCTGTGTCTGCAAAACCCAGGAGGCCCTGCCCCAAGGAGAGCAAGAAACTAACTCAGAGCAGGGAGTCCCCGTACGCTGGCAGAAAGTGGTCCAGATTTTGGATTCCGTCCCATTGTCCCAAGACAGCTGAGAGCACTATTTGGCTGTCTAAGGCCTTGTCTACACCAGGGGGGGAAATGTTTGGTTCGTTTGCCTGCTTTTGAAATGTGTTAGCT
This sequence comes from Platysternon megacephalum, assembly GCA_003942145.1. Taxonomy (NCBI): domain Eukaryota; kingdom Metazoa; phylum Chordata; order Testudines; family Platysternidae; genus Platysternon; species Platysternon megacephalum. The sequence goes on along the minus strand of QXTE01000015.1, from coordinate 9,854,176 downwards.
AATCCATTTTAATGAAGTGCTGTTTGAAAATGTTTTAGCGCTGACTGTAGCCTGGGTTTAACACCTTTTCCAAACATGGTAGCCGGATGTGGTTCAACCTAGCAAGAAAATCAATACATGACCTGGCTTGGAGTGTGCAAGACACTAGCAGAATTGTTTTATATTTATCATGTTTGGGGCCTACGAGTCCTACCGGGAGTGAGTGTTGCCTAGTTCTTAGATTACTGGAGAACAAGGAGTTGTGGGTAACATGTTCTTATTGGGAGTAGAATTGCAGTAGTGCCTAGAGGCCAGGGTCCCATCTTGCTCCGTGCTGTACGCATGCATAACAAAGAGCTGCTCCCTGCCCCAGCGAGCTCCCCATCTAAGTGTCCTTGATCAGAAACTTCCAAAAACATTAGCCGATTAGAGAAACGCCTGCAAAGCTGTCACAAAAACCAGATCCTTTTGGCCAGCCCTGCTTAGGGGCAAAGGGGAACCCTCTGAAGTCTCATCACTGTGGCAAGCCCCTCAAGGCATCGTTTAGATTCTTCTAGGGAGCCCAGTAACCTTCCATGGTGCTTTGCTGCCATAGGCTGGTTTCTAATCTCAGATGTGCGGTATGTAACACCAAGTATCTTAAACTCCCCTATTCAACTGCAGTATCGGATCATTTTTGCACCCGCAGCGATGTGTTGCTGACAATATGAGATTAAAATCTATTGGCCTTTCTACCCAAAATTATTTCCTGCTTTCTTGGCCATGCCGCCAAATCTGTGAGCCCTCCAATGCTGATTAGATGTTAGCATAGGTCCTTGTTCTTCGTTAGCCAAGCATATGGAATACAAGATGCCTTAATAGCATGAGCAAAGTGTATTTCATGGGTCAGTGGATGAGGACTGTTTACAAATGTTTTGTTCAAGCTGAGAACCAGGCTTAACTTTGTCAGGTGGCTCCACTGGATTCAATCACACCACCACCTAAACAGATTGAGCGGTTTTGTTTTTCATTATGTGGAAAGCTGTGTGTATTGATGGGGGCATAATGGAAGCAGGCGTTGTGTGACCTCAGCAGGCAGCTCTGCCAAAGCACCCGAGTCCCGGCCTCCAGCAAGGCCTCTTATCCCTCTCTTGTGGTTCTGTCTGTTGGAGAAAATCAGTCATGCCAAAATGTATATTCAGGCCACAAGAGAATAAGATTAGCCCATCAAGCTCTCGTGTCACCTGTGACCAGAACAGGACTGGAATAAATCCTCCACAGGAGCTGAATCTGGGCGAGTAAATAAGAGGCTGGTGTATTAACACACTGCACAAGCAGAGTTCAAGTTTATCTTGCATTCGTGAAAACACTTTTCTTGTAAATGTCACTTGGGCTTTGTTGAAATGGTAAAACATTGAAACATTTAGTAGGTGTTTCCATTTGTGAATTGTTTCCCATAAGTAGGGCTATGATTGCTATTTCCAAAGGCGATGTTCCGTTGTAAGTGCTACCTAATAATAAACATCTATATAGAGCCATGACTGCACCTGGCCTTACCCAGCCCAGAAAGCAACAGTTATGAGAAATCACTATCTACACTTTCATAAAAGTCTTAAAGTCTGGGGTGGAACCACTCTCTGTAGCAAATTAAGCCCATGCATAAGCGTTCGCAGGATCGGGTCCTTCGGTTTTATAGCAACTGTTGCACGTTGTCTGTGTAAGATCTCCTTGTCATAAAGCATTTCACACCACATTCTTCATATTACATTTATATTATAATAGAATTTAGGACTTTTCATCATGAAAAAATCTTAACCATACTTAATAACTGTAAAACACTGACGTTCTGATCTCATACACCTTACGCAAGTAAAACTCCATTGAAGTCATTGTGGCCCAGGAAGAGAACCAGAGAAAACATAAAAGTAAGGAAGAATAATTGTTTTTCCAAAATTTTCCATGCATAGCCAGCAAGTGATTAAAAATGTCCTCCGCTTGATTGGTAGACCAGAGAAGCAAATAATTTTATTCCCTCTTTTCCCCCATACAGTACAGATATTGAAATCAATAGTTGTTTTGCCTTTGTTAGGAATATGGGATGAGGTTTTTGAACAGCTAAACTGTCGTTCTGCATAAACATAATAGAGAAAAGGCCCATTTGAACGCCTTGGGAAGGGAGGAAACTGAAGAGGGCTAAAAAAACCTATAAACAGAAACATACACAGATATGGTACCAAAAAAAGCAATTCTGACTTAAGGCTACCAATTTGTGCTGTTCAGCTACTTCCAGTCTTTTTTTCAAGATGCTTAGAAAGGTCTTTTCTCTGTTACTTTTTTTTTTTAATTGGCTAATTCAACCAGCTGTCTGTGATATGCAGCTTCCCCTGAAATGAAACATCCTACTCTGATCCACTTCTCCTGATCATGAGACACTCATGCCCTTGCTAATCTCCCCTTCCTTACATTAAGTACTGTATGGAGAAAGGTAATAAATGCCAGGAGATACACTACTGCTTTAGTTAAGCGCAATTTCTTAATTTGCAGGGCCCAGGTGTCTGTTTAACTTGTTCGAAGAAGAGGAAATGTGTTGATGTCATCCTAGTGTCTGGTAAACCACTGCTCACCGTGCATACACACCAGAGATCGTTCTATGTACTAGTAACCTGGGTGGGTTACAGGTCGATTTTTAACCCATAAAAACCATGAGCCAGCAGATTTCCTGTAGTACAAGGGTGGGGAGAACCCACCTGTTTGGTTATGAAACACACACTGCAGACAGAATAATCTAGCTGCCTCTTAGATTACAGGAAAATAATTACTCAGCCAGAAAGACAAGTAAGAAAAAAGTACCTTTTTGTCAACACTAATGCAAAGATTGTGGTTCAGGTCAACATACAGCGTTCTCTGAGCTAGTGTTATAATACGATAATAATGGGACAGTCTTGTTGGCCTTAGTCAGGCAATGTTCTCATTGACTTTAATGGCCATTTGGATTATATAAGGACTGCAGCATTTGGGCCAACAATAATAATTTCTCTGATCTGAGGATCTAAATGTAAAGACAAGGTGGATAAGAACCCTATGGCAAATGCTCATTTAAGCTCTCATCCTGCAAGCTCATACACATGTGCTTAACTTTACACATTTGAGTAGTCCCACTGAAACCAATGGGACTGCTGAAGTATTTAAAGTTAAGCAAGCATGCAAGTGTCTGTAGGATCCGGGCCAAGGGCAGTGTGTCCGAGTATCGTTAATATATATTGCAGTTCAAAGGATTTGCTTAAAGCTGCTGGCACCTCATTGATTATTTCCCCCTCTCCTCCCCCTCCCCTCCCCACCCCCCACTGTTCACCTACTCCTGCTGCTTATCCCCACTCCTAGAGTAATAATCATCTGTTTGTGACAACCCCATTGCCTGCTGTGGAAATAATTATGATGTTACAAACAGAGAATTATAACTTCAGGAGAGGAATAAGGAGCAGAAGCTGATGGATTCTGAAGCAATATCGATCTTGATTTCATGCAAATTACAATATCCTTAACCAGGGAAAAGAATTTCAGAAAAATGTAAGAACTGTTTCTAACTCCTTTTTTCTAATTCTTCTGTCGGGCAACAGCAGCAATGTAAGAATGGTCTACGTGTGACTAGTTCTGTTAGGAGGACAGGTTTCTGTTCATCTCTTTTCCTGTAAATATACAAATGCTGACATTTAGAGAAGAGCTGACAACATGAATTCACAGGCCAACGATTTCAGCAATACTTTGACTTGAGATTATCCTAGCAAAAACGATCATCCCCTGCCTTGTTTTGCATTCTAATGTGTCCCCTTGAAAGATGTGGCAATTATGGAGCTACTAAAACTGCATAGGAGAGGTGATAACAAGACATAGAGTAAGCTAAGAAAGAACAACTGAAGATTTAAAATATTCAGTAACATTTTAAGATTCCCAAATAGACATGTTTTTGTTTTCAGAGGGAAATTGATTATTCAGCAGGTAGCAATAGATTATTTTTTTTAAAACCAACCATCAACAACCCATTGATTGTCCTAAAAAAACCCAACCCTCGATTTTTATCCATTTTACATATTTGTTAATTCTCACTAAGAATACTTAGGGCTAAGTCCTGCAGCCCTTTATACAGGGTGAACTTTCAATGGAATATAGGGCTGCACATTGGAAACTCTGGAGGTTACAGAAATATATACACTGAGAGAAGTGGAGTCATCAAAACAGTTTAGATCCTAAAATAAAGAGAACCCACCAAGGTAGCAGTGGTATGTTCAAAACTATGATATAGTATGATAGTAGTATGATATATGCCAGGGGACAAATCCTGACTCCAAAACATACCTAAGGAGAAGTCAAATAAAAAAGCTCTTAGGCTCCAATTTGGAGAAGATTGTGATTAAAAAAACAAAACAAAACAACAATCCATTTTATCAGCCTGCAGTAACTAGTCACCTACATCGAAATACATTCTCCTGCATCTTAATGACAGTCCAGAAAAGTAAACGGAAAGGATCAAAATGGTTTACCTGTTACTTCAGCAGCTTGAATGAAGCTGAGAGCAGCGAGTATCCAGAATATCATGATGATAATGGTGGGCTGCAAATGTAGATGCCACCCCCACAAAGAAATCTGAAGACTGAACCACAAGCCAACCTGGTGGGGCTAGACTGTTCAGTCAGTCACACATTCTCTCTCTCCTCTCCTTTCCCCCTCAGGAGCACTTGATCTACATACTGACTGAAACCACTGTGATGGCAACATTTCAAACCGGAAGTTAAGTTGTTTGATGACTTCAGCTTTTTATCTTTAGGAAGTCTCGTCTCTGTTGCTTAAAAGAAAAGTTTGTCCTTGGTAAAACTGTATTATGCTAAAGGAAATGAAAGCCCACCTTCCAACATTCAATAGCATGCCCCTTTTGGCTAGCCAGTTTGGGTGGGCACTTGTAGACCTGTTTCTGTTATGAGCAGAACTGGATGAAACAAGTCAGGTATATACACTTTGATGCAATCCTGTTTATTTATAAAGACTGTACCCAAAGTCCCGTCTCCCTGAACATAGTCGATTAAAACGAACAGCAGGTCATTCCCTTGCTTACTATTTCCAAGTCTGTCCCTCCAGTCAGTTGTGTGCCAAGAAGCTCTGTCTCTCTGCCCCTTTCAAGGCCACAGTAACAACTTGCTGGATTCCTGCCTCTAATGCACACAGCTTGCCAACAATGCCCTAGCATCTGGGTTTGCAAACGGTTTGAAAGGAACCCTCTTACAGCTGAGCCTGGCTCAGGCTTTGCTAGATGATCCTGTGCCTCCTATTGGTTCCAGCTATCATGCCATAAAGGAGTATTTAACTGCTCCTTCCATTTAATCTGAAATAAGGGTCTGTGATTGTCTAATAGATCAAAGACCTGCTTGGTAGCAGCCATTAATACCCTCCAGCATAATAGTAGCATGGTCAGGCTGCTTGAGATCTTTAATATTAAACTATTTCCTGCACAGAAAAAGAACAAATCACAGAGCCATAATCTACTATGGATGAATGTGTATGGCTCTCATTGACATCTGTAGGAGGTGAACATCTGTATCCATGGGTAGAGTTTGGCGTATGGTGCCTTGACTTCCCTCTCAAAACGCCATCAGAATGGACTCCAAGCTACAATATTTCACTATTTAAGGAAAGAGAATGTGTGCGTGTGTGTAAGAGAGAGAGAGATTATATTTTGGCAAAAAGTAATATTGTGCTATGCCTTTTCTCTTAATCAAACTGATTCCTGAGTTCATATTAAACTTTACATTAAGCACCTGACCTAGCATGCGTTCTACCATCCTCCATAAAGAATGTCTGAAATTCCTTAGATGTGAATTTTGGAGTGTGGAACTGGGACTGCGGGGGTTAACAAAGCCACACCCCCATGGCCCTACTGGGCATGCTCGAAGTGCAACACCAGTATAAGAGGGAGCAGCCTGGCTCAGTCTGGGCTGACCGCCGTAGGGGAAGGAGGTGTGCTGCCGGCTCCTGCTGAAAGGCTGCCAGCACTTCACGACACAGAGGCCAGCCAGCTGACAGCAACCCTCAAACCCCAGATTTTCTGGAAAACTGGGTTGTGGATTTTTCACTTTTGATAGCTGCTGGGGATGATAGTTCAACAGCGCTGCTTTGGTCTATAGGTAGCATGCACCCAAGATCTTTGGGACAAGACACTTCATTCAGAGCCCAGCTCTGTAATCTGGTAGCTAGTTCAGCTGCTATACTCACTTCCAGTCCAAGAATTTTAACAAGAGGCTTGTGGTCTATAATCAGTGTAGAAACTCATGGAATTTCATGTCGCTAAACCCAGGCTTTTCTGTCTGAGCCCAGTTTTTTGTTTTTTGGAAAAAATGAAAAACTCAAGTGTGACGGGTTGAACCCCCTGCATCCGGGATGCCACCTGATGTGCTGGGGTCCCACTAGTTCCACCCGTTCCACCAGCCTGGGTTTCCTCATCCTGTCCTAGCTGTGCCAGGCCCTCGAGCCTTCTCTAGCACACACACAGGTAAGACCACACCCAGCTGCAGATGGACACACTCTGTGTGGGGGGGAATCAGCTCAGGGAATGCCCAGCACTCATGTGCACACCTCCTTTGGGGTATAAACCAAAAATAATACTGTCTTGCACTGTATAGAAAGAACTGTCTGGCAAATTCTGTTTGCAGTCACATCAGTGCAAATCTGGAGTCATTTTGCTAGTTTCAGTGGGGCTACTCCACATTTGCACTGCTGGAACGGAGAGCGTCATTTGGTCCTGTACTGGGAGAGGTGGATGTTTCCTCTCCTCTGCAGTATGAAGTCCTGGACCCATTGTAATAAATAAGAATTTTGCTATTGACTTCAGGGGCCCCTGTCTTTTTCTTTGAGTAATTCCATGAGACATAAAATACCACTCCATATGTTCAGCACAAAGCTGAAAATGCTGTTCATTTTCATCAGAAAAAGTCCCATGCTACACCAATAATGGCTGGGACTGGATTTTTTGGCAACTTTCTGATTTTCCTCTCTTGTGGATGTGGTCCACTGTGATTCCTCTGAGACTAAATCAGGCACCTTTTAAACAATCCCAAGAAATCCTAGCCAGAGGACCACTTTACCCATTGTGTGAAGAAGAATCAGGAAGCACTGACTTGGGGTGTCCTCCAATGTTCAACTTCTATAAAGCTCAGAACACAAACTCCAAAAATGCAGCCTAATCAGTTTAGAATCCAGCATTACAGTAAATGAAGAGGTTCCCCTTGACTTCAGTGGGATTTGCCCTGCACCCTAGCAGCTCTCAACATGTATTTCTACACGCTCTGTTCTCAGACTAATAAAAACCCAGGGGCTTCCTAGAACATTAGTTGTGACATTATATTAGCATTAGCTTGTCCTACACAGGTCAATCCAATAGGAAAACAGCAGGTCATCCAGATTCCCATATAACTTATGTGCATAGACTGTGAAATCATTGACTTTTCAGTTACTGAACTAAACTATAATACTGTGCAAAGAATATATTTAATATTGTCTTATGGAATCCACCTCCACCATATCATGATATGGATCATACGTGTCTGAGTTGTTGTTCATGTGGATCTTATTCCGTTTATTTTGTTTAGTTGGCTAGTGCTCCGCTGATCAAGTAGATGGGCTCATTACACCACCTAAAGAGCTCAAAACAACTTCATTCTAGGCGACTATAAAGAGCTATTTGGTGTGAATAGTGCTAGAGGCCCCTTGTTAGTACTTAACCTTTCTTTTGCCTAAAAATCCTCAGTGGAAGGAGTGTGTGAATGTAACCACGCACTTTCTGAGAGAGAGAAAATGCATAATAATCTGGTGCGATATAAAGAGTTTGATGAAGGGTCACATTATTCATGAGGCACTGTATGAACTATGCAGGTCATCCACCCAAAATATTCACTCAATATGTGAGCTTGCTTTTACGGAGCACTTTTCATCTGTTGGGCTCAGAAGCATTTTACAAAGAGGAGTACATATAATTATTCCCATTTTACAGAGTGGGAGACAGGCAGAGTGACCATGGACAAGTCACCTCCCCAGTGTCAGAGCCAAGAATAGAGCCCTGATCTCCTGTGTTCTGGCCCACTCCCCTCTCCATGAGCTACAGTGGCTTCCAATAAAACCATTGTAGCACACCGTTATAAATATATTGTGTACACACATATTTTACAGAAAAAAAAATGTTACTAAATGTTTCAAAGTCCTTAAATGTATTGGGGTTATCTTTGCATTCTTCTATCTGTATAGAGCCTTCAAAGAGAGGAAAAATGGAAATATATTAAAACACCTTTGAAATGTACCTGAAATAGCTTGGCCGTACAAATGGTACAATTTAAGTTTGGTACAATGAAAATGGTACAATGCAATAACATATTCAGTGTGTGTTGGAGAAAAATGAGTCAATTTTTACAAAATCAGGACACTCCAGTAGTTCTTGAGATAGCCGCTTTGCCTGAGGTAGGGTACAGGACAACAGTTGGGAACAAAGTGCTGTCTAAACAACAGGGAAATGGCAATTGAGAGGTACTGTACCAAAGATTAGTCATGCTCCAGAGTGCCTGGGGCCTAAGGAAACCCCATTATAAAGCTCAGATAGTATTTCATTTCTACACCCTTCCTTCCCTCTTTTATCTGTATAAAAACAAATAAATTAAGTACAAAAAAAGTTACTGCAACAATAAATTTAAAGAAAGAGTAACATTTTCAAAAGCACCAATGGCCCAGATCCTCAAAGGAATTTAGCTGTCCAATACCCATTGACATCAAGGGTAAAATTTTCAGAAGCAACTTAAGTATTCATGAGCCTAAATCCCACTGGCTTGTAATGAGAGCTAGGCTCCACGGTGCTGGTTACTTTTGAAAATGGACCTTAGGCTCCTGAGTCACTCAGGCACTTTTGAAAATCTGACCCGTTCTCAGGGTATGTCAAGGTTAAGGTTTTTATAGTAGTCCTGAATTATCCACACTGCATAAATACAGGGGCAGAGCCTCAGCTGGTGTGAACTGTCAGAGCTCCACTGGCTTCAGTCAGGGCCAGCCCTAGACCAAATGGCACCCCAGGCGAGGAGCATCTTTGGCACCCCCAACTGCATTTGTTAAACTTTGTAATACCTTATTTTGTATTGCATTTGTAGCCCATTTCACAACTTTGATGCACAAATTGCATGCATGATTTATCCCTGTCATATAAGACGATAAATTTGCATGCTAGGATCTGTAAATCTGTATTTAGTCATGCCATATATAAGCAAAATGTAGTTCTCAGAAAGGCTGGAAGGTTCCATGAGATTCTACAAAGGTCCAGAACATTGTAGGAGGTTAGTGAAAAATGAATCCACATACAGAACACCTGGAACATTTTACTTCAAACATTCTATTTTCCCTTTTATCACTAACAACAAAAACAGCATCCTAAACCCAGCACCACCCCCACCACCCCCCGCCCCGGCCCAGCACCCCAGGGGGTCACCTGCCCCTACGTCCAACCCTGGCTTCAGTGGACTGTACATCAGCTGAGGAATTGGCCCATAATGTTTTGATTATGAAGGTGTTAAATGTGTGCCGCCTTATCTCGTGGGTTTCCTGATTTTTTTTTCAGGTTTTTTTTTAAATATATACAGCACCCATCTGACATACCTTCCCTACACAGTTCTCCCCCTATTTACAAACTCAGAAGCAAACAGTCCTCTTTATGAAGTCAGAATTTGTTGTGCAATACAATTACCATCCCCTTTAAGGAAATATCTGTGGAGCTGCTAAACAGCCCAGCCTAATAATACAGTGGAACATAGTCCTTGGGATTACCTCATGCTGAGTGTCCCTCACAGGAAGTGATTATTTTGGTTGACACTAATAAAGAGTAACTTGTAGAATAAGCACTTTCATGTGATTTCTTCACCTGAAGACTTTGGCTTCCATAGGCCTGGGCAAACCTAGACAATGTCCAAAATCAACAACTTTCTGCCAAAAGAGTGACCTTTTCTCAGACTGTGGTTCTGCCAAAGCCAGCCTGCAGTGTCATTCTCTGCCAAAATTCGATGAGAAACAGAAGTTTCATTGTTTTTCTGTTGCCCAAAAAAAAAACAAAAAAAAAACTGAGTCGTAGTAAATTAGAAATGTTTTCTGGGATGGAATATTAAACATTATAAATATGCTAGCAACGGCTTCAAATATTTCCACTCAGGAACCAGTGACCAAAATTCTGGGAAGTACTTCTTAATTTTAAACTGGACGCTTCTTAGAAAAATGAATCCTGCCTTAACTCACCATATAAACATTTCTTCCAAAATATTCCTTAGAGGAGAGTGTATAAAAATAAACCCTACCACCCTGAGCCATCTGGATGGTTTTGGGAATCCATACTAGTTTTTAAAAAGCATCTCACACACCATTTTAAAAGTGCCTTCCTTTCAAGGCGCTCAAAGCATTTCACATGCATTAGTTAAAACCCAGATGCCATGGGAATGTGCATAATAGAATTACCAAGACAGATAGGTAGGTTCACAACACCTCTGAGAGGTGGCAAGACACTGTTAGGATGAGAAACCCAGGTCTCCTGATTCCCAGGCTTGGTCTACACGGCCAACTTATGCCGGTATAACTATGCACTCAGGGGTGTGGAAATTCACACCCCTAAGCGACGTAGTTATATCGACCTAACCCCCGGTGTAAACAGTGCTATGTTGATGGTAGGGCTTCTCCCGTTGACATAGCTACCACCTCTCAGGGAAGCTTGCCCGTCGGTGTAGGTAGCGTCTTCACTAAACACTACAGCTGCACCACTGCAGTGCTGTACGTGTAGACAAGCCCTCAGTCTTCCATTCTAGACCATGCTGCCTCCTTATAATGTTTAAAAAATTAAGTGTCCTGTTTCTAAACACAAGCGAACCTGTATTATTTGCCCTTGTTTTGTCAAATTCTCAGATTAAGTTTTAGTCAAATGTCCATGGTTAGTTGCTTATGGAGTTTGTATTTTGTGTTCTATTCAATTAAAATCTTGATTTTTTTTTTCAAAGTACCCTGCAGAGATGAGACAAATTAGTAAGCAGCAGCACTGGATTAATAATAGAAGAAAGTGATTCATGACTATATTCATGATTAGAGCTCTCTGCTGGTGTTCTGGGGTCATGTTTATTTGAGGATTTCAATTGCCAGTATATTTATGAATTCTAATCATTTTGTAAATTTTAACACAAATTATTATTCATCTGGTAACTCATAACAGAGATGCATTAGCAGCTGCTCATTAGCTGATATGCTTCATTTGTTATACTCCTGTTTTAAAAGTTTCAGCCATTCAATCAGAGAGCAGAAACAATAGCACGTGAATTAGGCGACCCGCTACACACCATTGGGGAAAATAAACAAACAAAGGTATTTGCAAAGACAACAGTTTATGAACAGCCCGTCAGTTGAGGTGTATGTGTATAAGCTGTTTGGTGAATACTCACGATTAACTCATAGAAATCAGGATGAATTTATGATCAATTCGGATGTTGTTGTTGGCATCCTTTTGTCTGCAAGAGGCGGTAGGAATTGGAGCTATGATCAATGCATGAGTAGAAAAAGTGGGATAAATTAGTCTGATCAACCAATCGTTCAACTAATTCTGGCAAACAGAGGTATATACGGAAAATATAATCTACTACAAAGATGACTATAACACATCCCTCTTCTTCTCAATAACAAGAGAAGAGAAGAGCGTGAGGAAGGCAACCCTGGACCAATAACTCTGATATCTTCGAGTCTCTCTGTGACAGCTATGTGGTAAAACAAAACCTCTAGTAGCTCTGCACTAAAAGAAAGGGGAATAAGTATTTAGTGCTTTCCTTGACCTGTATCAAGTGAAAGTACAATCCTTCTTTTCTAATACACCTCTACCTCGATATAACGCTGTCCTCGGGAGCCAAAAAATCTTATCGCGTTATAGGTGAAACCGCGTTATATCGAACTTGCTTTGATCCACTGGAATGCCCAGCCCTGCCCCCCCGGAGCACTGCTTTACCGCGTTCTATCCAAATTCGTGTTATATCGGGTGGCATTATATCGAGGTAGCGGTGTATTTCCAATTGGCTCTAATTTGTAAAGAGTTTTTAACTGGTGTCTTTTTCTTTGATATTTTCACTTCTGCTCTTGGCTTTTCTTTTTAGCCCTGAGCATATGTTGCATTTTGGTTTTCTTATGTTTCCACATTTATTTTCTTTAAAACTATTGTTGAGCCCAAACTAATGTCAGGGGGAAGGGCCAGCATCAGGATTGGAGAAACAGAAGCCCATTAACTTGCCAATCGAAGGAAAGGGGATAGATGTGCATGAATTCTCTCCGCCACTTAGCAATACGCATAGCTGGGCCAGGAAGTGTAAAGAATAATAATCCGTGTGCATGAAACAAGACATCAGAGTGCAGGGCAGGGTGGGGCAGTTCAAAGAATTGAAATCAGAGGGTTAAAAAGTGTTGTGATTTAAAAAAATACTAACGGTTTCTCCAGAAATAACATTTTGAGTACATTAAAAGAATTAGAATTCCTCAATCCACATCCAGGTCAGGTCCACACCTGGGGTGAGTTTAGATCCAGGTTTTTGCCTTAGGCCTATCTTTGTAAGGCTTAAATAGCCCTTGGTTAACTAGGTGGAAGTGTGCAAACGGTTTGGTATTCAGACACTGAGGGCCAGGTTTATTTGGGGTCTGGTAAACCACATTGCCCCATACATCTGCCAAGAGACCTACCCTGTCATACTAAACAAACTAGGGACCTATTTAATCATCAATGAATGTGTGTAGTTCATTTCTTGCTTACTGAGAATTACAGTCAGGAATTCAGAGGAGCATCTACCTCTATGACACATTACACTGGGAATCACATGAGAAGAAAATCTCTCTTGAGACTACATTCACTGCCATAGACAATCCCAGCCAGAAAAACAATATAGTCGTCTTTCCTCATTTCATCTAGCTAAACTTGGTTCCAGTCCTAGATAGACAATGGAAGCAAAATAATAAACATATTGATGCCAAAGATAAATCTGAGTTTTAGATTTGGATCTGTACTTCTCCAAAGTTTGTGGGTGTTCAGGTCCAGTGCAATGCTTGCAGTTTTAAGAATAGTGGTGAATGCGTGCGGTGACAGCAGCACTTTTTAGGAAGTGATGCTGGAAGGGTGTAGTTGTAGATGATTATTTTGTTGGTACTTTTTTTACTTGCGGTTGTTGCATTTGGCATCGTAGTTAAATGAAGACATGATTCACTGACTGAATTTTGATAACTTCCAGGGTTTGGGTTTGACCTATTATGAAGGTAGAAACAAGCTGCAAAGTTTGATCAATTTCTCATCCACACAATTCAGAAGCTTAAAAAAGGGCTGAGTTTGGTTTTAGAAACTGGTGACTTCTTATTCTTTCAAAACTGGCTCACCCTTGCTTTTTGCATACACACAAACTCACATCCCACGTCCTGTTATTTAGATTTTGAATGCTTTCTTTGCTATTCAGCACCAACTGTGCTCAGATGGACTAAACTTTCAGAAAGATGTGCTGGTATTGCACATATGCAAATAGTAACTGCCTGCTACTGCCTCTCGGGGAGGTGGATTAACTACAGTGACATGAGAACCACTCCCATCAATGTAGAGAGTGTCTACACTGAAGCACTACAGCACTTGCCTGGGTGATACATGTTTCAAGAGGTGATGCTAAATACCAAATGTCACAGTTACAGGATGAACTGCACTTTAGACTCCCATATAGTCCCTCTTAAAACCACCTCTTATGGGACAGGCCTGGCTCCCTGTACCTGCCTCTGGGTGGAAGCATGCAGTGCAACAGCTCTGGGACTGAGTGTCTGGGCTGCAGTCCCCATTTCCCAACCGTGGTAACCCAGCTGCATGTGTTACGTGTGAGTCCTTTCACTCCAAGGACCGAGGTGAGGTGGTTAAAGGGACTCAAAAATAGCATCTTCAGACCAAATCATTCTTTATTCATTCCCCCAAAGGTACGAAGCTCATAGAGCAAAGGGTAAAACCATGACAACGTCTATATGCATGGGTCTTACACTTCGATCTTTCCTTGCTTGCTTTTGTAAGTTCCCCTCAGCTCAGCTAACTACCATCTCCAGCTGGGAGAAACTGGCTGTCCTTGCAGCATGCTGTCTGTCTGCGTGTTCCCTCGCCAGCATGTCAGTTTTCTCTGAGATGCCCTGGGCAGCCTAGGGCAACTCACTCACCCCCCTCCTTTTTCTAGGCCCAGGATCCTATAATGATTTGATGTTTCCTTTGATCTCTCTCTCTTCTCAGCCTTGGCAAAACCGGCAAAGGTTGGGCTTGAGGAGTCACCTCTTCATGGCTATGAGCCTGGCTCCTCTTCTCCTTATTATTATTTGTATTATTGTAGCACCTAGGAGCTCTACTCATGCACCAGGACCCCACTGTGCTAGGCGCTGCACAAACATAGAACAAAAAAACACAGTCTCTGCCCCAAAGAGCTTACAATCTAAGTATAAGACAAGAGACAACAGATTGATGCAGACAGACCAACAGGGGAGTTTAGCTTGATAAAGAGATAAATAACAGAAAATGTGCTATCCCAAGCCAGGTAGAGATGACTATGTTCTGGAGAGGTTTTGTGGCGTTGTTACAATTACATATTCATATTCTTTTTTCTTAGGTGGTAATGATTTTTGGGTACAGTAGATTAAAGATTGGTTCACAAGTGGGCACCACTGTTAAATGGACACAACATAATGATGGGCAGATACCACGTCTGCAATCCTTTTATGGGTAAAGTATACTTGTTTCACTGTTGTATTTTGACAGCTGTTGCTTAAAAAGTAACCCTCAAATAGTGGGTTTGGGCAGAATCCTGCCCATTGAGGACCCAATGAACAGATTTTCCTTTGAAAGGCCATAGATCATGCACTGCAAATTACTCAAGTGATAGATAACATTAAAAATGCTACTTTTCATCACATACAATGACTGTAATGTAGCACCCGCCGGAGGCTGGGATGTTTTGATGAAGACTAGAGAGACAAGGTGGCTTAGGTAATATCTCTGATTGGACCAACTTCTGTTGGTGAGAAAGACAAGCTTTTGAACTTACACAGAGCTCTTTTTCACATCTGGGAAACCTCTGATGAAGAGTGACATCTGCCCTATCTTTTGTGATCAAGGGTGGATTTCTACTAGGTACTGTAGTAGATCTTAGGGGTGGGTGCTCAGGAATAAGATATCCTAAACACACTGTATGTTAGCTGCTGCTTGTCTCAGTTTGATACTATCCATTAAAAATGTCAAATGTCTGGTGGTGAGAAGGTATGGGTCAATCATCACAAACAATGCAGGAGGGAAACTATTACATGTGCTGAGTCCGTGGTAAAAGAAGTTAATTACTGCTTCCCCGTGAAATTATTGAGAGCCTGACCACAAAGTGATGCAATAGCATTTTCATTAGTTACCATGGTATTCAGTGAGTTACTACATACTTACTGTAAATTAAATAGTAATGGGCAAACATCAAAAGGTTTGACTAAATAGCCTAATGCTGTTTGTTCAAATATACCCAGGGTGTTTTCATCTGGAAGTCTTACGGGAATAGCCTTTATTCTGTGATTTCCAGTACTTTTGGCGTTTAGTGGCCTAAAACCAGTGATCACAGCTGTGCTTGTGGTATTTTGGTACTTCTCGCAGCTCAGGCTGAAATGAGGAAGTGTACAGAAGAGCACAGAAGTGAGAACATGAGAACAGCCATATTGGGTCAGACCAAAGGTCCATCTAGCCCAGTATCCTGTCTTCTGACAGTGGCCAATGCCAGGTACCTCAGAGGGAATGAACAGAACAGGTAATCATCAATTCTCTGTCGCTCATTCCCAGCTTCTGGCAAACAGAGGCTAGGGACACCATCCCTCCCCATCCTGGCTAATAGCCATTGATGGACCTATCCTCCATGGATTTATCTAGTTCTTTTTTGAACCCTGTTATAGTCTTGGCCTTCACAACATCCTCTGGCAAGGAGTTCCACAGGTTGTGCATTGTGTAAAGAAATACTTCCTTTTGTTTGTTTTAAACCTGCTGCCTATTAATTTAATTTGTTGACCCCTAGTTCTTGTGTTATGAGAAGGAGTAAATAACATTTCCTTATTTACTTTCTCCTCACCAGTCATGGTTTTATAGACCTCTATTATATCCCCCCTTAGTCATCTCTTTTCCAAACCAAAAAGTCCCAATCTTATTAATCTCTCCTCATATGGAAGGCATTCCATACCCCTAATCATTTTTGTTGCCCTTTTCTGAACCTTTTCCAATTCCAATATAACTTTTTTGAGATGGGGTGACCACATCTGCACGCAGTATTCAAGATGTGGGCGTACCATGGATTTATATAGAGGCAATATGATATTTTCTGTACTATTATCTATCCCTTTCCTTGATTCTATCCCTTGATTCCCAACATTCTGTTTGCTTTTTTGACTGCCACTGCACATTGAGTGGATGTTTTCAGAGAACTATCCACAATGACTCCAAGATCTCGTTCTTGAGTGGTAACAGCTAATTTAGACCCCAACACTGTATATGTATAGTTGAGATTATGTTTTCCAATGTGCATTACTTTGCATTTATCAACACTGAATTTCATCTGCCGTTTTGTTTCACAGTGACTCAGTTTTGAGAGATCCTTTTGTAGCTCTTCGCAGTCTGCCTGGGACTTAACTATCTTGAGTAGTTTTGTATCATCTGCAAATTTTACCACCTCACTGTTTACCCCTTTTTCCAGATCATTTATGAATATGTTAAGTAGGATTGGGCCCAATACAGACCCCAGGGGACACCACTATTTACCACTCTCCATTCTGAAAACTGATCATTTATTCCTACCCCTTGTTTCCTCTCTTTTAACCAGTTACCAATCCATGAGAGGACCTTCCCTCTTATCCCATGACAGCTTACTTTGCTTAAGAGCCTTCGGTGAGGGACCTTGTCAAAGGCTTTATGAAAATCTAAGTACATTATATCCACTGGCTCCTCCCTTGTCCACATGCTTGTTGACCCCCTCAAAGAATTCTAGCAGATTGGTGAGGCATGATTTCCCTTTACAAAAACCATGTTGACTCTGCCCCTGTATATATATATATATATATATATATACAGGTAAGGGGCATGATGACAATATATACAGAATTCAGTGTAGTTACACTAGGGGTGAGTTAGACTCATTGTCCTGCCCTCTCCAAGGAAAACAGATGCCCCTTTTAAACAGCACTTATTGTTAAGGAGGCAGGCATTTATTGAAGCAAGGTAATCACTAATATATGTAGGAAAAACAAAGCTCCACCAGCTCATCTTCCAGATGTGGGGCTGACCTGGGTACACTCTGCAATGATATGTGATGGGAAATATCAGGAAGAGAAACAAAGAGGCACGCAGGGAAACAGAACAAGCAGAGTTTAATGGTCCAACATGGCATATACTGCACCTTCCTTCCATTTACTCGTCGATTGACTTTGGGGGCGGGGAGTCGTAAATTTTGCCCTAAGTGTAAAGACTTCAGCTCTGTACTTATATGCTCAGGGTCAAATCCTGCAGGCCTGACTCCCATTGTTATTAGTGAGGATTACTTGTTGCAGAGAGTGCCCCTCTCTTCAGCAATTGTTCTTTGTCCTGAAGGAGAACCTACTGAGGTTCTCCTGGATGCCTCCCTTTGATGCATGTTCACACATTATTACCCATGGGGAACTACGGCTACTGCAAAGTACACAGCTTTACTTGTCGATAATGAGATAAGCACCTTGTCCTTTTTGGAAAAGAGTGTCTGATCTCCTCTGTTCCTCTCTGCCCCCATCAGCTGCCTTTACCAGTTCCATTAAGTACAATGGGGCTCCTGTTGATATTGTTTTCAATCAGATACAATGGGACCTTTACTCACTGCTGTATATTGGCTCTGACGTACCTTACTGTCACTTTGAGATGCCCTCAGTCTCCCCTGTGAAAGTACAGACCAAAGCAGCACTAGAGCGTTTGGCATATCAGTGACTCAATCCCTAGCACAAAGAAAGGCCTGTCCCTTAATGCTTCCAACTACACCGCTACCTCGATATACGCCACCCGATATAACACGAATTTGGATATAACGCGGTAAAGCAGTGCTCCGGGGGGGCGGGGCTGCGCACTCCGGTGGATCAAAGCAAGTTCAATATAACACGGTTTCACCTATAATGCGGTAAGATTTTTTGGCTCCCGAGGACAGCGTTATATCGAGGTAGAGGTGTACTGTGACTCCAGGACCATTCTTTATTTCTTTAGCTTTGTTTTTTGTTGTTGTTTTGTGTTCTCTTTGGGTGTGTTAGAGCCTGGCCTAGTTTTGTGGTACATGTTCTTACTAATAATATGGAGAGACAAGCGTGTGTCATTATTAGATAGTTGGGAAAATGGTAATGAAATGTTTTAAATTAAAAGTAAATACATGAATACGCAAGGTTTACTGTGTATTCTGGGCAAAGGCTCAGCTCTGTTTTAATTTTAGGCAGATTAATTCCCCTGTCCTGACAAAGAGCCTGGAGTAATTTGCTGCAGAGATCTCAGTAAACACAGTAACTCAGGTTGCCATTATGCAAAAATGTGTTCAGTGTGTTATCTGTCTGCACAACGCTAATGAACCCAGAGCTCCAAGGTATGAATAGGCTTGTGCTGTAAGGAGAAAGCCAAGAAAAAAAGAGCATTTTTTCCCTAATCTACAGACTGTATGATAAGGGCAATTGATCTATGACCCTTGAATGATGCAGAATTTGGCAGAATCCAAACTATAAGAACTTTTATGACCCAATTTTAAAGCAAACCACAATTCCGTATGTCGCATTAGAAACCATAATAGTGCAAGTCCTTTAAGACTTGACATTTTATTTACATTGCTCTAGGAAAGTGGTCTGTGGACTACATAAATAAATTCTAGTTCTGGCCAGGACCTATGGCAGGGAAGAGAATGCCAAAATAGAATAAGCATATTCAAAAGCAATGTGTGACCCCACTGAACACAGGGAATGCTGGTTATCACTGGAGTGAGCCTGTTCTTATGGGAGTTTCATTCCAATTTTGTAGGCCCAAGAGGTTTGGAAAGTTCAGGTAAGTATCCCCACCGGGAATGCTCCTCCAAACCTTTCATTATACCTAACTTGAATGATTCCAGTCTGCTCCCTCCCAAGGAGATTGCTTCTCCCTGATTTTCACTGTCACATTCAGCCCTGTACTCCTTCTATCCCAAAACTTCAACCTCAGTTCAGAAGCCCAAACCCTTACCCAAGTTGGCCACAGCACTGTTCCAATCTTTGGAAAAAGAAAAAACAAAATCTAGAAATCTCATTGGGTTCACAGACTGTTCGCTGTGGAAGCTATAAGGGCTAACCCACTAAGCCAGCTACAGAGAGGGCCTTTTCCTTCTTTTCGCTATTTCAGGTTTGGGGCTTACTAGAGAAAAGATAACACCTGCAGAAGACCGTTCAAAGGTTGGAGTTTGCCATTGAGCTTGTGCTTTGACCAAGCCATGACTGGAACATGTGCCAAAGGTACAGTATAGAGCCATCTCTATACTCACAAGTTTATCAAACACCTAAAACTGCCCAGTCAATCCTCCTTGATTAGCTGAATGTTCAGACTTTACCCTTTTATATGAGTTGACATCTTGGAATGAAAAATCCAACACACTATTTCATAGAATCATAGAAGATTAGGGTTAGAAGAGACCTCAGGAGATCATCTAGTCCAACCCCCTGCTCAAAGCAGGACAAACACCAACTAAAACATCCCAGCCAGGGCTTTGTCAAGCCGGGCCTTAAAAACCTCTAAGGATGGAGAGTCCACCACCTCCCTAGGGAACCCATTCCAGTGCTTCATCACCCTCCTAGTGAAATAGTTTTTCCTAATATCCAACCTAGACCTCCCCCACTGCAACTTGAGACCATTGCTCTTTGTTTTGTCATCTGCTACCACTGAGAACAGCTGAGCTCCATCTTCTTTAGAACCCCCCTTCAGGTAGTTGAAGTCTGCTATCAAATCCCCCCTTGCTCTTCTCTTCTGCAAACTAAATAAGCCCAGTTGGGAGTCGGAGAGGAGTATTTAGTAGTGCCCCAGCCCCCTAATCATTTTCATTGCCCTCAGCTGGACTCTCTCCAATTTGTCCACATCCTTTCTGTAGTGGGGAGCCCAAAATTGGACACAGTACTAATTGTTTGTCACTATTTGGTGTTGTGGTGTTCTGAATTTTAAATTTAAAAAAAAACCACCCATAAAGTCAGTGATACTTTAATATACTCATAAGGGTTGTTCCGCTTGTGGTGTTATGAGGCCCTTTCATTCATGGTTTGGAAGACGCCAGCAATCGCTTACCAAATACCATGAGCCACAAGTGTTGCCCAAACAGCTCCCTAAAGTATTTTATATGACCGGAAAATAGAAAGGTGGGGAAGGAGCTCCTAAATGAAATATATTGGTGGTGGTTTTCCTTTGTATTCAGTGATGCCCCATGGAAGCTAATGTTTGATAGATACCAAACTGTGGAGACTGAAATGCTTGTCTTGGCAAGTGATGCCAGTTTGATCATGTGTAGGCAGGTCTTGGGGAATCTTGTCCTGAAGAAATACTTCCTTGAGGTGGGCTGGGTTCCTTTGTAAATAGTGGACGTTTGCTGCGAGTCAGTTTGTCTTTAAAGATGCAAGTCACTTGGGAACTGTGAGATGGCAAGCTTCACTGAATGTTTATTATTATTTTCTGCATTAGTATCCAAGGGTTGCAACTAGGATGGGGGCTCTGTTGTGCAAGGTTTTGTACAAACACAAAAAATGACTGCATCCCTGGCCCAGCTGGTCCAAAATGTAATTTAGGATGTCACACTGTCTGGAGTGGCTCACAACCATCAGTGCCAACCTCAGGGCAGACACCCCAAACTCATTGTGTGTTCTATAATTAGATTTCACCAACCCAGTAACAAATGTGAACTCCTGAAGCACTATAACAGTCTTACCATGGAGTCACACACAGTCCCCTGGGGTACTCCAGTGTCTCTTGCCTCACAGGCAAGCTGGACTTACTGATACTTGGTCGTCATTCACCAAAGTTCACAAAACATTCAGGTTGCTTCCAGTCCCAAGAGACCAGTCTCTTACCCCAGTTCAATTTGTACCTCAGATCCCACACAAAAGACAAGACTGGTAGCCAATCCTATAGTAAACTAATTAAGTGTTTATTAACTAGGAAAAAGAAATTACATTTATTTACAGGTTACAGCAGGCAACATATGTATACAAATGAGTTACAGTCTATGGTTCCAAAAAGTGACAGAGTTGTAGTAATCTGTCAGCAATGAATATCTCTTAGGGCTAACCCAGGTTGACCATGGGGATCACTGCTTCTGTTTTTTAGTTTTAGACCTTTGAGAGTCCAAACACGTTTTCTCTCACTTTTTTTAAGAACACAGTGACAAAATAGGGAAAGAAGATCGTAAGTCGCTGATGGGACAGGCTTTCTTGCATGTAGCGCCTTGATGGGTGTAAGAGGACCATTAACTAAAACTTTGTATCGTGATGTTCCACAATGACCCATTTAGTTTTGATAGTCAGTCTTGATGGGTGGAGGAACCATTCCTCCATACTAGGTTCACGGGTTCAAAGCAAGCATTTTTACAGTTATAAAGTAAAATTACGTATCACCTTACAGCACCGAATACAGACATTAGAAGTGAAATCAATGCATGCAGCAACTTACAAGCATTGCACAGAATTTAAATACATTCTTATAAGTCTAATACCTAACCTGAACAATACTAACATACAGCTGATTTCCAGCTATGAATTTGTCAGTGCTCAGCTGATGCCTAAAGCCTTCGCAAGAGCTGGCCTCTGGTCTGCCAGCCTCACATAGGACATTATGCAGTGACTGTTAAAAATAACAAAATAACAGAGGGAGGGAAAGGCGCAGGGCAGAAGTAATGAGATCATGTGGTTATACCATTTTACAACATGTACAGCTTAATGGTTCCAAATCACTTAATTTTTTTTATCTCTTTAAAAATTTCCTGTCCTCTCTCTCCCCCCAGAAAATGTGACCTTAGGTTCACTGGCTGCTACTCTTATATAGCTGGCTGGGTTTATATAAACTGTCCCCAACTGCCTGTCCACCTAGCATTTATTAGTTTCTTTTTAAAAATGTCACTAAACTATCCCTGCAATTCCCTTAGATGATTGGTCTCTGTCCAACTGGAAAATCCCAGGGAACCAATTTAAACCTAATTATAATTAACAGTAATGACTGCTGCATAATGGGGATGGTAATAAGAATGATTTAATGGTGTTCTGTGAGGCTCAGTCTTACTGAGCCAAGTTCTGTCTCTTTCACCAAATCCTCTTTCAAACCCTCCTGTGACTCTGATACAGACAAAGAATAACTGAATTGCTTCACCACTGTATGTGTGTGGAAGGAACAAACTGCCATCCAGAAAATGTGCTCATAAAGGGGCCCCCATGCCACAAGAATCACAGCTGCCCCTACCTTTGGTACTAGGCAAACAGCTGGCTGAGTCCTCATCTCAGTACAGAGTGCTGTCTCCAGCTCCATGGACCTGTCCACACCTCTCCAGACAGCAACGTTGCTATTAAAACTACCTTCTGTTTAATCTGGAATTCCTGTTAATTGGGACAAAAGGCGGTCCGCAAGGGTATCCCGGTGATGAAAAGGATTGTACTATGTGTAGTGTCAATATAAAAAAAATGAGGATAGGAATTAGTCATAAGGATTCCGCATAGGCTTGTGTATGTGTCTCAACGCACAATCTTATTAAAACCAACACCAGACTGTAACAAGGAAAAAGTGAAAAAGCAAAAAGATAGATACTTATTTTTTCCTTTTTAATGACTTGTCCTGATCTCTGCCCTAAATTGGCAACCCAATAGAGGCATGTGTTTTCTGGCTGCCCTTGATCCGGAGACAGTGTCACCACACTAGTAAATAACCAGAGTCACACATCTAGTCCAGTCCCCTGCACACATGGCAGGACTAATACTTAGATCATGAATGCAGGGGACTGGACTAGATGACCTGCCGAGATCCTTTCCAGTCCTACGATTCTATGATTCTCTGTGAAACCAGTACATTTATTTAATACAAACAAATGTGAATGGAATGTTTTTTTCCTTCATTGGGGAAGGAGGTTAGACTTGTCCAAAACTGCCTCCTTTGTATGACTGATTCTCCAAGTTGGCAACTTAAACATGGAAGACAGGTTTTATTGTAAAGAACTTACCCAGTGGAACAGTGAAAGTTTCCTTTTCAGCTTAAAAACAGAGACCTTAGCTCTTAGTGCAGATTATTGGGGAATTAGGTCTCAAAAAAGGTAACCTTTTCTTACTGTAGGTACCTTCAAACACAATCATAATGGCTGATCTTTCTGATATTTTTTCTGCAATAACGTAACACATTTTTATTAAGCCCTGCAGAAGTATGACTGTCTACAAACAAATAAGTTCATCCTTAGCGTAGCCATTCTCCTTGTAGTCTCTTTGTTTGCTATTATCATACAGTAAAGTACTCATGTGTACTTATTGCCTCTTCTCCAGAAATCTAACTGATTGAAGTAAGGAGAGTGCAGATTAACCAACATGCCTTAATGACATCCTCCTTCAACTTCACTTCCTCTGGTGCAGTCAGCCTACAGAACTTAAAACAAAATGAACAGCAGTGAGCTCAGGAAGTCCCACTACAGCTTTGTGAGATGGAAAATTAACTTGCCAAGAAGTATACTACATGTACCATATAGTGCCACGGCTCAGGGTAATTTATCTTTTCAGATCTATGAGTTACTATTTTAGGTGCCTCTTATAAAGGGCAACACAAATGCAGCTCAGATCTTTAACTAGTGATGGTTTCATATTTTTAAATATTTAAGGGAAGAAGAATGGGCTTGTGATCAAAGCAGGGGACTAGGAGTTAAGAAGCCTGTAGTCTATTTCTAGCTGTAACACAGGCTTCCTGTATGTTCTTGAACTAATTGCGTGATCTCTTGGAGGATAATACTTACTTAATGCACAGTGATGTTGCGGGACTTAATTCATGATTATTTGTCAAGCATCTTGAAATCCTCAGATAGACGACACTATAGAATTACAAAGTGCTGTCTCAAGTGTAATATTGGCTGGGTTGACAGGCTAAAAATGTACCCTCCCCAAACCATAACAATCTTTGTAAATGTCATCCTGATAATGAAAAAACTACTTGGCCTGCCCAGAATGTATTGTTAAAATGTCATCTAATCTACTGGGATCCCTACCATGGTTGATTCAGGGGGGTTGTTTTAGAGCAGGGGTCTGTGTGCATAAGTTGCAGTGTTCTGCCTCTGTCCAGCAGGTAGGATAGTCAGTTCAGCATGGAGAGAACATATCTTGCAGATTTGATTTACACAAACATTTGGAAAAATGTGAACATTTCAGGGAAATGACTCGTCCTTGGCTTAATTGAAATCAAATACATTTTCAGAGGCTAACATCTGGGGGAGGAGGGGTTGTCTTTTTAGTGCTTAGGAAGGTGGGGGACAGATATAGCTTTTTGAGCTGTTAATTTTTGAGTTGTAATACAAGAATTGGAATATTTAGTTTCTGGAGAGGAGGAGGGTGCCTTTATGCTGGATGTGTTGTCTAATCCTGATAACTCACTGAAGTTTATTATTATTATTTTATTTACTTACTTACTTAGTGCTATCAGTGTGCTCAGCTCCGTATGAACAGAAAGGATGGCACAGACCCTGCCCAAAGGCACTTGCAATTTTGAATCAGGCATAGAAAACCCAGTGCAGACACTCCATACATTTGGATGACGATCCTAAGCCCTGATTCTAAGCTGTGTGGCCCCTGTATACTGGCTCTAATAGGTTAGAGGGGCTGTAAATCATTGGAAACCCCCCTCTTCCCCCCCAGCAATACCCCAGATGTAAGGGGCTTTGGTGGTGTACAGCTGCTCGGTCCTACACTGCTCTCCCGCACAGCTCCAGCATATGAGGACCCAGCCAGGGAGGATGTGGTGATTTGGGGAATCTGTCTGTAAAACTTATGAATTCTGGCTGATGTTATGAAGTAGTGATAACATTGTTGTCTCAGGGAATGCCTCTGCGGGGATGTGGAATCCACGATTTGCTGACAAGGGCTGCATCACATTCTCTCAGAACAAGCACAGAGGGCGATTGTTAGAACTTAATGGCTGTCTATTCTAATGGAAGTATCCTGGGACAACTGGTCAGCTGAGGATGAGGAGAATCAGTTTTCTCCTACCTCTCTGCTGGGGGCTGACGTTTGGAGTGTGGAAAATCCCCAAACACAGCACATAGAAACCAAGGTGTTGATGCTAGTCTTTAAAACCACTGAGGCTGGGTGGGTCAGGGGGAAGACTCAGAGAGCCACACAGGAGGTGTTGTGGGCAGGAGGCAGGAAGAGAGATGTAGGGGTGTCTTAAATATGGGACCAGCCAAGGTCAAAGCAAGCTGACCTGTAACAGAAAGACTGAGAGAGAGACTCCATGATTCTTATGACAAGCCATGAGCTGCAGGAGAAGGATCCCAGATACTTAGGGAGGCCAGCCACTCATCTGGTATTGAACCAGACAGCCCTCTTTTGGGGCTTTTTGTTTGTCCCCTGCCTGGTACTTAGACAAAACCAAACTTGGTTTTGTTCAGTATCGGATGGGAAACGCCATTTTGAGGAGCGCCCCCTCTGCCCCCTGCCAGCCTGCCCTTGCACACACAGTGCATGAGTGGTCACGCTGACAGATGCAAGACAGCACGCTCCTCAAAATGGCATCCCCTGTGTGGTGTGGCCTCAAACTCACTGTGTATGTGAAGTCACACCAGCAGGAACAGGGTCACGCTGGTGGGAGCAGGCCTAGGCCATTCCCGGAAGTGCCAGAATGTCTGATATTCTGAGAATGCACAAATGTCCACCCTGCTCCAAAGTGATGAGGAAACTGAGGCATGGAAATGTGTGTAGGACTTATTATTATGTCTAGATGAGAATTTCTAGTAGTATACAAGGAAAGAGTAACTTGTTTTAGAGTCCTGGGCAAAGTCTGGGTGTGTTATTTCTGTGCTATACCTATCACCCTGGACAAGTGAGCCTGACCCCAGAGCACCCACACGTGTGGAATCCTGGGATAGGATGTGTCTAACCTACTGGGACATTTGGGAGATCAATTCCATTACTGGGAACCTCTGGGGGCCTGTGCTCAGGAAATGTGTCAGAGCAGCCAAGGGAGAAAACAGATCTACAGCCTGCTTAGGCCAAGAGCTCCTGGGTTCAGTGGATTGGGACCCAACATGGCAGCCTGGAGACTGTCCAGTTAGGGCCACCAGGGCTGTGACAGGGAGGGAGTGTGTCAGGAGAGGAAGAACACGTAGTCAAGCCATGCTGCACTGTGGCTATTCTGCACTACTACATGGGGGTAGTACAGTGGTCCATGGGGGCCATGGCAGGCAGCCATATATTAGAGCAATCCCTGGACACAGAATCCTGAGCTGCTCCTACATACACCTGGGACTGGAACAGTCTCTGGTCACCTTCAAAATCCAGGTTCCCATAGGGATGATATAATGCCCTCTTGACACACACACCCCTCAAACTGCACTGAGTTTGGCTCAGAATCAGGGTCCTAATCTTTAATCTGTGTGCATGCAGTGGTCACTGTTTTACAAAAGGAGAGAGAGCTGAGCTGTCTGAGATACTTCAACTATTTTCTAGCCTAAGAGACCACCATGACAACTGGGTAATTTAAGAGCAATGATAGCATTGGGAAGAGCAGTGCTGTAAGACTTGTGAAATAAGTGTTTTCAGGAGGAATATGTTGGCAGATAGGTGGAAGTTTGACATCTGGGGGGGGGGGCGGCAGGGAGAGTTCCTAGAATAAGAGGCAACTTTTCAAAAGGTGCAAAGACAAGTGCAAAGAAGATCCACAGGATGGAAGGGAAGATCAGGAGCAGCCTTAGCAGTGCATGATGGAGGACAAATTGTAAATAGGATTAGAAATGTTCAGAGTCCCGAAAGAGAGGACAAGAAGCTTGAAGTGGATACAGGAAGTGAGGGGAAGCCACAGAAGAGATCCAAAGAGCAGCAGGAGAAGGAAATGATGCATCAAAGAGCCTGGGAACACTCAGGTGTTCCTGTTAGCCATGATACAGTATAGATGCAGCAGACTGGTGACTGTAGATTTGCAGGGGTTTTTCAGTGCTCTAAAGGAAAACAAGATAAAAGCCCATCATTCCCCCTGCATCAGTGAATGATGTTGGCTGTAACTTGTTTGAATTAGGGGAAGCCTTTACTTATTGTGTACCTCCTCCTTTTCTTTCGTAATTAGCAATTAGCTTAGATTTTCAAAGAAATGGCAAGGCATTCCTATCGTGCACACTGAGGATATATTATTAGCATTCTGAACTGCAGACCCCTGTTCATGCACTGGTTGCAGGGGTCACGTAGTTACTTTATCAGTAACTTTAGGAAGTTGCATCAATCACTTGGGCATTTCTTACAAGGCCAAATCAGTAAATCCATAGTATTTGGGCTGCCATAAATAATCTCACACAGAGCCTTTTCAGATTCCAATTGGTGCTCTCCTGAGGGTAAAAACATGTGGCATTTACACTGATAGAAAGTGAAGTAATGCTCAGGAGACCTCTGGGGAAGCACTGATACTGTGAGAAGTATGTGTCCCTCCTACACCTACATTCTTTTCATTGCCACGAGCTGTCTCAGGGTACATATGACTACTTGATCTGAGTTAACAAACAACTGATCTCTATGGGCCATTTCCTCCATGCCTCCTCACTGGGACAAAATTCCCACTGAAAGTCGATGGGAGTTCTGGTTAAGAAATCTGCAGTTTCTTCTTCCGCCTTATCATCTACTCTTGGTTCCCTCTTCTCTGCCCTTTTGGTATTTTCTTGTCATTCTTTAGTAGGCTGTGGAGAGAGGAGAGGGGATGAAGAGAGAAGAAAAAGAAAATAGACAGAAGGATGGAGCAGCAAGGGGTAGGAGTGAGAGAGAAGACAGGACAGGAGTGGAGCTATGGCATGTGGATTAAAGTTCTCGTGCTAGTTCTATCCTCCAGGGCAGGACCCAGTTTAAAACAGCCTGTCTGAAGCAATACTAGAACCAACTTTTCTGAAACAGTTTTGTATGGGGATGCCCTATTGTTCTCCTTAAAGTACCCTGTGCAATACATTTTGGTCCACAAAATGGGTATATTTTGCTAATGGATACAAGTTCACAATGCAGTGCAATCCAATGGTTGACATTTACTGCCATCTATTATAGTCCTCTAGATTCAAGAAGCAAAATCAATAAAACTATGTTAGGTGGGAATTCAGCTTGTGCATGTTTGGAATCCCAATTCCGTGTAATTTTAGAAGTGTGTGTGTGTCTGACATACTACACTGACTTGATAAAGTTAGGATGTAACCCAAAAGAAGATGGCGGGACAGAACCAAAAAGCAGTTTAACCTTGATAATGGTGTGAGTCCTGCAGAAACATGTTCTCCCCATTATAAGCGATGCATGGTGCCATTTCAGTCAAGGAAGTAGGTGGAATCCACACATGTACCTATATTTATTTCCTCATATGAGACTGACTGTAGACACAAATGTCTGTGCATGTAAATTTCTCATCCAAAGATATCTAAAATAGATCTGACCTCTATTTGCTTTTGTTCCCTAAGCTGGCTTTTCAATTTTGACACGATAAATGCTAACACAACTTGTCATGGTGAATATCTGATTTAATGTTTGTCCTGTAATGCAAGTGTTGATTAAATATTTTAGGGATCAGATGGCATCGCTTTAGAATTCTTGTTGTCATGGCAACCCTTTTGTGCTGTCTAATGCCTTCAGTGAACACTGTGGCTTTCTGTTTGTTTCAAGAACTGCCTAATGTTGGGCAGTGGAAACTCTAAAGAAAACAGAGAATTATAGTAACATCCAATCAAAAGAACTAATTTTTAATATTTTTCTTTTAAAAACCAGATCGCATAATTCACTGGAAAGAGGCCTGGCCATGGAGCAGATGCCTAGTCTCACCCCAGGCTATATTCTGCTTCTCTTGCTCATTGCCTCCTCAAGATGCTCCACTGGGCGGGTGACAAAGCTTTGGCCCTCATGATCAAATCTGTGACAATCAATATTCCAAGGAAGCAGAATAATCTTATTTATTAAGCCCATTCCCAAGCATCAGATGAATTATTTCCTGGCATCAAAATGAGCTCTTCCCGAATTGCACACCTGAAGAAAAGAGCTCGGTGTAAACTCAAAAGCTTGTCTCTGTCACCAACAGAAGTTGGTCCAATAAAAAATACCACCTCACCTACTTTGTGTCTCGAACAAATTTTAGTTATTTTCCCAAACCCACAGCAGTATGGCTCAAGGTACCTCAGGATCACACAATTCTTCTGAACCTTGAAATAATCCCCCTATTTTGGACTGAACTGATAACTTCAACTTAACATATGTAACAATATCTTGTATGGGAAATCTTAGCTCTCTGTTATCTGGCTATAATTACCTTTTTAATCAAAACACACACATTAATGGTAGTGACAAAGAAAGTCGTCTTCCACACGCATCCAGTGACTGTCCTAAATCTATGTCCAGCTGTCCTTCCCACAAACAGCTCCTCAGTTTCTATTCTGAGTTTAGCCTTCTGAACAGATAAAACAGCATCTATATATCAATATACTGCTGCAATGCCCTTCCAGGTGTCCGATTTCTGACAGTATGTCTTGTGTTAGTTCTTTCTGAATAAACCTATTGGCCAAGATTTTTCAAAAATCAATTGATTTGAGTGCCTAACTAAGCACATCTTTAAAAGCCTCACTTTCAGATAATGCTGAGTATCTGCCCTCTGAAATTTGGACCCCTCTAAGGTGTCTCAAATTGGGCTTTCAAAATCATCAGCCACTTGTGAACAATTGTGGTTGCTATGTACGCATTCACAAACAGATGGGTGTTCCTATGTCCTCGCATCTAGTGGCTTCTCCTCAGGGATACCGGCTATGGAGAAAACTTCATTACAGGCCTCTAATAGTGTTCCACATTGTAGCTTTCACAAAGAAACAAGCAATTGGACAGGAATATGTGTGTGGCCAGTATCTCCTTCCCTACATGGAGTTTCAGTAAGTACCCTTACAATTCTGCCATTGAGTATTAAAAGTAGACGGTAACTCCTGTGTCCTGCCTAACTTTCCTTTTCTGAAAATGAAATACATTTTAATGTCTAAAATATTGTACAAGCCACTGCTGAGCACACAATGAGTGCAGTATTTGCCTAAACAATTACCTCCCTACTAACTCATTGCTTTGTAAAGCACTTTGACATATATTAAGGAACTATATTGTGTTCTGTTCTGATTCCTTCCATCTTGGTGATCAAATCCACTCAACTTTCCGTCCTCCCATTCATCAAACTTTATAAAGCTATTTCATGGGAGGATTGTGTAACTTACTCCAAGTGGCATTACCTTGATTTAAAACTGATCTAATTAGGCCACCTTCTGGTTGATTCTGATTTAGGTTTTGTCTTGAAAAATGGAGCATTTGTACATACAGCAATGAGTCATAAAGAATCGCAGTTGCTGAGAACACTGTTGACTCATTTTTCCTTTTGTTTTTGTTTGGTTCCATGTTGTGTTTGGATCTTCTAGAGAGAACTTTAGAGAAACATGATATAGCACTTAACAGTAGCACAGTGGCTATATATGGCTCCACGCCTCACTGCAGAATCCTGCAGATGTTGGTCTCTTCCTGAAACATGGATTCTGGTTCTTCGCGATTCTATAATTTGATTTGTAATGACTGGATACCATTGGACTGTGTGAGCCTTACAGACAACAATGTCATTTGACATTCAGAAACATCTGTTAGCTGAAATCAGTCCTACCACCTAACCTTTAAATTAGTAGGTCTGTGTCTGAACACTAGTGGTTTCTGCACCAACCTGGTTTAGTAACAAAAAAAATGCTAGGAAGAGGAAAATGGCATTAAAGCTTCTGTCCTGTTCCTCATTTTTTCACTATTCTTTCTTTCTTCTCCCCAGATTTTTGGGATTCATCTCTTACTGTCTAGAACACAAAATATATGTTTCAATAACTTTCCCCAGAGTTCGATCCTGTCAATGTGTCACGTACGTGTAATCCCCCCAAAATCTAAAGGGCTCTAATGTCAGCCTTTGCTCGGGGATTTTGCTGTGCTCCAAAGTGGTGGTGCCACTCATGCCACTATTTATGGGACAGTCACTCATCGGGACAATCCCATGTTCTGGCAGCCCTATTTTAGGCTTGATCTTCCAGTGTCACACTTTTTTGATGGAGGACACCCTCGCTCAAAAAATAGGTAGTACGGTTGGGTTAAAACTGAGGCGCTGTAACACAATCTACAAATCTTCATATTTTCTATTATTTATTGAACTTACTGTGTTAGTCCACAGAAAATCTAAAATAAGGCAACAAGTTACAGAGGTTATTATCTTATCCTCTATTTCCCTCTTTTTTCAGCTTGTGGCTTTCCTGTTAGGTCTTGTGCCTCCCTAG
Source organism: Platysternon megacephalum (assembly GCA_003942145.1). Taxonomy (NCBI): domain Eukaryota; kingdom Metazoa; phylum Chordata; order Testudines; family Platysternidae; genus Platysternon; species Platysternon megacephalum. The sequence goes on along the minus strand of QXTE01000015.1, from coordinate 9,822,599 downwards.
ACTGTAAGATCTTTAGGGCAGGGCCCACGGTGTTTTGGATATCAGCTGAACCACCTGGTAAACTTTGGGCACTATAAAATAAGTGATTTTTGTGTGACAGCATGTAATAAACCATTAACATCTTCTAATAAAACATCTTCAAGCCCTCTCAGCGTTTCACAGCACTTGAATACAAAGATGTGAGACTTCAGTTAGCTCTCTGTTTAGGAACCACAAATTTTAACAGAACTGTGCACAAGGAATTGGGGGGAGGTTTGCAAATTAAGTTATGCTACCTAATTTGTCACAAATCAGAGTTAAGTTAGGAAAAGCCTCCATCAGCTGCTCACAACAGGCTTACAACATAGATGTCTATCATTTGGTTTTCTGTATTCGGAATATCTTGCAGCAAAAGACCTAGTAAATAGTGAGATTGATTTCAGCTTTCCTCCAGGATGAGTGGCCTCAGCCCTGAGAGGTAATCAGTGTACTGCAGTGGAATAACTTGCTCTGATGTAATTATCCAGCTGCCCATTTACTTTTCAAGTAAATCACCACCTTTTGGTTATCAGGTCCTAAGCACACTTAAAGGATGTATAAACGGAGGAACGGGAGCTACACACTTCGTTTTTGCCAGTTAACAAATGTAAATTGAAGGATTCACTTGCTGAAAATAAAAACGATTCACTTCTCATTGGGTATGCAAAATGTAAGTCTGGCCACCAAAACACACAATGAGCCTTACAAGGTTTAAAACGCAGTACAGGGGAGAAACTGATTGTCTAAGAGTTCAGTTATCTCTTTACCTTTCCAAATCTGTCTCCTTTTTCTTTTTCCTAAGAGCAAATGAGTAATTCGGATAGACCTTTATGCACATTTGACACGTTCTTGCTAAATGCACTTGCTTCTAACCCCCACTGTGCCTCACATCATAAATTGTCAAAATACCAATGTTAGTGCTTCTCCCCTGTTTCTCAGCAGATGAAAACAATCTGTCACCCCTCATCTTCCTAAAACAAAAGTTATTTCATCCAGGGCTGTTATACATTTCCCAGATAAGAGTCTTAGCATTTTAAGGCCATCCCACCATTCATGACTCTCATACTTGATTTATTGTCCAATTAGTTGACTTCACTTTACAGAGCTTTGCCTCCTTTTGTAACAGCTGTGAACAAGTTGCCATAACAAAAGCAAGCATTCTCTAGAGCAGTGACTTTCCATTCTGCATTCTGAAGTTGGGGGGAGGGGGCTTTTACTTCTGTAGGAACTCTAATATTGTTAATCTTTAATTCCTAGCCACCCACTTCATTCACAAGGGTCTCAGGGCACCTTAGAAAAAGTTTGACTAAAGCTATAATTTATGTTAACTGGGGAATATACACTAACCTGCTAAGATTTCAAGGGAATCCTTCGCAGGAAGCAGATTATCTTTAACATTGAGAGTAAGTTCAAGTATCTTCCTAATTAATATTCTATGTCTGCAATGAGTGAGAATTGTTTAAAAACAACAGGAAATTATAGCAGATCATGCAAAATGGCAACCTATCTCTTGTGTGCTCACATATGCTCCATCTAGTTCTTCATATAATACTGCATGAAACAGGAGTTGCTGGAGTAGAGTCCCTGAATAGACTATTCCATAATCTTGCTGGAATAACTAGCTGGCCAGAATCTCTGCAGATGCACAGTCAATCAGGAACAGTGCAGATAAGTAGGATTTTTTTTTATCTGTCTTTGTACACATGACATGACATGAGAAAGTCAACAGAAGTTTCTGCACACATAGGAATAAGGAACAGTGGCAATCGGGGAGATCATAGAACAGGGAGTTGCAATAGTAAAGAAAAGAGGAAATGAATAAGGATCTTCAGCAGAGGCAGGATCAAGGCAGTGGCATACTGTGATGGGATTAAGGCCACCACACGGGACTGGAAGGGGTTAAGGCCAGGTAGGCCTATTAACTCCACAGACTGCACCTGGAGGCAAAGCCAGGGAGCAGGCATTGATTGCAAGCAGGCTCAGCTGAGAAGGAAGAAGCAGGGCCTATAAAGCCAGGAGGCTGGCAACAGATGGAGGAAGCCGATTGGAGCTGATACTCCTAGAGAAAGGGGGAAGAACCAGGAGTGGTAGGAATCAGTCCTGGGAAGGAGTAGTGAGGGCTGGGAGAGTAAAGCCCAGAATTGCTCTGTTGAGTGTCCCTGGAGTAGAGGGAAGGCCCGGGTTTCCCCTACCAGCCACTGAAGGAGTGGCACCTGAGGCAGTGAATGGGAAGATTGCCTAGGACTGCTGAAAGAAAGAGTGTGATATACCCCAGAAGGGGGGAAACACGGAGTGACCTGGCCGGAGGGCTGAGTCACAAAGAGGACGCTGCGAGTCCTAGGACAAGAGAGAAGCTGCAGACTTGAGACAGAGATGGCGTGCGACCATGGGAAGGGGTGTTGGCCTTGAGAGCGAATCCCTAGAGTGACCAGGAGGAGGCACCATACCTGAGGTGAGTGGACCATCCTGTCACACATACACAAAACAGAGTTGTGAGGGTGGTGAAAGGAAAATAGACAGATAGAGAAGATGTGGGGGGGAAAGAAGAGGGGGTCAGCAGGGTATCTGAATCGACCCAGGAGACAGAAGAAATTGTCATTTCTTAAAGATGCTCTTCTTGGCCAAGAAAATCACTTCTGTCTTTTGAAACATTTAGTCTAATAAAGTTGATGCAAAAATGGAAATATATTTGGTCACCACAAAGATAGTGGACAGGAAAGAGTCGTTCATGGTGCCCAAGGATGTGTGCAGTTGAGTAGCCTCTGCATAAAAGAAGCATTAAATTAGAGTTTGGGGGTGAAATCCTGCCTCCAATGAAGTCAGTGACAAACCTCCCAATCCGTCATAGGGATGGGGTTTCATGCTAGATGACCAAAAGAGAGAGAAAAGAGGAGAGGGACAGAAATTCATCCCCTCTGGGACTTGAGAGGAAGAATCTTGTGAGGAAGAGTGGTTAAGTAGGAGCAGAACATTGACTGGCAGGAACTGGATAGCCCTTCATAACTAATTGCAGAATTTCATCCTTAGTACTATTTCCGTGTACTAGTCCTCGTGGAAACACTTTCAATAACAGTTCCCAAACTCGCATTGTTTTACTTCTTAGCTCTTTCATAGGCCTGCTTGTTTGAACTCCTGAACACGAGCAGTGTTGCCATGAAGTACCTCCATGTTGTGCATTAAAACATACATTCTTATTCCCAAGGAGAATTAATAAGACAATTCATAAGCCACAAATAAGAAATATTTCAGCAACACGTGGAAGCAACTTCCTCTTATACAAGCTATTGGCCCAGCCTGCAATCCTTACTCACTTGAGTAGTCCCCCTGGTGTCAGTGGGGCTAGTTATGTAAAATGGGACTATTCATGTTTAAGGGTAGCAGGATCAGGTTGTAATTCACTCTAGAATAAGGATTGGTTAGGTCATTGCAAGAGACTTGTGGCTGAAAAAAATCATTTTAAATTTGTAATGCTCTGTCAGGAAAAAATAAGCCTTATAATACTCGATTATACATTAATCTAATGCATATTTTATCACCAGTTCATGTGAGTGAACTATTAAACCACACATGACTCTTGCAAATAGTTGTTTTATAGATCAAATTTACAAACCATTTTGCATTCCTATCAAATATAAATAGCATCATATACTTCTGAAACAACATGTATTTCAGTGATAAATGCATTAGATTGCTAATATTCAAAATGGGAGTAGCAAGGAGAAGGAATCAATTTTAAATTCTCTCTTAGAATTTTGGCAACAGGGGAAGCGTAAATGTTCAGGATGTAAGGCAACAAATTCCCTTGTGTTCTTTTCCAATACAGATCAGATTCTTCTATCATTAGCTCCATCTCTCTTACTGTTTCTTTGCTATTGGCAAACTTCATTTGGTTGTGTAGAAGAGATGTCAGTGGATTTCAGTGGACATAATCAAAGTTGACTGTAGGGATGGGGAAGCGGTCAAGATAAAATAAGAACTACCCAGAACCAACACCCAGACTTGAATCAAGCTGTAATCGTCAGCTCCTTATGGGGGTGGAGGGTCCTGGCGTGCCATGGTATTCCAATCACTGGTAGCCTGCCAGGAGTATCACACTTAGGCACTTCAGAGGGTGGGTCCCAAATAATATTCCACCTACATGGCATATGCCTACAACCACAATGTCCTTCCCAGGGTAACCCAGACCCCCCCACACACACACCTCTATGACTGACACCTCACCAAAACAATTACAGAGAAAAGGAAAGTTCCAGCAGCATTGAAGGAAATGTCTGTTCTTCTGAGGTTTTGCAGCCCCCAGCGGTTTACGTAGTTCAGATAAGGCTCATCCAAACAAAACCACCTTTATTAGTTGCCAGCTTCTTTAAATCTTCCATTTGAAGGGGAAAAAAATCTTCCTGATAATATTGTCCAAAATAAGTCCAAAAATGAGGACTTCAGCAGTGTTACAACCGCTGCTTCTGGGCTGGCTGAAATGACAACCCTAGAACTGCTATATGTGTTGTGAGTTACACGTGTACCGCATGCTGTATGCCTTCTCTCCCACCTGCTGTATTCACTGCTTGCATTCCCCAGCAGGGGATTAAAATAAACAGAATCCTGCTTTGTGAAGCATACTGGGAGCAAGATTTTTGGTACATTTCTAGCCTCTCCAGGCTCACATGCATGAAACAGAGACAGGGAAGGGTCAGTGCAGTATGCCAGCTGTTGTCATTGCATGCACTGTAGTTTCAGTGGTTCATATGGTGGTTTCTCATGCAGGTGCGGAGCTGGGTTTTTAACATGCTGCAGTCATTTTAAGGTGGATAGGGTTTTGTTTTGTTTTTTCCTGTACTAGAGAGGCATTTAGAAATAAACGGCTTCATTTTTTTTTCCCCCAAAGGCTTTGAGCATACACAACTCCCATTGTAGCCCCAAAGAGCTGCAAGTGCTTAATACTTTTGAAAATCTGACCAAAAATGTATGCGGGAGGTTAAGAATGTTGAGTCTGTCATCCTTGCCAATGTCCCTTTAACTCAGGTGTCAGCTGCAAGGGTTCATGCTACTGTTTCTTCACTGTTCCTTAAAACCCCTAGATACCATAGCAACAGCTGCATCACATGGTCTTCTGTTTTGCCACCTATGAGCAGATATGAACAGTGCTGGCTAATCAAGTATGAGCAAGTGTCAGACAGGAGGAGGACTCAGTCAGTCTATCGTTTCTTTGGAGTAAACTATTAGCAAATGCTCTCTTTCTGTGACATGCACTGATGACAAATGCTCTCTCGTGTGACATGCACTAGTAAATCCCTATCTGCAGGCAAAACGGATTCTGATTCCTACCCTGGCTTTATAAAGAAACTGTCAATGTGGTTTACATTTTATATATGTTTTCCTTTCCCCCCTCCCTTCCCCCCCCAAGCCCTCTTAAAAATGACCCGGAAGCTTGAAACTGAAATTTGTTTCCTCATTGAAATGTGTTTGCAGTCACTGTGTGGATATTCTGCTTTGGTATCGATGGGTTGGTCATGACTGCTGAGTCGACAGCATTGGGGTTTTTGTTTTGTTTTTGTTTAATTTTAAAAGTGAGTACTGAAGCGTTTGAACTGAAACCAAAAACTCCATATAAAGACTTCTGTGCATGCTGCGAACAAATATACAAAAATAAAGTGCAGATTAATATTTTTGACATAATTAAGACTGTGTCCCTTTAAGATGTGGTATAAAGCTTTTTCAGTGTCATGTGAACTTTTATCAATGCCACTTCTTAGCTGAAATGTTCAATACCATTTTCCTTGACTCATATGGTAAATATATGTATATTTTCATTTATTACCTTATTTTGGCAAAAGAAGATGTTTCATTGTTCACATCTGATTTCTGCTTCCAACTGTCTCCCAAAAATTCCTCCCATACACCACTGAAGAGTGTGATCCCAATTCTATTTCATATGCCCTAAATTCGAAAGAACCCAAAATGACTTTCAGGCAAAGGATCTGCAGCTAAGCTATATATTTTGTAATAAATCAGTTCTTTAATTATGAGTGGTTACAAGTTCACATATATCACTATATCCTGAAGCATGCTGCAAAGACTTAAATACAGGGCAAGGAAAGAGAGTAGGAGAGATTCAATCACATATGATTCTTGATAGAGATTTAATAAGAAACTTGTAATGGATGAAAATTAATTTTGCAGCTTAATTTAATAGTTTTATTAAAATATAGAGAAGATTTCGTGCTTTGGAAAAAAACTTCAGGGGCCTTAAAATTCTGGGTACAAATGGGACTTTCTGACATTTGTTTATAGTATCCACATCAATTAGCGCCAATAAATTAAGTAGTCTGATTATTTTCCTTCTATTTTACAAAATAATTTTCATTATATAATATCAAGACAGACACTCCAGGAAGAGATCAGTACAGTTGCTATTACGTACAGCATCTTTGCTCTATATTTATTTATTTTATTTTTTTGAAGTTCAGAGATGTGTGAGATGCTTGATTCGTCAAAGGGCTTGACTCTGCCACCGTTCCTCACATTAAGTAGTGCTTATTCCACAAGAAGTTCAATGGAAATACTCACAGCATAATGTATTACTCAGTTAGTGTGAGTAAGGGTGGTGAGCATGGCCTAAGCCAAGTAAAAACATAGTTCCTGCCCCAAAGAACAGAGAAATAAAGCCCCCCATCGAGAATGAAGTGAGCGATGTGCATGATTTCAGTGGGCCTTGCATGAGATCTGCTCGTGAGGAGCTCATTGCATGATCAGGGCCTAAAACTTAACAATGAGGCTCACAAAGCCAACAGAATGGGCAGTAAGGGGACAGGGAGCTTGCCTGGGGGGTGCTAGTGTGATAGTTTACTTGATAAGGCAAATCCACATCTTGAGGAGACAGTGGCTTCGGTTAGTGGCTGCCTCGCTCCCTCTCCTCTCATGCTTTCCAGCAGAAGTGAGTTTTGATGGGGGCCTGAATATATGGAGGGAGATGGCATGGCCTACACTTTCAGGGACCATATGTCACAGATCATCAAAAGTTGATGGTCAGGTTCTAAAAGGACTTACATAAGAAAATGCCATCAGCACTGGCATGAACTGGTATCCTTGTTAGCAGTCCAAGTAGAACCCAAGCACTGGAACAGTGAGTACAGAGACGGGCCTACTCTCTCTGGAACCCCTCCAGAGCACTGGTAGGCTGGTATGAGGAGACTTGCGCTGCCACTGTCCATGTTGTAATTGTTCTGTGGAGAAATGAAAGTCTTTACTTTCCAGGGCTGTTCATCCTGCACTTCTCACAAGCACAAAAGATTCCCCTTGACTGCAAAGGGCTTTGGATCAGGCCCCTGCTGAACTGAGCACATTCATTCAGCAGAGGCACAGGCCACGCCTGCAGACTGTGGAGAAATGCACATCATGCTCAGCATAGTGAAAAGCCCACATCCCTTTCACATATAAACAGAGGCCTCCCAAAGGTTTGGGAGCAGGCTTGATATGACTCAGGCAATGGTTCTGAGTCTTCATCCATGTGACAGAAATGAGGAATGCAGAGGCCAGTTTACTGGTAAATAGTCTTATGCAACTCAGCCTCATGCTAGGTTTGGGAGTAGCTCCATATTAGACTGAACGGCTGTTTTTTGTTGTTGTTCCCCCCCCTCCCCCACCACCACCAATGCCAGTGCTTTTCCTCCTTCCAGCCCCATGCAGGATTAGACTGCAGACTTCTAAATGGATATTGCACTTGAGTGATTAAAGTCTCTTTACCTTCAGTCTGATTACAGCATGACTCCAAGATAATAACACCAAAAATCTGCTCCCTTTCATGTCTTATTGCTTAAGTAATTGGTGTAAAAAAACTCCACCAAAAACGGAAGTATAAATTAACAGATGTTATTCTGGGAACATACCTACAAACCATGATAAACAGGAATGAAGCTAATAGCAAAATAAGAATGACTTCATCTGCTATTAAGAGGCTGAATTGTGTGTAGATATAAATTTGTTTAAAAACTAGATTTAAAATGTTATGTTTGTGTGGGGGGTGGGGGGGATCTTGATTGCCATTGCTTTCTTTCTGGTTCCCATACACTGTTTTTAGTCAAAGCCCCCTAGAAAAACACCTATGCTGGCTTCTGAGGGGGACTAAATCACAACAGAGACTGTTCTATGGGTCCACAACAGATCTGACTACCGTCCTGTTATACCCCAAAAATGTGTGGGGTGTGTGGGTGTTTGTTTGTTTGTTTGTTTAATTGTAATGTGAAGTGAGAGAAAGTCCAGAGGATTTTAAAAGGTGCAATAAAGATCCAGGGCCAGGTCTTTAGCTGGGGTAAATCGGCATAACTTTGACTTAGCAAAGCTCTAAGAATGTAAAATAGGATCTGCCCTGCAGACTGAGACGCCTGTTACCAAGGATCTCATGACTTGCATTTCCATGGTGAGAAAATACAGTTTTAATAGGATTTTGTTATTAGTGAATTTGATGTGATATTGTAAATTTTTTGTGTGCTGGGACACTAGCAAATAATTCAACGTCTTCAGAGTTAGAGCTGTAAGAGCATGACACACACTGTTAACATTTTCACAAATACAACACGGTTCATTGACTAAGTAGTAAAAAATTATCTGAAGTTCCCAGCGCCAGACATCTTTGCTTTCAAAATCTCAGCAGAGAGTGAGGTCTGTATGGACAAGGAGACTAAACTACCTCTTAGCCCTAGCGGGCACCCTAGAGTTGATCCTTTCAGAATAAGATGGAGCTATTGCTATAAAGAAGCATATAGAGACCCTATGCATTCTGCATCTCTTCAGTGGATGTATAAAGGATTTCAGTCTTCAGCCCTATCCGTTTGACACCTTTAATGAGCACTGAAAAGCAGCTTAGACAAACACTTAGGAATATTCTGACCTATTTTCTCAGCTTCCCCTGTCTTAGTATTTCTTCCATATGGAAATATTGTGTCCCTACTTACAAGAGCCCTGTTCACCCCAAAAGCATTACAGTGCAGAATAATACAGCTCAAACTTCCATGCTGCATCATTGACAGAGGTCATTTTACAGTGGCTCAGAACAACCCTTTTCATAGCTAAGTGGCAGAACAAGTCAAATAATCAAGTTCAGGTTTTCCCCTTTCTCGCTTCCCCCCCCCCCTAACTTGGCACTCCGATAATGAACATCTTCTTTGCCAAAATAATGGTCACTTCTCCATCACTCTCTCCCTGTAACTTACGGAACTAAGGACACTGCCAGATTCCATGATAACAGACATCTATACTATATTCAAACGTAACCTGGGCACAGTCTTTTTATAGATGAAAAGTTAACAATTTAATGCAGTCCCCGGGTAATGTCACCCACATCTGGCCTTGAATCTAGGTGAGGCCACTCCTGAGGGCAGTTTTGCCATTATCTATGTACCTCCAGGCACTGCAGCTGACAGGGGAAATCCTGAGATCTGACAGGGAGAGACTGGGGAGAATCGTTGAGTCTTCCCAAGCTGAAGAGCGTGCCAGCATTCTGAGGCAGAGGAGAAAATCTAGTAGTCTTGAAACAGGACCGTCAGGAGGGCAGTGCCCAGAACTGGGGGACTGCCTGGGATTCTCTCTTGCAACACCACTTTGTCCAATCTGTGGGCTGTGCTTAGTTCATCAGCAAAGCACTGAGTCCTTAACTGACTCTGTTCTTTGCCACATAAACTGTAATATTTTCCAATGTATAATGCTCTCCTTGGGTTTCTGAAGCACAGAACCAAGCCTGCTATGCTGCCATCTCCTTGCTTTCCCTGTGTAAAATCCATAAGCTGACACTACATCATCTGGAAAAGTTTTTGGTTGTGTAACTTTTCTGACGACCTCAACTTCTCAACCTTTTGCCTCTGCTGTTTACAGATGACCAAGGACGGTGAAGCTCAAGTCTGCAACAGCAGGGCCTCTCATGCCACGTGTGTGAATTGCTGCCTCGGGGCTGGCATCATGGATGAGCCAGGCAGCCCATGCATCATGTCATGCAGCCGATGATGGGTGGGTTGGCATCATCCTGTTGGAAAGCCTCTTTGTACTGCTTTCCCATTTCCATCATTTCCCATTCTGAAGCAACTGATTTAGTGGGTACAACACTGTTGCCAGGTATGGCAAGAATTTATAGTAACAGTTAACGAACCCAATGAGTGAATGAACCAGTGACACATCATCAGGGTGAGGTCAATAACAAAGCCTCCTGAAGGTCTCGGGGCAGGCTGGTTCTTCTTTGTATCAAACTTCTGTCAGATACGTTGGCAGCAGGGAGACGATTTATTGTATGCACTAAAGTATTGTATGCACTATACAGCATATAGTTCTGGCAAGAAGTGGTGCATTGAATAGGAAGACTGCTGAATCACCACAGGAAGCATAAACAAAAAGACACAGGTAAATGTCTTCATTTGTGTTCTATATGAAGAAAACTATATAAGGAGCCCAAGACATGTCAGCTAATATTGTGCCCAAAGGGTTCATTCAGTGGTTACCAAAATAGTAGAGATGGGCCAAAACCAGAACCTTAAATCCAAACCCCTTCTGATTTTGAGGACGTGGATAGGAGCAAAGACCCACCCTTATATCTTTGGTCCCGTAACCATAGGAGTCCTATTTTCTGGTTCCAGTGCATTGCAAATTTAATGAAAATGGATATTTTCATGACATTACAGCCCCAAATGGCAGAAACTTCAGAATAGCTCACAAGACTCCAGCACTGTCAAATCAGAATGTGCTTCCCAGCCCTGATCCTAAATCCTAGCCAAAACTTACTCTAGATTGAAAGCCAAATGGTGCATTCTGCTTAATAAATCCCGAAGTGAGAGAACTGCTCTGCTTTCTAAGAACAGTCATGCCCAGCATCTCCTCCACATATGGAAAAATCAGATACCCCTAAAACACTGACTGAAATACAGCAAAGCAGAGAAGTTCACAAACAGAATTAGAGTGAATGGGGCGTGGAAGAACCTTGTTAATCTCTATGCTGTTGTGCCTAGTTATTGTACCCAATAACTTGACAACATAGAGGGAAAAGAAATGTCTTTTTAAAATGCTGCATTATATGGTAAAAAACTAATCCCCGTTATTTAGCAAATCCATTTTGTCTCTCCAAAGGCTGAATCAAGCTTTCTTTACACAAGTGAGTAATCCAATGTGCCTCACAAAAGGCAAGCAGGATTTGACCCTTGCTCCAGAACATACTACATAGATCATGCATCCAATGAAGTGAGCTGTAGCCCACGAAAGCTTATGCTACAATAAATTTGTTAGTCTCTAAGGTGCCACAAGTACTCCTATTCTTTTTGCGGATACAGACTAACACGGCTATTACTCTGAAACCTACGTAGATCTAGTGACTATACTATTTTGAACACTGGATACTTGTAAAGCTAGTGTTGGTGCTGCCTTATCTTAAAATCATTCTGATTGTGTCATCTAGTCAATTGCTCTAATGCTGGAGGTTTACATAGTATTACTTCCTATTGCTCTAAATTTAAACCAGAGATTCCTGTTAGAAATTGTAAATTTGACCTTGTTGGTTTTCTAACTTGGAGAAAAGAGAGAGAGGAAAAACCTTATGAATCAAGGACTGGCTGTGGGGTTGTTGAACTTCTAATGGGTGTTTTTATTTGTTTTTATACTATCTTGAGAACTACATCATTCCTGCAGAACCCACAGAATTGTAAGCTTTGCAGGAGCTGCATTTTATAAGCTGAACAGTCCCCTGGCATCAGTGGCTTTCTTTTCTCCTGAGTGGCCAAATCCTTAGATCCTTATTTAGTCCTCACACAGGAGAGCTTCTGTTGAATTGAATGACTGTTGCCTGAATAGGCAATGCAGCATATACGGTAAAGTATTAAATCTGCTTTTTCCGATGATAGTGTTGGGTGTTTTCAGGGAAGCCAGAATTTCTTTCACGCTTGCCACTCCTAATTGCGGTGCAGCACTCTCTTAATCCACAAAACCCATTCCATATGAAGCGCACTCACAACTAGGGAGTGAGCTCCTTTAGCAAAATTTTAAATAGTTCACACTGGCAGGAAACCAGATCAAGAAGGTACTCATCAGCCTGCACTGAGGAACCTTGTCCAAAGCAAACATTTTCAATGATGTTACTCTGAAAGCAGAAAGTACATGGAAAATCACCCACTGGCTATTTTAAAATCTGTCAAATCCATAAAGGCACTGAGCCCAAACAGCAGGGACTTTCTAACACTTCTAAAAGGGGAACAAGAGATTACAAGGAAAAATGATTAACCCGTGTGTAAAACACATTGTATATGGATGTAATTATGACCCTAAGTTAGGCTTGGTAGAAGCAGATGCAAGTGGTAATGTCTCTGGGGCTGGGAGTACACAATGTACAGCGGAAGGGGGGCCTGATCCCTGACTGGGGACTCTATTTTGCAGTAGTGCCAGCGGCGGCTCCAGGCACCAGCGCTCCAAGCACGTGCCTGGGGCGGCAAGCCGCGGGGGGCGCCCTGCCAGTCCCTGCGAGGGCAGCAGTCAGGCAGCCTTCGGCGGCGTGCCTGCGGGAGGTCCGCCGGTCCCGCGGATTCGGCAGCAATTCAGTGGCGGGTACGCCGAAGCCGCGGGACCGGGGACCTCCCACAGGCATGCCGCCGAAGGCAGCCTGCCTGCCGTGCTTGGGACGGCAAAAAAGCTAGAGCCGCCCCTGAGTAGTGCGTAACTAAAGACAATGGAGCAGCTGTAGTACTGTACCCACTTACACCAGTTCTGAACTTGGATCAAGATTTTGGTTTGGTTTGTCTTTCTTTTGAACAACAATAATGGCATAGGGCCAAATTTTGCTACCCTGAGTCAGACCGTGTAATACACTGAGCCCTGGTCTACACTAAGGGGGGGGGGTCGATCTAAGTTACGCAACTTCAGCTACGTGAATAACATAGCTGAAATCAACGTACTTAGATCGACTTACCGTGGTGTCTTCACCATGGTGAGTTGACTGTTGCCGTTCCCCCGTCGACTCTGCCTGTGCCTCTCGCAGCACTGGAGTACAGGAGTTGACGGGAGAGCGCTCGGGGGTCGATTATTGTGTCTAGACTAGACGCGATAAATCGATCCCCGCTGGATCGATCGCTACCCACCGATCCGGCGGGTAGTGAAGACATCCCCTGAGTAAGGTACAGTGTGGTAGAATCTGGCCTAGTGATATTTAATGAGTTCTGCTAATAACTAAAATCAAGCATTTCATTTTAAATACAAATACCCAAATTAAAGATGGGCCAATGTGTTGAATCTGTGCACCCAACTTGGGAAGTTGAGGTACAGATATGTGTGTGCTGTCCTGGAGGCAGGGGTGGGCCAGGACAGTTCTGGGAGCAGTGTAAAAGCATAGGGCTGCCAAACTGATGGACCTGGATTCCCGTGCTCCCCCCCACACACACACACAAGATACTTGGGTTTAGGGGATTAATAACCCTGCCTGGTGAGTGAGAATAAGGCCAAACCTCATTCCCCACCCTTGAGGGAATGAAGTGGTGGAAACTTTGAGTGTAAGCTTGCAAATTTGCAGCTCTGACGTGGCAATCTCAGATAGGGGGGTGATATAATCATGGGTATTTAAGAAAAAAATGTAACTGTTCCTTAGGTAGGGTGACAATATTTCCCAAAGCGAAAACAGAACACCGCGTGGGGATGGCCTGAGCTGCTCTCCCGAGGGTCCCTCCCCCACACAGGAGGCAGGCAAGGCTTGGGTGAGCAGCAATGCACATACTAGATAGTGACCATATTTCTCAAAGGCTGGGGCTGGCGTCGCTGCTCACTCAAGCCCTGCCTGCCTGCCCCCCTGCCTGAGCCCTGCCTCGTCCCCCACCCCCCGCTCACCTCCCCACCCCGTGCATTGTTTTGCACCCCACTTTGTTGACAAAAGTGGGCGTTTCTCCCGTTTGCTCTTACCAACTGATCAAGTTGGCAAGCGCAAATAGGCAAATGCCCACTTTTGCCAAAAAAGTCGGGATGGCCAGGACAGGGCTTAAAAAAAGGGACTGTCCTAGCCAAAATGGGACATATGGTAACCCTATTCTCAGGTAACTTCTGGGCTCTGATTTCACTGAGATTTGTTTTCTTTCAGTAACCACTGAAGAGATTCCAAAACCCTTACAAGTATGAGAATCATAGACATTAGAGCTGGTTGTGGGATGGTTCCCTGGAGAATGTATTCCAGTGTTTTGTTTGTTTTTCCCAGTCTAGTCAGATGTCCAAACTAATAGATCACAGTGGTGGAAATACCAAAGTAAAACAATGCTAAGCCTATAACATGATCTTACTTGTTTTCCAATTTCTCTGTATGAAACCTGCCTCCAAGATCAGTGTGGGAGCCCATGAGAAATGGTTCTTGCAGGACCCATGTTGCCAAAGAGATGAGTGGTGGAAACAAGGAGCAATGCAAAGCTATAGAGCAGGGGTCGGCAACCTTTCAGAAGTGGGGTGCCGAGTCTTCATTTATTCACTCTGATTTAAGGTTTCGCGTGCCAGTAATACATGTTAACGTTTTTAGAGGGTCTCTTTCTATAAGTCTATAATATAGAACTAAACTATTGTTGTATGTAAAGTAAATAAGGTTTTTAAAATGTTTAAGAAGCTTCATTTAAAATTAAATTAAAATGCAGAGCACCCTGGACCGGTGGCCAGGACCTGGGCAGTGTGAGTGCCACTGAAAATCATTTCACGTGCCGCCTTTGGCACGGGTGCCATAGGTTGCCTACCCCTGCTATAGTGTCTCTATGGATTACTCAAGCTCAGTGGAGGTCTCGGGAGAGCTGCAGGTCTTGTATATTTAGGATAGGTTTTTCAAAGCTGCTTAATGGGAACTGGGTGTCCAAACCCCATTAGAAATAAATTGGAAATGGGAATCCAGATCTGGACCTAGATAGCTTTGAAAATCCCACTTTCAGGACTTTTTCTAAACTGGTACCTTTTGGGATATTTAACATCTGCATTTAAAAGATCATAAATGACTAAATACTGCTCCCCTTACTTGCACTAAGCTCCCGCTGTCTTAAATCTGAATAAGGTTTGTTTCTACAGAGAGAATTAACAACAAGGTGCTGTAAGGGGACTTGGTACATGAAATGAGGCAGAATTTCAATAATTAGTGTTGGATTAAGACCTTCTTAAAGGTTAGACAGACCTTGAACTTTTGTTTTCAAAACTTTGCATCCCCTTAAGGCAAAAGTGAAAGAAGTAAACGTGAACTAACATCATGATCCTACAATATCAAATCCCAGGGTCACATTTAGAAGTGGTTGAAAACTTTTGAAATTTTTCTAGTAAAAACATGAAAAGTGTCCTTATTTTTCAATGAGCTCTAGTCTAGTCACTTTCTTTAACTTTAATATTAAACCCCATTATTGATAACTTC
Source organism: Platysternon megacephalum (assembly GCA_003942145.1). Taxonomy (NCBI): domain Eukaryota; kingdom Metazoa; phylum Chordata; order Testudines; family Platysternidae; genus Platysternon; species Platysternon megacephalum. Next base: position 9,807,208 of record QXTE01000015.1, on the reverse strand, counting down.
CTAAATCCACAGTAACAAATAATGAGAACTTTAACGAAAGCTATTATCTGCTTGCTACGTGTCTGAATATGTTGTGTAGGCCAGTGCTACTACTGGTCCAATAATCCTTTCTAGACTGCTCTGTCAAGAATGAAATCTTAACATACGTAGCCCATGCTAACTCATTGTGGCTCTCTGTTCCCCTCTAGTGGCTAGATCACATAGAGATTTATCAGTCTGCTGCTGCCTTGGAGCTAATGGGCCTTGGGGTAGATTTTCAGAAACATGAATGGCAGTTAGGTCCCTAACTCCCAATGAACATCAGTACCATTTGTGCCTTTGAAAACCTACTCCTAGTCCTTTAACCCAAGCAGGAGAGGGTCATGCTCTAAGCTCCCAAGGGCCTAGATTCAATCCCTGCAGATGGACCAACCTGCAGCACTTTTAGTTAAGCCATCTGAGAAAATTTGAAATAATTTGGCAGAACAATAAAATGCCTCCTTTATTCCCTTTCCTACAGGCCCAGTCCTGTGAGCTGCTGACTGTTCTTCACTCCAATAGAAGTTGAGATCACTTGGTGCCTGACCGGACCGGATCGGACCCTCCTATGGGAAGTCTCTCATCTATTGCGACCACCAGTTTCATTGCTTACTGATGTGTATTTTTGTAGATGCTGGTACAGACAAATACAGTTTACTGTATTGTTATGCAAATCAACTACCCCTTGTCAACAAATTCGAGTCAAAATTACACTATAGCCCAGGCATGATTCAATTTATAACTGTGATCCTCTGAGAAACTGCAAATGATAGACTTGAATAAGTTCCATATAGTGTTGTTTCCTGCTGCACTGTTTGTGGCTTGTTGTTGGTTTTTGGTTTTTCTCCCTAGTCCCCATTTTTAGTCATTTGTTTTGCATTGTAAAAGGTTTGGCTGTTCTATATTTAGCCAAAACATTGAAACACGTGGATAACCAAAGGAATGTAAAAGCAATTCCTCTAAATTGCTGCCTCAGTAGTAAAACCCCTGTAATTTGCCTGTCGTCTTGTTGCTCCCACTCATGCCTGCTAAAGTAAGTATTGTATAAAAGCTTAACTGAACATATTGCCTCTTTGATTAACTGCATGCCTCTACCTCGTACGATAAGCAGATGATAATATGGCTACTAGGGTGACTCAGCACATTAATAACTAGAACTTTGTCCATAAACTGATCCTGTGTAACCTGAGCTGTTTAGTTTAAACCTGATATCAACCAAATGTAAGGTCCAGATTTCAGATTAAAGGTGAGAGGGGCAAGTGGGGATTGGAATGGCCACGGGGGAGCTGGGCAAAGGGTTGGTCGCTTTCACTGGAAACGGAATAAGCAGGCATCTGTGTATTTGGTAAATCTGGGTCCAGTTGTCAGATTCCCTGAAGATACCCTGAAGATTTGTGCCTGATGCATGGTAATTTGCAGCCCACCAATAGGAGGACATGAGATTAAGGAATTACTGCAGTCTGAGGAGGGGGAGTGAGCCTGTCTCAACCTGCCTTCTGCCACAGGAANCTGTGAGGGCTGCTCTCATCTTGGTGTTCTGGCGCGTCAGGGCAGGGGAAAGCAAGTCACAAAGTTCCAGGAAAGTGCCCTTACGCATGCGAAAGTTTCGCAGCCACTGGGAATCGTCCCACACCTGCAGCACTATGCGGTCCCACCAGTCAGTGCTTGTTTCCCGGGCCCAGAATCGGCGTTCCACAGCAAGAAGCTGCCCCATTGCCAACATGATCTCCAAAGCGCCGGGGCCCGTGGCGCGAGACAATTCTGTGTCCATGTCCATGTCCGCATCACTCTCGTCGCCGCGCTGCCGTAGCCGCCTCCTCCTCGCCTGGCTTTTCTGGTCCTGGTTGAGCATAAACTGCACTATAATGCGCGTGGTGTTTACAATGTTCATGACTGCAAACTTGAGCTGAGCGGGATCCATCCTTGCCGAGGTACGGCGTCCGCTCAGTTCAACAAGGAAAAAAGGCGCGAAATGGTTGTCTTCCGTTGTTTTCACGTAGGGAGGGGGAGGATGTTCCCAGAACCGCCCGCGACAATGTTTTTTGTCCCATCAGGCATTGGGATATCGACCCAGAATTCCAATGGGCGGGGGGGACTGCGGGAACTCTGGGATAGCTACCCACAGTGCAACGCTCTGGAATTCGACGCTAGTCTTTTCTGCATGGACGCGCACCGCCGAAGTAATCCGCTTACTGTGGCCGCGTACCATCGAATTAAAAAAATCGGTTTCATAAAATCGAATTCCGTAAATTCGGACTAATCCTGTAGTGTAGACGTACCCGAAATGTAAGAAAAGGTAAATGACTGGTCCCAGAAGTGTCTCATGCTGAGAACTGCCTCAGGGCAATAAGGTGGGGGGCGGGGGGAGGGGAGTGAGTCAGTCTTTCTACCAGTCCTCCAGTGAATTTTCTGGGGGGCCATTTTGCACAGCCAAAACCGGGTGATCGCACCTGAACAAAAGATACAGGGGAGCCAGCAGTTAATCTAGTGAAAAGATGGATTCAATGACTTTGTACCCACAGATTTTCACTACCTCTTTCCAAAATGGGCAATCACCTTGCAGGGAAAAGAGATTAACAATCTAGTCAATCCCTGCCTTTTGACTTGTTCTGTCAAGTGTAATCTCTCCAGCAGTGTTTTCCAGATTATAAACCATTTTTAATAGGAAGGTGTCTTGGAATAAGGCTCTGTTTGGTTGTGAACACAATCAGCCTCAAAGAGCCCTTCCTTTGTATATGTGTAGATGTCAGTGAACCTCCTGAGCATCTTCACTGGAGTCCACTGACATCTTATGAAGCTATTATGGGGAAGTAGGTCTTAATGTGCCATTTTAGTGCCCTGGCTATAGTGCATGGGTACTACAGAACAATACTATACTTCGCACTGACGTCATATTTTCCATTGGAAGAATGCAAAGAGCTTTCCAGACATTACTAAATTAAGTTTCACAGCATCTCTGTGCAATAGATAGTATCCCTGTTTCACAGAGGAAGAAACCAAGGCATAGAGAAGATCGGTGGTTTTCCCAAGCTCACACAGCAAGTCTATGGCAAAGATTGGCATATAATCTAGATCTCTGATGGAAAAGGGCAGATTCTGTGGCAGAAGCTAGGACTGCGAGTCGGGAGGCCTGGGTCTTTACTCTCTGCACAGACCTCCTGTAGAACTAGGGCAAGTTACTTAACATTTTATGTGCCTCCGTTTCCCCATCTTTTTATTAAAAGGGGGTAATAATACATCCTTACGTCACAGTGATGGTGTTTAGAGGAATTCATTGATGTGGTAAAATGCTTTGAGTTTTTTTGGATAGAAGGTGTTCTGTAAATGCAAAGGATTTCACAGGTCTGTTCTTTTAAAATACGGCTCAAGTTTTAGTGGTCTTATTAGGAGCAAAAGATCCTGGGTTTTTTACCCTGATGCCACACGTGCAGTTTAACTGATAACTGTGTCTGTAAATATGTAACATTACAACATACACGTGAAAGGGCTGTGAAGTGGAATCCCAAAACCAGCTGGCATTCGGCTCTGCACTTGCTGTCCCATGGAATGTCACAGATCAACCGTCTGAGATGCACATTACATTACATTTCTTACACAAGGCTATTTAATTCAACATGGCAAACTTGTATATGCACCCAGGTAACTTTCCCGTTGAAAGATTTTTTTTTTTTGCACTTTTTATGGCACTTTCATCCAACGCCTTTACAGATATTGGTTCTGAAAATAGGCTGGTGAGGGCAGTACATATTATGGTGCCCACTTTGCTGATGAGGAAACTCAGGCACACAGAAGTTAAGTGACTTGCCCAAGATCAAAATGTATTAGTGACAGAGCCCAGTGATTCCCTGCTCTAATCATTGGATGTCACTGCCTCCAGCATGCATATAGTGGACTGGACATTTCCAAAAGTTGCCACAAGTAAGATTTTAATTCCAAAATGCTCCATCACAAGCATTGAGAAATGATGTAAAAGGTGAGAATGCTTGGCTAACAATCTCAACATACAGTCAAATGAAACTATTCATGTGCTTCTTAATCTTGCTTAGAAATTCTTTATCATTCTCTTTAATAGTCTCCAGTTACATTGTCAAAATCAAAGTAAAAAAGCGGATCTCATTGTGCTGTCTCATCTGCACATATATTCTTTATGCGTATAAACAATCCCTTTGAAATCAATGAAACCACTAGCATGCATAAGAAAGACTTGTTTGAGATATGATGTCTAGGATCAGGCCCTCAGGTTTTAGCTTTGTATGGTTAACATTTATACATCTGTGGATTCAGCCATTTTCCAATTCTGCATCAAGAAAGCATCCATACTTCCAGTAACACAAAGAGGGGGTGCCGGAAACAGCAAATTACAGACAGAGACTGGGAAAGCAAAACGCAGTGATATCTGTAGAAAAACAGATCTGTGCACCCTGCTGCCACTATGGAGCTAAAAGAGACTCAGGCTGCATGAGGGGGAAAAACAACACGGTGAAGGCCAGCTGTGTCTTAAGACACAGTTTCAGTTGTCATGTCTACTGCGGTCCAGAAGATACACCTTATTTTCATTAGTTATGCTGAGGATGAAATGAAGCAGAGCTGCCAGGCAGGGTGTTTTTAGACTCTGAGTACACACTTTGAACAGAACATGTAACTAATGTATTAAACAGTTCCACCTTGAACAGGGAAGCCATTCAGCCAATGTGATGCTTGAGAGAGTATAACAGGTCATTTTGTTGCTCTCCTTAAGTCATTCTGTTCCACTCTTCCAGTGCAGCAACCTGTGCCATCAGGGAATAGAAGGGGTTGTTGCTTACCTGCCAACATTTCAAAGCTATAAATAGGGATACTTGGGGAGAAAGAGTGTGTCAGTGCTAAACTGCATTGAAATTCACTGGAATCATGAGATCTCTTTGGAAGGGCAGAGTGCAAAACTAAATACTTTTTCTGCACTAATTCACTAATATACCTTTTTGAATGGACATTGTGTTGTAGTTACCAGTACTTAACATTTCAGTGATTACATCTTGCTCTTTGTTTCAGACAAACTATCTGAAAAGTAAAGATTTTAAATGATCGAAAATAGACTTTAAACATCCTATTAAGATAGATAGAGTTCACACCATGGTTGTGTAACTGTATTGTTACTATCTCACTGCTTGCAAACAAGATAGCACTATATTGATTTAGCATCAGAGAGCATTATTCTTTACCAGAAGGGTAAGAACCTTTCTTTAAATGGAAGATGAATGGAAATGGAGGATCTCCATGGAGATAAGTTATATGGCAGCAATAAAAAGTAGATCATTTGACACACATGAGGTCATCAGAAACAATGGAGTAAATTATCACTGTTTAATTTTCTAGCTATCCCAGATGCCTCTGGTAGTAATGAGACTGATATCTAACAACAGGAGGTCAAATCCTGACCTTTTCCCATCATACATGCTCCACTAACAATAAGTAGTCTTTTGGCTATGAATTTATTTTCTCTGTAATTTATGAACTTCTCTATTTTGTTTTGGTGACACCGATTTTTCTCAGATTCGTAGACTTTAAGGTCAGAAGGGACCGTTGTGATTATCCAGTCTGACCTCCTGTACATTGCAGGCCACAGAATCTCACCCACCCACTCCTGTAATAGACCTCTAACCCCTGGCTGAGCTACTGACATTCTCAAATCATGATTTAAAGACTTCAAGTTACAGAGAATCCACTATTTACACCAGGGCCGGCTCCAGGGTTTTTGCCGCCCCAAGTGGCGGGGGGGGGCAGCAGCTCCACCGTGCCGCTTTCTTCTTCGGCGGCAGGCCCTTCCCTCCGAGAGGGACCGAGGGACCCGCCACCGAATTGCCAGACGTGCCGCCCCTTCCCCTTGGCCGCCCCAAGTACCTGCTTGCTGCGCTGGTGCCTGGAGCCGGCCCTGATTTACACTAGTTTAAACCTACAAGTGCCCCCATGCTGCAGAGGAATGGAAAAAAATCCAGGGTTTCTGCCAATCTGACCTGGGGAAAAATTCCTTCCTGACCCCAAATATGGTGATCGGTTAGACCCTGAGTACTTGGGCAAAACCCATCAGCCAGACGTCTGGGAAAGAATTCTCTGTAGTAACACAGAGCCCTCCCCATCTAGTCTCCCATCACTCGCCGTTGGAGATATTTGTTGCTACCAGTCACAGATCATTTACTGCCATTGTAGGCAGTCTCATCATACCATCCCCTCCATAAACTTAGCAAGCTCAGTCTTGAAGCCAGTTAGGTTTTTTGCCCACACTGCTCCCCTTGGAAGGCTGTTTGAGAACTTCACTGCTCTGATGGTTAGAAACCTGCACCTAATTTCAAGCCTAAACTTGTTGATGGCCAGTTTATATCCATTTGATTTTGTGTCCACATTGGCGCTTATCTTTCACTCCTTTCTCTGCCTGGTATTTATTCCTCTTATGTATTTATAGAAAGCAATCATATCTCCCCTTAGCCTTCTTTTGGTTAGCCTAAACATGCCAAGCTCTTTGAGTCTCCTCTCCTAAGGTAGGTTTTCCATTCCTCTGATCAGTCTAGTAGCCCTTCTTTTCACCTGTTCCAGTTCGAATTCATCTTTCTTAAACATGGGAGACTAGAATTGCACATAGTATTCCAGATGAGGTCTCACCAGTTCCTTGTATAATGGTCCTAATGCTTGCCTATCTCTACTGGAAATACTTCTCTGGATCCAGCCTAGGACGGCATTAGCCTTTTTCACAGCTGCATCACATTAGTGGCTCATAGTCATCATATGATCAATCAATACACCCAGGTCTTTCTCCTCCCCTGTCACCAGGGCCGGCTCCAGGCACCAGTGGAGGAAGCACGTGCCTGGGGCGGCATTCCGTCCATTCTTGGGGCGGCACAGTCCGAGCGGCTTTTTTTTTTTTTTTTNAGCCGGCCCTGCCTGTCACTTCCAACTGGTACATTCCCAGATTATAGTTTATACATCCTTCTTGATGGCTGACAATAATAGAATGGAGCATACTAGATGACCAGATCTGTTTTAGAACACAGAGCACACATTTGGTATCTCACCAATACAGATAGTGGTGGACTGCCTGCAGGATCCAGGGAAAGAATGCAAATCCTTTAGTTGTATGGACTGTTATACAAGTAACAAGAGAGCCTCTGGAAGGGAATGAAGCAAACTGAGGTATAAGAAGGGAAATTAGGGACATGTTTGACAGTCTTACTTTCACTTCAGCAATCAAAATCCTAGGGGTATGTTCACCTCCTGCATAAAAGTTGTTGAAAGGCAATAAATTAGTCTTTGAACTAAATGGCATATATTGAGACCAGGAAGGAGAACAACATATTTGGATCAGTAAGAAACCAAGTCCCCAGCCCCACAGTTCTTGTCCAGCAACACAGACTGTCCCACTGTGTTTCCCTCCAGTTGTCCCCTGGGTACAGGCCTGGGCTGATAACTAGACTGCCACGGATCAGCCAACCCACAACTATACTGTGTGTGGTCGAGGTGTTGGGGATTTACAGTGTGCAGGGGAATTAATACTGCCTCAAGCAGCATAACTTCCTGCAACTCTTACTGGGCTGCCTGTGCAGCTTCTCTAGGAGAGCATGTGGCTTAGAGTGACTCCTGCCCACATTTTCCCTGTTTCTCTCCCCAGCCCCCTCATGGGGAAAAGCCAAGCATAGCCATCTTTTCCCTCCCTTTCTACTGCATTTTGCATACATTTCTCTCCCCTTTGTATGGTGTGAGATGAGTAGAGGGGCTTTGTTGCCCATATGTATACATGCAATACAGCTCATATAGAGGCTATTAGCTGTCTACTATCTTGCTGTTTTCTATAGTTGCATAACATGCCACCGAGTGTGCAATTTATTTGGATTTGGTCCTTACCACAGAAAATACCAAAATCCATATAATTGCTTTCTGCATATCAGGAAGCTATATTATACATTATTCTCTAATTAAGGTGACAAACCATGTGGTAATGATGATTAATGCTGTCAGCAGATGACTACACTTACTGTCTTTAAGTAGTTTGAGTAAGTAAATAGCTTTTATAATGCAACCCTATCAAACAAAGGGTATTTTGGTCTAAGAGCCAATAACTTGTGCATTCTAACCCTGGCTTGACAGACTGCCACTGTGGACAGGAGTCAGTTGCTTGGGGCCTGATTTTCAGAGGTGAAGAGCACCGCCTATTTCATTAATTCCCATTCGAGTGCTGGGTGCTCAACCCCTCTGAAAATTAGGCCCTGAATCTCAATACCAGTGTACTTATCTGTAGACTGGGGATAGTACTTATTACCTTGCAGGGGTGTTATGGGGATAAACTGGCTATTGGTAAAGAACTCTGGGGGTGTAAAACACTACCTCAATCCGGTTATGCCACTTCTCCAACTGTTTTGTGCTGGTTCTTAGGGTCGGCTCTAAAAGCCAATTAAAGTCAATGGGAGTCTTTCCTTTTAACTTCAATGGGCATTGGATCAGGTCTTTCCAAGAACTTACAGCATAGCTTACTTGTAGCAAGCTAAGTGATGATCTAAAACACAGCTGCCTTCTGCTTGACACAGCTTGTGAAATCCCTGCCTCATTGAAGAAAATGGTAAAACTCCCATTGATTCCAATGGAGTTATGGAGCCAGGATTTCACCTATAGCCTTCAAACACGGCACCGATTCAAAATGCATTGGGGGCGAGGGGGACTCTTAAGACCTCTGTGATAGCTCTAGTGTATTCTGTACTTAAACCCTGTTTCAAACTATACAGACACAAAGAGTATACTTTATTTTCTTCACTAGCATTCCGCCAGACAGACAGGAGAGAGGCTGCTTTTGCCACACTTTAGAGAGACTGCATAGGGGAAGATAAATGTGGGACATGCTTTTTGTGTGAATTCTCTGTATACTTGAGAGTTTAGAAATGTGGTTTAAGAATGGAGAGAGAACAGATTCCGTGAAACCAGAGAGAAGTTGGCTTTTGTTCAAGAGACATTGTTTTTTCCTACCATGCTAAAGTAACCTGGTTATACTCTGATTGGCTCTACTGATAACCTAGCCAATGCAGGACCACCACTTAGGCCCAAAATATCTCCCTGGCATGTAAGGGCATCTTATCTTTCACTGACTTGCTGGTGACTTTAGTAGTGGTATCTGTTATAATCACTTTACATAGAGCAGGATGCCAAAGAAAGAATAGAATTCTGTCCCAAACACACAAGGGTTAGCAGCTGTGACCATTTGAACATTTGAAATAGTTAGCCACTGAAATCTCCCCTGCGATCCTGGTAGGATGGACCCTAAAATGTGGTGTTTGAGGTTAGTAGAGGAGCACTGTTGCTTCTGGCATGATCATGTATTCAGCACTGGGTTATGTTGGCTTTTGCTGGTATAACCCTAGGCACACGGTTCTCAAGGCAGAAAGTCCATGGAGCAGCTGAAAGTGACTTTGACCTTTTTCTTTTTCTTTTTCTTCTCTCTTCCCCCCACCTCAGGAGGTGGGCAGCACAGCCCCAAAACTAGCAGCCACTGATTGGGAAAGGGGCATGCCAATAAGGATGGGAGACATGCTGGATCAGCATATTCCCTGCGCAGCCTCTGCCAGTATGCTCCTGGGAAACCTCAGGAAATGGCCAGAAAGCAATCCAAAGGGCGGGGCAGGTGCAGCGCCTGACCACCTGGGAGTGACTCTTCCCTGAGTACAGGAGGAGGGGCTGGTATAGGGTGGTGTGATTTTTCATCACCCTCTTCCAGATTGATTAAATCAAGCTCTTGAGATTAATCATCTAATTATAAAGGGTTAATATTTTTATATACTGTTGTCTGTATTTTTTTTTTCTTTCCATAGTTATTTATGGCTATAGTTAGGAACTAATGGGCCAAATCATGAAATTCTTACTCAGGTAAAACTCCTGTTAAAGCGAACGTGACTTTTGCCTGAAAAGGGGGCTCTGTGGTTGGGTCTAGTGTCCATGGATGAACGTTGTCATCTCAGGAAAGTGATCTGCCCTTAAATAAATTTGTGCCAATTAAAGAACTTCCCAAGACAAATTCCTTGTCTAGAAGTTTCTGAAGACTAGAGCTGGGTAAAATTTTTCAGCTGAAACTTTTCTTCGGTGAAAAATGCACATTCGGCAACACCAAAGCATTCTGTGAGTTTGTCAGTATAAATAAACTAAATGTTTGTTCAACCTGAAACAAATGTTTTCTCAGGTCTTCAATTCACCAAAACATTTTTCAGCTTGACCCAAAACAAATGGAATTTTTTTTGAATTGCCCACAAACTGAAAAATCCAGCTCCACTCTAGACTAAAACAAAGGAGTCTCAGCTGGGAGTAACTTTTTTGCTCACAATTATTTAAAAAATAGTTTATTCATTGAATGTAAATTTGTATATTGTTAAAAATAAAAAATATCAATTTGTCTTGTTCCACTGTAACCTCAATAAGAGACCACTCTTTTATTAGACAAGTCCTGCTCTGTTAAATTATCACTAAACATATTGGCCTAACACTTCAAACCTGAGAGCCTAAAGTTAGACACTTAAATAGAAGTAGTCGGATTTTCAAAAGTGCTGGCAGCTCCTGGTGATTTGAGTGAGATTTGTGGATGCTAAGCACTTCTGAAAATCATACCACTTTTATTAAGCTGTAGCACTTAAGTGAAGACACTCCTTTGCCAATGAGAGAGCTTCTCCCATCAGCATAGTTAATCCACCTCCCTCAGAGGTGGTAGCTATGTCCCCATGAGACGCTCTCCCATCGACACAGCACTATCTACACAGATCGGTATAACTACATCACTCAGGATGTGGATTTTGCACACCCCTGAGTGATGTAGTTATACTGATATAGGTCTTTAGTGTAGATTTGGCCTTAGGCTTTTAGCTTTAGGCACCTAGGCTTGAAACTTTTGATCACTGAGTACAATTTTTGCTTCATCTTAATAAGAAAACAGAATCCACGGAGGAACTAATTTTGTCTGTACCAGGAGTGCTCACTTGCAACTGATCTCACTGTTTTTTCAGAAACCAACAGCTAAGACATTTAGGTTTAAAATATCCTGTATTTTTTTGGGTGCACAGTACATGTTTTCATAAAGAGTCTCAAGGATTGTTACTTACAGATAATGTGACCTAATTTTTGCACAACAAATATAATTTAGGCTGATGAGAACGTCTCCTTCAGAGCTGTTCTGTTCGGTACAGCTGACGCATTTCATTATGAAATGTCTTTTTTGAGAAACAAGGAACTTAAATACACAAACTAGGTTTCAATTATGTTAGGGCTGTGCCACAAACCACCAACACTAGGGAATTAAAAGTTAGGATTGCCACTCCATTCTAACTTCTCTTCATTGCCTGAGTTCCGCATACAGAATTACCATTCACCTGGAGTTGTGTGTGCAGAATGAGAGCAGTCTACAGGAGTAGATTAAGGCTTATTGGGGTTCAGTCCCACCCTCTGAAAAAAGTCTCTTCCATTCTCTTAATAGTCCCCAAAACATACTCCCCCACCCCGCTTCTCCCTGTTCTCCCAGTTCTAGAATCTCCACTCCAGTTCTTCCATCCTAATTCAACACAATTTGCATCCCTTCAAAGAGACTTTCTCACTTTCTAGACTCAGCAATCCTTGATGTCCCCACCCAACAGACTTTCTTCTCTACCTCCCGTCTGTCTCCTCACAACCATATCCCCTGCTCTGGAGTGTCTGAGGCTCTTTTCTTTTTTCTGCTCTCTGAAAGTTATTGGTAATTCAACTTTTGTTGCTGTTGAGCCTCCGCTAAGAGCTCCTTAGCCCTTCTCTTCTAGTCTAGTGTGAAGTACGGGACCATCTGTGACAGTCCGAGGAGGGTTGCCTGCTTTGTGCTCTCAAGCCCTAAATTGCTCCAGGAGTGCTCACTTGTCACGTTGCCTTCTTTGCTGACCCAGGGACTCCATGGGTGGGTGGCAATATGACTTGTGCAGGCAGCACATGCTGCTGAGTTTTCCTGAAGGTCAAAAACTAAGGCCAGGTCTACACAAAAAGCACTTTTTTGCCAGTATAGCAATGTTGGTTAGAACTCTGCTTTTTTGTGTCTGTGATATTTCTAGACTTGCAAAAGCCCTAGTGTAGACACAGTTACACCAGGAAAAAGTACTTTTGCCATTTATAGCTTATTTTGCTTGCTGAATAGTTATAAGCTATACTGTCAAAAGCACTTTTTTGCTGGTATAAGCTGCATCTACACTAGGAAGGTTTCGCTGGTATACTTATACCAGCAAACCGCTTCTGGTGTGGATCTGGCCTCGGTCACATGATGTCTATTGCTGCATGCATTCCTGCCTCCCCTCAGACCAGGAGCCACATGAGACCTGAAGGTTGACAGGAAAGTTTTATACCTCCCCACATCACACCCAGTGTTACCCAGGCCCATGTGAACCAGCAGCAACAAGCTGAATTACTGGTTTGTACCACAAAAGGAGTCAGCTGGCAACAACAATCAAGTTGCCCTTTCCTCAGAAAATTTGGAGGCTCATGCAGTAGTATAGCCGTGATATCTGTGCACTGGGGATCTGGCTGCAATCTGACACTTGCCTCTGATGGGATTTCTCTTTGGTTTGGTTTGTTTATGATAGTGTGAGATAAGGACACCGCATCAACTCTAGCTCAGCTGTCTGACTTCTCAGTTACTGTCACAATCTCAGTGTTTTATCTTGTGTATTTTTTGCCTTTTACACAGCAAAAATAATACGAAGAACTACTGTACATGGTCATGGCTGGATCCCAAATAGAGCTGGTCCAGAATTATTCAAAGCCCTTTTAATCAAATAGAATTGTTCCCAGGGAACATTTCAATTTTGTTGAGAAAATTTTTATTTTTCAGTCAGGAACATGGAAATGACAGCTTCCGGGCTGCTTACCTGAAGGCTCATGTCAATTTCACGTTTTTGTCAGTTTCTTCAGCGAAATCCACAAAAGCCTTTCCAGAGACCTAGGGAGGCTGAGCTCCCTGACGCTCTGCTTTTCCACCTGACCCCCAGCAGCAGAGGCAGAGTGCCCTCCAACCAGTTCCAGGAACTGGAGAGGCAGAGAGTCTGTGTGGTGAGCCTCCCCAGCCCTCCTGAAATTGACAAGAGCCTTCCAGGTGGGCAGCTGGAAAGCTGAATATTTTCAGTGCATGTCACAGAAAGAGAGCATTTGCTAATGGTTTAGCATCACTGAACCATCAGCAAACCGCCTAATCATTTAGAATCACTGAGGTGGCTGAGCATGAACTGGTCTGACTGGGTACACTACACACAGACACATGCATAGTATGGATATGGAGGGTTTTAGTGGAGTTTCCTCTGCTGGTGTTATCTTTCTTTGGGTCTCCATTGCACCAGCAGCCTCTATGTACAAATGCCCCATTTTGTTCTGTCTAATTTTAGGTCCAATTGTCAGGCTGGAAAGCATGCAGTGACTTTCTATTACATCTGACACCAGAAGTGACTGTGTTTAAAGCAACACTGTACGATTTTTGAATCAATGTGTCCTTTTGCTGTAGCCTTATGAATTTCATGTGATGAGGAAGTGGTGGTTTGTTATGATTTGAGGCTGACTGATAGCCATGAAAAAAGCAACTTGCCACAGAATTATGACGTTAGGAGAAACCACAGGATTTTACACAGCTCTTTGACTAAGTGTCTATATTAATGGAGTGATAAATGAAGGGGGGTAGGGGATAAGCTCCCTTTTATGGACACCCAGCCAGCCAGTTAGCTATAAAGTCCCTCTTGGTGACTGTTCTCTGCTTGCTTTACCTGTAAAGGGTTAACAAAGTTCCCCCAGGTAAAGAAAAGGGCACCTGACCAAAAGAGCCAATGGGAAGGCTAGAACTTTTTTAAAATTGGGAAAGAAGCTTTCCCTTTGTCTGTGGTTGTTCTCCGGAGAGCAGAGACACAGAGCAGCAATGCTGTAAGCAGCTTTAAGCCAGGTATGATCATAAATAATCAGATCATACCTAGAACTACTTATCTGGAACTTCCAAATGTGTAAGTAGGTCAGGAATGTTTCGAAAGACGCGATTAGGGTTATTTCTGTTTTTCTTATGGTTAATGGACTCCTCTGTGCTAACCCCAGATGCTTTTGTTTGCTAGTAACCTTTAAGCTGAACCCCCAAGAAAGCTATTTTGGGTGCTTAATGTTTGGAATTGCTCTTTTAAAATCTATCAAAAGCCTAAATTCCAGATGTATTTTCTTTCCTTTTTGTTTTTAATAAAGTTTACCTTTTTTTAAGAACAGGATTGAATTTTTGGTGTCCTAAGAGGTTTGTGCATGATGTTTGATTAGATGTTGCTACCAGCTAATTTCCTTTGTTTTCTTTCTCAGCTCTTCCCCAGAGGGAGGGGTGGAAGGGCTTGAGAGTACCCCACAGGGAGGAATTCCCAAGTGCTCCTTCAAGGGTCGAAGGGTTTTTTTTGCAAGAGGGTGGTGGCAGCGTTTACCAAGCCAAGATCAGAGAAAAGCTGTGACCTTGGGAGTTTAATACAAGCCTGGAGTGGCAAGTATTATTTTTTAAAATCGTTGCGCACCGCTCGAAGTGCCAGAGTGGGGATTCAGCCTTGACAGGAGTATATAGAAAAAATGCTTTAAAGGATCCAGCTAAAACCAGAGTATCCTTAATTCATACCCACTTTGCAAGGTTTTCCTCCAAGCCTGTGCCAGTCCCATCACACTAACTTTCTAACCTTTACTATTCCTTTCCCTGAAAGCCTATCCACAACTAGTCTGAAGTAGTATTATAATAAACTATTTGACTGTGGAACGGCAAGATGGAGGTGGAATTCATTTCCAGACTTCATTGACACCACTTCTTCACCTGCTCCCACACATCCTTACATTAGAGGTAATCTCCCAGTATTTTAGTACACACATGCAGACGTGTTTATAGTTAGACTAGCAGAAAATCACACTGATATTTTAGGGTTACTTTTTCCTAAACTAATGCTTCTACAGTAAATACTCTAAATCAAAACCAAATACAAAAATAAACTCTCCCTGAAAGGACCATTAATGAGGACAAATTTGATTTTGCCCATTAATTTTGGAAAAAATGGATCCAAGTCCCAACCCCCCCCACACACACACCTGCCTACGGCTCTGGGAGGAGTTTGGGTTTGGGTGCGGGAGGGGTGTAGGCTCTGGGAGGGAGTTTGGGTGCAGGCTCTGGGCTGGGGCAGGGGGTTGGGGTGCAGTGCTTACCTCAGGCGGCTCCCAAAAGCGACCCGCACACCCCTCTGGCAGCAGCTCCTAGGTGGGGGGGGTCTCTTTGCACCGCTGCCTGCAAGCACTGCCCCCACAGCCCCCATTGGTCGCGGTTCCAATGGCAGAGTCGGCGCTCAGGGCGGGGGCAGAGCACAGAGACACACACCCCCCTCCAGGGGCTGCAGGGACATTTTTAAAATCGCCCAGGGACGGCAGGTGGGGCTGGGGGAGAGACCCGGCCCTGAACATTGGTGGAGCCAGGCCCCCATGCTCTGAATATTCCTAGAGACTAACTCGCCGCCCCTGCATCTCATGTTCCAGAAATCATGAGGAGCACCCTCTTTACAAATTCAGGTATAGCACGTCTGCCATGTCAATGTGTGTATTTGTTTTTTCAATTTAAAATAAACTGCAAAAGCACCAGTCTACGATGCGGACAAAGTAGCAGAAATTTACTTTTCAAAAATGCATCTGTTCTTACAGAGCTGTTAAAAATGTATCTGAAACTTCCTAAAACTGTTTTGAGCCATTTTCTAGCTGAAGAACTCCTACACCAATTTAAACTACTACTTGTGGGAGGAAGGGAAACTGTGGTTCCTGTCTAACATCATTTACAGTCATTGTCACTTAAGATGGCCAAGATAGAAATCCAGTAAATCCCAGTACATGATTTATAATAGGTATGTCAAACACCTGATATGTACAAAAAAGCTACATTAGCAACAAATAGTTTTGCTATGTAAATACTTGATACAGTTTAAAAAAAAGACAGCCTCATTAGGAAAAGCTTAACCATTTGGGCCCCAGTCTTGCATTTTGATCACTACCAGCTGGTCCCTGAACTTTGAAGTAAATGGTGCACCATGAAGACTTGAGTGGATCCAATTGCAGGATTGGGGCCTTAGCCCAATTGGGCCTTGTCTAATTACTATCTAACTAGGCCCTTCCTAAGGCTCATAAATCCTCAAGGGAAATTCCAGGAAGTGACTAGGAATGAATTAGCCTCAAACATATCGTCTTTTTCTCAATCATTTAAGTGGCTAAACCAGGGGTCGGCAACCTTTCAGACGTGGTGTGCCGAGTCTTCGTTTATTCACTCTAATTTAAGGTTTCGTGCCCCAGTCATACATTTTAACGTTTTTAGAAGGTCTCTTTCTATAAGTCTATAATATATAACTAAACTGTTGTTGTATGTAAAGTAAATAAGGTTTTTAAAATGTTTAAGAAGCTTCATTTAAAATTAAATTAAAATGTAGAGCCCCCCGGACTGGTGGCCAGGACCCAGGCAGTGTGAGTGCCACTGAAAATCAGCTCGCGTGCCGCCTTCGGCACACGTGCCATAGGTTGCCTACCCCTGGGCTAAACCTTTGCTAATGTTTTATTGATTTCATGGACCCAATTTAAAATAAAAATTCAGAAGTTAAGAATCTCATGTTAACTCACTCACATGGTGCTTACTTTATAGTGAACCCAACCCTATGAGTGCTGAGCACCTCATGAAAGGCCATGAGCACTCCCAATTTCCACTGAGATCAAAGTAGCCAGACTTGCTCCTGCTGAACTGAAGGCACTGTGATCAAATTCATATAAAAGTGAACATTTAAACAATCTAACCAGTATTCAAAAATGTGCAATGAGTGTTTCAGTATAAGAACTTTAACATTTATTTGAATTAGCTGACTGTTTTGTTTAAACTTGCAACCTTTAAATCACATTAGTGTAATTTTTTGTCTCTTTTCTTTTAAAATAATTACTCTTCCTACTTAGGGTGACCAGACAGCAAATGTGAAAAATCGGGACAGGGGGTGGAGGGTAATAGGAGCCTATCTAAGAAAAAGACCCAAAAATCAGGACTGTCCCTATAAAATTGGGACATCCGGTCACCCTATTCCTACTATAACAGTGTAGCTGCAACACCCCGGAGATGTGCAGCTCTGTTTTGCTACAGGAGATGCACAAAAACCTACTTCTGGAATTATGCACCTGCACACTTTTGTTTTTCTGCAACCCCACTGATTTTAAACTATACCATCTTATACATACAGGCAAAAACTAGCTGTGCTAAGAAGTTGCAGAACTTCCAGAAGCTGGGAGTGAGCGACAGGGAATGGATTACTTGATAATTACCTGTTCTGTCCATTCCCTCTGGGGCACCTGGCATTGGCTACTGTCAGAAGACAACGAGGAATCCTTCTGGCACCCTAGAGACTAACAAATTTATTTGGGCATAAGCCCACGAAAGCTTATGCCCAAATAAATTTGTTAGTCTCTAAGGTGCCAGAAGGACTCCTCGTTGTTTTTACTGATACAGACTAACATGGCTACCACTCTGAAACCTGTCAAACCTTTGGTCTGACCCAGTATGGCCATTCTTATGTTATGTTCTTAACTCCATCTGATCACAGGTAGAATTTTCAGTTAAATTACTAATATATTTTACTGAACATGCATAAAATCACTTATAACTTAGTTATTATTTAAATCAAACTTACCAGACAATTATTCCTTAGTGAGTATTAGCTCCATATAAGGTTTTAAGTTTTGAACTTCAGCCATTTCTAATATTTAATGGTAGGAGTACAACTCTTTCCTGATCGCCTAACTCAAAAATGACCAACCAGACTTTGTTCAAACTTTGCCTTTTGGATGATACCAAATATAAAAGTTTCAGCCTAAAGCGAATTTTTATTTTTAGAGTTCTGAGCAAGTGAAAACAGAAAGTTATAATTGAACTGAAATCTTAATTAGTATAATGTATGCCTCTAACATCTCACCCTATAGATGGTACTACTGACAAGATGGGCCCTCATAACGCTTTCCTGGGACATTGGTTCTGACTTGACTTGGAGAGAAGAGTGCCACCTATTGAATCACCAGCAATGCTTCCTACAACACCTGGGTTTTCCTTAAGTGTCTTCTCTGCAAGTATTATCCAGGCCTGTTATGCCTTTGAGATCACAGCAGAAAGAGCTATGGGAGAGGCCAGCCGATCAAACTTTCCTCAGAACTACAAAGCTAAATCCAGAGCTGCAAGAGAGGCTAATAAATAGGTAACAAGTGAAAACAAAAACAAAATCCACCCCACCTTTTTATTATTATTTATTTTATTGTGGAACTGGGTTGTAGTTACAGAGATGCCTTGGTGACTGCAAAATCTATTTGTATGTTTTTACCCTTTTCTCTATGGAGTTCCTAATAATGTGCATGAACAAACCTCCAGCCCTACTTACTTTGTACAACTGGCCAAAAGCATTACACAGTGGGAGATGAAGCCCGCTCTCTCTCTCTTAAGCTACACTCTGAGATCTTCTCTTACTGAAAACTGTTGTGTTATTTGAACTAAAGATTTGATTTAGTTGGTGTTGGTCCTGCTTTGAGAACGGGGTTGGGCTAGATGACCTCCTGAGGTCTCTTCCAACCCTAATCTTCTATGATTGCAAAAATTAAGGTTATTTGGGGTAACAAAACCAAAGCTTGTGCCTTAGTTTATAAGAAAACGATGGGCCCGATCCTGCAAACACTTATGCACAAGAGTAGTCTCATTGTTTTCAATGGGACTTCTCAAATAAGCAAAGTTACTCAGGGGTGTAATTGTAGGGAAGATTGGCCCCTCTATTTATTTCTATAACTTCCGGCTATTTATAAATGCCCATGTTGTGCCTCTAGTGACTTCTCCTAAAAATAACATTGCTATCCTAGGTGTTGTCACTCATTTTGAAAACTTCCCAAGCTTGGGTTTGTTCCTCATCCCAGTTAATGTTGTCTGTCTTCATTGTGGTGTTAATAGTCCTTCTCAAATTCATCTTCTATGCTTACTTTTTTCACCTACTGTTTTTCACATGATGTGTCAGAGAGAAGTATGGGCTCTTCTCTTTGACAATAGGATAATAAAAGTCTCTATTGTGTAGGTATACCATGTAACTTTGGAGGCTGGGACTCGGCCACGTTATTCTCCCTGTGACCGTATCAAATTAGAAGGGGGAAAAAGGTTTTATGTCCTCTATGATTCTCTTTATGGAGCCCAACATATCTCAAAGTCTAGCTGCTGCTTGAAAAACAGCTACTCATTTATCTCTCAGCAGAAAACTCTTTAATATTACATACTTTAAAAAGAATAAATAATAAGATTTAAATTGTAGGGGAAAATATTTTCTCTACAAGTGTAAAATAGTCTTATGTTTAAAATAACATTTTGAAGGCATAAGATTAACTGGGAATATTCCACCACATGGAGATTGAAATGCCTTACAGTTAACCTGAGCCAAGCACATTCAATATAACTGATCCCTGTGGGTGGGATTTTCAAAAGTGCTCAGTGCTCTTTTCCCACTGAAATCAACCATTGATTTCAGTAGGAGTCGAACTGAGCCAATGCTGAGCACTTTTGAAAGTTCCACCTTTTGTGTGTGGTTGCTAATTTGTATATGAGGGTGGATGCCTGCATACACACACATACACACTCAGATATGTGCAGGAGAGCCATGGACAGGACTTGAAAATGAACAGGAAACTTAGCTATGTAAAACAAAGAGAGTGGGAAAAGTCTAGTGGAACACAAATGTTTAGAAAGGGTAACAGAGATTACAGAGGACCCAATCCTATGATGTGCTGAGCACCCTTCAACTTCCATTTGAAGGAATTGACTCAAACATTGGGCTACTTGCTGGAAAGGAAAAGAGGATATAATAGAGGTAGATAAAATAACAAGTTGTATAGTGAGAGCTGATTAGGGATGCTCCTTGTCCTATAACAAAAGAACTTCCTCAATAAATGTGAAATACTCCTTTATGCAGTGTATTCTCTATTTGTAGAATCCCACTGCCATAGGAAGTCATCAAGGCAAACAGTTTGGTAGAATTAAAAAAAGGATTAGAAAGCTTAATGAGCAAAGATAACATTTGCAGCTGTGTGAGATTAAAACAATGCAGGAGACTATCAAATCTCATGCTTCAGCAGTATAAGCCCGACTAACCTAATTGCCTTCTATGACGAGATAACTGGCTGTGTGGATGAGGGGAAAGCAGTGGACATGTTATTCCTCGACTTTAGCAAAGCTTTTGATATGGTCTCCCACAGTATTCTTGCCAGCAAGTTAAAGAAGTATGGGCTGGATTAATGGACTATAAATTGGATAGAAATCTGGCTAGATCGTCGGGCTCAACAGGTAGTGATCAATGGCTCCATGTCTAGTTGGCAGCCGGTATCAAGCGGAGTGCCCCAAGGGTCGGTCCTGGGGCCGGTTTTGTTCAATATCTTCATTAATGATCTGGAGGATGGCATGGACTGCACCCTCAGCAAGTTTGCAGATGACACTAAACTGGGAGGAGTGGTAGATACACTGGAGGGTAGGGATAGGATACAGCAGCGGCGTATTATCGCCTAGGCCGACAAATTTGCAGGGGCGGCAAATTTGAGCACCCCCGGAGAAGTTCCCCTGCTCCAGCTGCCTCCTCCACGAGCGCGCCGCCGCTTCCTGTTTCTCTCCCCTCCCTCCCAGTGCTTGCGCCGCGAAACAGCTGTTTCACTGGGCAGGGAGGGAGGGGAGAGAAACAGGAAGCAGCGGCGCACTTGCGGAGGAGGCGAGCTGGAGCAGGGGAACTTCTCCGCCGCTGTTTCGCTGGTCAGAGAGGGAGGGGGGAACGCTGCGTGCTGGGGAAGAGGCGGGGCTGGGGCGGGGATTTGGGGAAGGGATCAATAGGGTCACGGAGGGGGCGGAGTTAGGGCGGGACTTTACGGAAGGGGTGGAGTCGGGGCGGGGCCAGGGGCGGCAATTATTTCCGGGCCTAGGGGCGGCAAAATTATTAATCCGCCCCTGACAGAGGGACCTAGACAAATTAGAGGATTGGGCCAAAATATATCTGATGAGGTTCAACAAGGACAAGTGCAGAGTCCTGCACTTAGGATAGAAGAATCCCATGCACTGCTACAGACTAGGGACTGAATGACTAGGCAGCAGTTCTGCAGAAAAGGACCTAGGGGTTACAGTGGACGAGAAGCTGGATATGAGTCAACAGTGGTGCACTTGCTGCCAAGAAGGCTAACGGCATTTTGGGCTATATAAGTAGGGGCATTGCCAGCAGATCGAGGGACGTGATCATTCCCCTCTATTCGACATTGGTGAGGCCTCATCTGGAGTACTGTGTCCAGTTTTGGGCCCCACACAGGGCCGGCGCAACCCATTAGGCGACCTAGGCGGTCGCCTAGGGCACTAAGATTTGGGGGGCACCGGCTGCCCTGGTTGTCAGCGCATTTCGGGGGCGGGACCTTCCGCCGCCTCTGTCGGGGGCGGCATTTAAAGCTGGCAGCACTCCTGGCCCCACACTACAAGAAGGATGTGGAAAAATTGGAAAGAGTCCAGTGGAGGGCACCAAAAATGATTAGGGGGCTGGAGCACATGACTTATTAGGAGAGGCTGAGGGAACTGGGATNAAGCCAATTGCCAATGAGGGTCTGGAAGGAATATTTTCTCACCATCAGATATGTGGTGGGGATGTTTCACTTTCCTCTGAAGTAGCCAGTTTAAGGAATGATGAATGGATTAGAGGACAGATGAATTATCAACTATTATACATTGACAACATGTATGCTTCTATAAAGAGAATCTCATTGAATAAGTATGGGAGGAAGGATGATCTTGCAGTTAAGGCACTAGCCTGGAGCTGAGGAAAGCTGGGTTCAGTTCCTGGCTCTGCTACAGACTTTCTGTGTGGCCTTAGGTGGGTTACTTAATCTCTCCATGCCTCAGTTCACCAGCTGTGAAATGCAGATCACAATACCGCTCCATAGGAATTTCAGTTATACATTTAAAAAATACTAGGGCTAGCAATTAATTGCAGATAACTCAAGCGATTAACTCAAAACAAATTAACTAAATTAAAAAAATGAATCTCGATTAATCACAATTTTAATTGCACTGTTAAACAAGAGAATATCAATTGAAATTTATTATAAATATTTCTGGATGTTTTTCTACATTTTCAAATATATTGATTTTAATTACAACACAGAATACAAAGTGTACAGTGCTCACTTTATATTATTATTTGATTACATATATTTGCACTGTAAAAAAGATAAAAGAAATATTATTTTTCAATTCACTTCATACAAGAAGTATTGTAGTGCAACTTACAAATGTAGATTTTGTTGTTGTTATATAACTGCACTCAAAACAAAACAATGTAGAACTTTAGAGCCCACAAATCCACTTCTTGTTTAGCCAATTGCTAAGACAATCAAGTTTGTTTACATATACAGGAGATAATGCTGCCTGCTTCTTATTTACAATGTCATCTGAAAGTGAGAACAGGCGTTCACGTGGCACTTTTGTAGCCGGTGTTGCAAAGTATTTATATGCCAGATATGCTAAACATTTGTATGCTTCTTCATGCTTTAGCCGCCATTCCAGAGGTACAATAAAGAGATTGCATGAGGTGAATTGAAAAATACTATTTCTTTTGTTTATCTTTTTTACAGTGCAAATATTTGTAATAAAAAATATATATAAAGTGATCACTGTACACTTTGTATTCTGTGTTGTAATTGAAATCAATATATTTGAAAATGTAGAAAACATCCAAAAATATTTAAATAAATGGTATTCTTTCATTGTTTAACAGCATGATTAATCGCAATTAATTTTTTTAATCGCTTGACAGCCCTAATTTATATGAATAGAAATTAATGGTTTGTCCATTGCTAACAGAATAATGCAACACAGTTTATTTTACTTCATAACAACTCCCATTTGGAAGTGGCTTTACAACTACAGTAGCAACTGCCATGGTTAAGGCTGAGCAAGATATTTGTGGGTATTTTTAAAGTGTGAAGATGAGTCTTGCTGACCCTGATGCTTTCTAGGAGCTCTGTAAATGGGTAAGGCACCAAATTTGGCATTTCTTGACCAAGTTGTTTTTGAGCTATGATGAACCCAACAAAGTAAAGAAAGTGTTTGAGAAATCAGTGGGATTTTTTTTTTTAACCCACATTTCCAAAATGTGTCTGATTTGCCTTGTACATTCTTTGCAGAAGATCCCTCTAACTTTCAAGTGTGTGTGTAACTTTTAATGTTTCTTATTCAGAACAACTAAAACACACAATGGAAAAACTTTCAAGAAGAAAAAGTAAATATCAGTTACCACTGCTGCTTTGTAATCATTACAATTTGTGATTGATAGAAAGCACTTGAGAATCAAGAAGGTGGTGTTAATAGTCATGGAATTATTAACCCGATTAAGTACAATATACTAGTTGATACTTTCCCACTTGAAAGGAGTATACACACAGACCGACATTTTCAAGACATGCAGAGGACTTGACTATTTTTATATTATTGACTAATGTCACTGGGAGATGGATGCACTTTTGAAAATCTCAACCTAAGCCTATTGCAGGTCATGAGTACTTGTTTGATCTTGGGGATGTCTATATTTGTAACTCATCTATGTACATGGATGCTGGATAGTCCTAGTTCTGTAGAGGAGTTGCAGATCAAGTCTATCCTCAGTGTTGAGATAGTCTAGATAATTGATCCATGTTGCATGAAATTTGTTTTATTGTCTGCTTCGACAGTAGATTAGCTTAACAGCTTTGAGATAATGGATTAAAGTTTCCATGTACCAAAAATAGGCTTTGTGTTAGTTAGCCACAAACTATGGGAGTGTAAAATTTGAAGAACTGTTATGACTGTGTGTGGCTCTGAACCTTTATGGTTTGGAAATTTGGGTGGCATTGTTCTAATGCCAGTTCGAAAGCAGATACCAGCTGGAGTATGAAGTTAGGAATGAATGGACTGGTTGCATCTCACAGCAACCCACTCATTGTGCTAACTTGATTAATTTTTATTACCATTTTTTCATTGTTGCTCTGATCCATTCAGTGTCATTGTAAGTCATTTAAAAAGCATGACTGGCTTAATGGAATCTGGAGACACAATATAACCTGTTGATAAGATCAGTTTCACGCCCACTGACAGCATTGTCATTGTTGACAACCAACAATGACAGAGCTGGAGTGAAAATTAACATACCTATCACGTCTATAAAATAATTTTGAGCCCAGACATTCATATGTTGTGGGGTTGTCCCACTGTTTATAAAACAAGGTTGCATTAAGTGTGTGACATTTTGAATGGTTAGATTAAAATTCTGGGCATATTTTTGTTTGCAATTACAGAAGAATAATACACATTCTTGTTGACAAAATACTACATTTCTGTGAATCTATTGAAGATTGATGTTTTATACATGGCAGTAAGGTCTGTAGTCCAATCAGCATGATATTTCTGCACCCATTACTTTGTTCCAAGCTCGTGCAGGATATTTTTCATCCATAGTATTTCACAGGATTGCATGCAGTTTGGAATCAAAACTGTTAAGTTTATTTGGATATTCAAGATGGTTTTTCTGTATCTTCTGCATGAAATTATAGAAGTGAGTTGGACCTAGCCTTGGTTATAAAGTCTTAATTGTAGGTACATGGAAAATTTGTTTTGTTTTTATACTGGCTTTATTTTAAGATGTGCAGCTTGATGTTGATTTTGACCTAGGCAAAATCTTGTGCATAGGCTAATGTTCTATAAAAAATAAAATAGCCATTATTTCTCAAAACTGTTTTTATTTACTTGTAATAAGATAATGGAGAAAATAACATTTATAGATTGACTGATCAAATTTTCAGTGACAAATCCCGATATATAAAATGTTACACATGTCCAACCTCTTGTATTTCAAATTTTTATTTTGTGAACAATTTTGGCACAGGGAAAAAGTGCCTTCCCATAAGCACAGTCTCTCCTCCACTAGAGCTTTGGAGCTCTGCTAAGAAGGCATCTTCCCCAGAAGCCCACCTAATAAGTTTTACAGCAGCAGAGTTTTCATCATGTATTTTATTATTTCCAGTAGTGCCCAATATATGCCAGATGCCTTCCAAACAGAAAAAAGGTGTAGTCCCTGCCCTGGGGAATTTGCAATCTAAAGACCAACAGAGGGTAGTACAACATATGGAACAGATCCTCAGTTGATGTAAATTGCACCAGTTTAGGATTTGTTTCATATGTATCTATATAAGTATAACCTTATAGAGTGGTCACGGTGGTGATTGGCTATATGTTGGTACACCTAAGCTGTGAAGGAAAGAACTGTTATTACTATTGACTTCCCAAGATCAGTAAAAGAGGAATTTGCCTACTGCATACCTTAGAAGAGGTACAGAAGAGGAGCTCCTCCATGAATTTCCAAGGACCTGGTGCCACAGAAAAGCGCACAGTTGTCGAAACAAACTCTTAGAGACTGACACAATAGAAAATTGTGTACTTAATGGTTAAGATTTTTTTTCTCAAACTACCGTAACTATGTTAAGAGCTCTGTATATAACATTTTGTGCTGAAATCTATTTTTAGCACAAATATTTAGAGGGAAAAGAATATTTACACTTAATACTTTTTGTTTAAAAATGTTATGAGAAATATTAAATGAAAGTTAAGATTACTTTTGTAAATAAGCCAACTTTTAGACCAAAACAATTGTCAAAAATACTGTTAAAATATATAAATCACAAATTAAGGCAATTTACATAAATTATACCTTTATATTTACTAAAAACATCTGTAAAATGTCACTTTAGTCATTCTAATAACTGTAAGTCTGACTTGGAAGACATCTTTCTGGACTCTTTAATTCACTAATATGTATGTCTTCTATTAAATAAAAGTATAGAATGAGTGATGTAGATGTTGGAAGAGTTCGTAACTATATTTTGTAGGTGATAGCTAAAGTTATTCTGGGGTCATGTAAGGTGAAATTTTATGTTATATGAAAGCTATAGTGTGGAACATGTAGGCACTGATTCACTATTGCCCTGTAATTTGGGTAGTACTTATACCAGTGCAATATGCTGCAAAATTGTATTGGTAATATTTTACCTGACTTTATGTTGGTGATACAGAATTATTCAAATCCAAAGCAGTTAAGTTTAAAGCAGACTGCAAGGAGTTAGAGAAGAATCTCACAAAACTGGGTGATTGGGCAACAAAATGGAAAGACGAACTTCAATGTTGGTAAGTGTAAAATAGTGCACGCTGGAAAAAATCCTAAATATACATATACAATGATTGCTCTAAATTACTTGTTGCCACCCAAGAAACAGATATTGGAGTCGTCATGGATCATTCTCTGAACACTTCTGCTCAATGTGCAATCGCAGTCAAAAAGGCTAACAGTATGTTAGCAACTATTAGGAAAGGGATAACAGAAAATATCATCATACTACTATAGAAATCCATCAGTCCAGTTCTGGTTATCCCATCTAAAAATTGATATAGACTAATTGGAAAAGATTCAGAGAAGAGCAACACAGAGGATTGTATGGAATGGCTTCCCTTTGAGAAGATACTAAAATGATTAGGACTGTTCAGCTTACAAAAGCGGCAACTAAGGAAGGATATGAGAGAGGTCTATAAAATCATGAACAGTGTGGGAAAAGTGAATAGAGAAATGTTATTTACTCTTTCCCGTACTACAAAAATCAGGGTCCCCAATGAAATTAATAAAAACAAAAGGAAGTACTTTTTCACAAAACACACATCTAACGTGTGAAACTCATTGCCATGGAATGTTGTGATGGCCAAAAGTATAACTGGATTAAAATAAGAACTGGATACATTCATGGAAGATAGGTTCATGACTGGCTATTAGCCAGGGTAGCCAAGGATGCAACCTTATGCTCAGGGTGACCCTAAACCTCTGAGTACCAGAAGCTGGGCATGGAAGATGGAGTGGATCACTCCATAATTGCCTTGATCTGTTCCACCAGAGCTTCAGGGGCAATGTTGGAGACAGGGCAAACTGGACCATGGTCTGATGCACTATGGCTCTTATGTTCTTACATAAATGACTATATAGGTCAAGGATGAACTGGGTCCAGAGGGAACAAAATTGGGACTTGCATTTAACCTCCCGTGAAACGCCTTTGGAGTTTTCAGATGGAAGACTAGGAAAACCCTGGTTATCCAAACTCTGCTTATGTGAGCTTCAGATGAGCTGAAGTTAATTTTTAGGCCTAGAATCCAAAATTAAACTAAAATTGAATTTTGTGCCTATGAAACCTAAAACCCTTGAATAATTAGTATCCCCCTAACCATTCAGATAATTGGAATTTACCTGTAAAGATTCTGGCCTAGATTTCAAAAGTGACAAGTGATTTGGGGGGAGGGAGGTCCAACATGAGATACTGCAGAGAGGGATTAGATTTTTAAAGGCTCAGCACTTTCTAAAAGTGCAGTCCCTTTTGAGTTGATTCAGGCGGGTCACTGAAAATCTGTGGGCAATTTTGAAATATAACCTTTTGCTTTAGATAAGAGGGAGCTAGTGCTGGGTGTGCATAGGCCCCACTGACCCTGTACGGTAGCTGGCACCTCAACCAGGGCTAGTGCATCTCCCTCCTGTCCCCACTCAGTCCCAGGACGTGCAGCAATCAATGGGTAGCACTGAAGGCTGGATATGTCTACACTGAACACTAATCCTGGGCTCTAACTCAGGTTTGAGGACAGGCTCCTCTTCCGTCCACACATAAACCAGTCTGACTCCAGCCCGCAAGGGCTCACGACCGAGGTCCTAGCACCCGACTGGGTGAATGGGGTGGATCGGAACTTGAATGCTGCTGTGACTCAGGTCCACACCCTGTCATTTTGCAACATGGATGCAGCTCAAGGCAGAGCTGAGTCAGAAGTAGGGTGACCACCTTTGTTGCATAGAAATAAGGGAAAACCACATGAAAAATAAGGAACAACTCTTTATTTTAAGGGATATTTGAGGGATACACACTTTCCCTTAGCCTACCATGTATTTTTCACCCGTGTACATTTCTACTGCCCTCAAGTATACAATAGCCTAAGCTTCAGTGTATAAAATAGTACATCTCCATTTTAATACATCTCCCAGTAAGGCAAAGGGGGCTGCCTAAGGGACAAATCAATGGCCTAAGGGTCCCCCCTCCGTCCTGTGCAGTGTGGACATGTTAGCACAGCTGTGAGGCCCAGGGCCAGCAGCTGCAAGCCCGTTTAGGCGGCAATGTGGACGCTCAACCGTGGGCTCAGGCACACGGGTCCAGAAGGCCGGGCCCCGCGCGCGGCGTTCGCACGGCAGCGTAGGCGCGCGGCGGGAGCGGCGAGGAGGAGGAGGAGGAGGAGGAGGCGGCGGCGGGTGCCTCCCCCCTCACAGCAGGCCGGGCGCGGGGCTGGATGAATGGAGCTGGGGAGCCAGCGGGCTGCGGCGGAGGGAGCGGCGGGGCCTGCGCGCCGGAAGTGAGCGGCCGGGGAGAGCCCGGCGCGGCGGGGCTGAGGCTGAGTCAGGTACTGGGGCGTGGGGAGAAGACGCGCCGCAGCCTCCGGCCAGGGACGCGCTCGGGCTGCCAGGCGGGGGCGGCTCCGCGCTGAGCGAAGGGGCCGGGAAGCGCCTGGGGGAGCCGCCGGCGCCGCGCTGCCACCATTAGCCGGGCGGCGAGAGGAGGAGCCGGGGGAGCCGACCTCGAGCCGCAGGAGGAGCCGCCGCCGCGGTGAGTGCTCAGCGCTTGCCCGGGAAAGGGAGCCGAGAGCCGGTCCTCCTCCCTCCCTCCCCGTCCTGCTCTGCTGGCAGTAGCCGCGGGCTGTATCCCCCGGCCTGGGGAGCGGGTTCCCCGGTGGTGGCCGGCTCCCAGCCGCGGTGTATGGGGCAGAGGCTGGGGGCTCGCCCTATTGTCCTGTCTGGGGAGCGCCCCCAGCCTGGGGGATGCACATCCCAGCTGGGGGCGGTGATTTGGGGAGGGGGACAATAATAGATCGGATCTTGTGGTGCCCTAGAAGTGTGTGTAATAAAGCTGGATGGGGGGGAGGAGGGCTCTCCCCTGTATTTTGGGGCTGGGGGGGATGGGAATAGGAGGAGCTGGATCCTCTTTTTTTTTTTACCACATCCCTGCTCCATAGGGTCACGCCAGGAAAGCTGCCACACAAGGCAGAGTGTAGAAGAGGAAGGGTTGGGATTGCCCCAGCAGCAGCACCGCATCACGCCCCTCGTCTGTTACACTCTTCATGGCTCCAGTTCTCTTCCCCCTTAAAAATCAGTTCAGCTCAAGCTTTGGAAAGAGAGGGTCTGATGGGTGTGTGTGTGTGTTTAAAGGTGCTGTGGTTTGTCTCTTTCTCTCGCCCCTCTCCATTTGAATCCTGTCAGTGGTTTTTCTGAGCTTGAGGTGCAAAATAAGAGCTTTAATGTAAAATAGGAATGCGATTCATTTTGTTGAAAAGAAAAGGGTTGAAAGTAGACCGGGGATGTGAGAGGAATCTGTTTTGTGGCATTCAGACAATGTCAGCTTTAGTGAGTCCCCACCCTGTGGAGCTGAAAGCAACATAGTCCCATCCACCGACTAACCAAATATATATGGCAATAACTTAAAGAATCAACACCCCTTTCCTTAATCTAGGAGGGAAAGAACAAGGCTGATTTACAATTTTTAATTCCTTTAAAAAAAAACACGTATTTTTGTAGCTATTTTGCCATCCATATTGGTGAGGGGCATAATGATTCTTGAAGAACCTCCCGGGCAAGGCTGCTGTCTGCATTGGTTTTCATGAAGATGAGGCGAGTTTTCTAGTGCATAGAGAAAATCACCAGTGGGAGGAGAAAGAGGAGTGTCTGTATACAGAAATATATTTTGAATGTTAGAATAGCAGTTAAATTTACTGTACATCTGTATTCAGTTTTTTCTTTTCCATTTTAAAATGGCTAATTATTTGAGGCAACTGATAACTTCTCTGGTCATTTTTAAAGCTATTTCATTTCTATTGGGTAATTGTCTTATTATGTGGCAACTAATAAAATACCTATACGTTTTAGTTTGATTTTTGTATTTAGTTGTTTTCAGCAGTGATTTTGACCCTGGTTACATGTACCCAGAAGGATAATAAAATGCACAGAAAAAGAAGCACCTACTTATTTTCTATAAATAAGGTACTGAAGTGTCTATAAAGTCAGTTGGTGCTCTGTTGTGAAAGGGTTGAGAACCACTGTTCTCTGTGATTGTAGACATAACTTAAAACTATGTTGTATGCCAGAATGACTTTTCTTAAAGGGACATATCAACTTGGAAAACACAGTTTTGCTGAAAATTATGTAACTACTATAGTTACAAGTAACACCTAAAGTTTTTAAAACAGAAGGAAGGAAATCTTTCCAGTTTTACTTTATGCTTAGTCAGTTTCACTGTTTTTTGTGTACAGCTTTTTTTTGTACTCCTTTGCTGAAAGACCCTTCTGAACATAGACAAGGAATAGAAAAATCACTTATAAGAATTTTTTATAAGCAATAAAGAATGCCTACTGCAGACATACCATCTAAAACAGGGGTTCTCAAACTGGGGGTCGGGACCCCTCAGGGGGTCGTGAGGTTATTACATGGGGGGGTCGTGAGCTGTCAGCCTCCACCCCAAACCCTGCTCTGCCTCCAGCATTTATAATGGTGTTAAATATATAAAAAAGTAAAGTATTTTTAATTTATTAGGGGGGTCGCACTCAGAGGCTTGCTTATGTGAAAGGGGTCACCAGTACAAAAAATTGAGAACCACTGATCTAAAAGATGCTGTATCAGAAACTGGAATTTTAAATTAGTCATTTAAAAAAAGACACAAAACAAGTTGACAGTGTCCCTGTGTAATATTTCAGTCTCTCTTTTGAATGGTAGGTGGGTGGGAGGAATATAGAGCTAATTGTTTCCCCATGCTTCAGTTAGCACGTGGCTTTCATATCTCTGGGTGGCACTGGAATACTGTTACAAGAGTCCATGGTAGTGAAGCTTTTTCACAGTATGGAATTGGGAAGCACCTATGGAGCTTCTCCCCCACCCTCCAGATAGATGATTTCCCTAAAGTAGCTAGTTTACAGAGCAGCACCCTGTGATGAAGTGTTCTGCTACCCATGTTTTTCTAGATTTGCTAGTAGGTGGCATGGTAGACAATATTGCTAAGAAACAAAACGCTCCAGTCAAAGAAAGGAGTACAGCTTACCAATTGTTGCATATCTTAGCCTTTTGATAATTTCATAGTACCAAGATTTTTCATATGAAAGAGAGCACTATGTGTAATATAAAACCTGTCCTCCCTGAAAGATTGCATAATAATGTCTTGAGACCATTACCTGTAACCTTGAGTTTGTTTAAAATAGATTTTCCAGGGCAGTAGTTCATTATGATTAATTGTTTAGGAACTCTCTGTATATTGAGGTTTTTAAAAAAAAACTTGTGTTTTTTTTAAAAGCCAGGCTGCTTTTAATAAGAATATGTATTGAACTACCATAGGTACAGAATTATATCTTTCAGTTTAAGCTTGAGTCACTGTGTGCAAGATTGATCCATTACCTATGTAGGCTACAGTATAAGTGTACTTACCGTATTTTTATTCAAAATGGGTTTTCAAATATCTTCTGGTATTTTAACTAACGTTTTTTGGCTTACTCGCTTTATTTTTTTATTTTTTTTGCTAATAGACTGGTCAGTTTTCTTAAGCCATAAAGACATTGTTACTTTAGCTCTCTCCCCCACCCAACCTTTGAAACAGTCGGGAAGTTTAGGCTTGAAATCAGACGAAGGTTTCTAACCATCAGAGGAGTGAAGTTCTGGAACAGCCTTCCGAGGGAAACAGTGGGGGCGAAAGACCTCTCTGGCTTTAAGATTAAGCTTGATAAGTTTATGGAGGGAATGGTTTGATAGGATAACGTGATTTAGTCAATTGGTCAATAACGTGCCATCACTGGTAATTAGTACCGATGGTCAATGTTGGGATATTGAAAGTCTTTTTCCTGAGTGTCTGGCTGGAGAGTCTTGCCCGCATGCTCGGGGTTCAGCTGATCGCCATATTTGGGGTCGGGAAGGAATTTTCCTCCAGGGTAGATTGGCAGAGGCCCTGGAGGTTTTTCGCCTTCCTCCGCAGCATGGGGCAGGGGTCGCTTGCTGGAGGATATCTGCTACTTGAAGTCTTTAAACCAAGTTTTGGGGACTTCAACAGCTGAGTCAAGGGAGATAATTATTTCAGGAGGGGGTGGGTCAGCTTTTGTGGCCTGCATCATGCGGGAGGTCAGACTAGATGATCATAATGGTCCCTTCTGATCTTAATTTCTATGAGTCTATGAGTTGGTTCTAAACTTTTTAAGCACTGTATTTTAGGAAAGTATCAGCACATCTCATAAATATCAGACCCCTCATAAATATCAGACCCCTTGTGTACCCCCAAGGAATATTATATTATTTTAGGACTTTTATTGGGACATCTTTATCTGGTATTGTTCCAGCACTGACAGGAAGTGTAACTCCCCCACCCCCGCCCTTAAGAAAAAATATGTAGTGTCAAAGCAACTTTATGCCCCTGGAGGAAAAAAGTCTATCAAACAGGGACAAAGTTGAAAGCCTGAACTAGCCAATCATGTCTAAACAAATGCTAAGTAAGACACATTATGCTGAAAATCACGCTCATTAAACAATTTGAATCATATTCCTTAAATTCTCATTAGCAAAATAAAAACAGAAACAAAATAACACTCCAAACAAATAAAAACGTCTTGCATTTTAGCTGAAAGTGCAAGTCATAAAATAGCCATGTGAACAGAATAGCAAGTAGATTTACTTGTGAATTTTCAAGTTAAGTAGAAAACCAAAATTTGGAACAAAATAGGGCACTGGACAACTTTCAAAACTGATATTTTCATTTATCATGTGTTGAGCACTTTGCTGACAACCTGGACCACATTAAAAGAGAGAATTTTAAAGCAACAAAAGTGCTTTTCTACATAACAGCTAGAAATGTTATGTAAGGAATTTAGGATCACCTATTATTTAGAGATGGATTTTGAAGCCTTATACAGAGGAGTAAGTTGAAGATAACTTTAGCCTTAGTCTTCAAATTTCCTTGCTTTTGTCATTATATAACTGATTTTACTGAATTATTTACCCAGTGGAGAGGGTCTGGATCCAGATTTCAGAGTCTGGAGTTCTCATCTGATTTTTGTTCACTATTACACCTCTACCCCGATATAACGTGACCCGATATAAAAGGAATTCGGATATAACGCGGTAAAGCAGCGCTCTGGGGGGGGAGGGGGGCTGCGCGCTCCAGCGGATCAAAGCAAGTTCAGTATAACGCGGTTTCACCTATAACGCGGTAAGAGTTTTTGGCTCCCAAGGACAGTGTTATATCGGGGTAGAGGTGTATTTATATTTCAGTAGCACCTGTTGGCCTCAGCCTGCTTGGGGTCCCATTGTGCTGGGTACTGTACATACATAGGCCCTGATCCTGTACAGACTTAAGCATATGCTTATTTTATGCACTGGGAGTAGACCCACTGACTTGAATGGGACTACTCAGTATGTAAAATTGAGCGCTTGTGTAATTTTTTACAGGATTGAGGCCATAGAAAATGATTGTATCTATCCCAAAGAGTTTATAATCTAAATGCCTGTCTTTAATTGTATTAGACTCTGCAAAAATATTACCCATAAGGATTTTTAAATACATAGTTTATAACAGTGGCTCTCAACCTTTCCAGACTACTGTACCCCTTTCAGGAGTCTGATTTGTCTTGTGTACCCCCAAGTTTCACCTCACTTAAAATCTACTTGCTTACAAAATCAGACATAAAAATACAAGTGTCACAGCACACTATTACTGAAAATTGCTTACTCTCATTTTTACCATATAATTACAAAATCAGTCAATTTGAATATAAATATTGTACTTACATTTCAGTGTATAGTATACAGAGTAGTATAAACAAGACATTGTATGACATTTTAGTTTGTACTGATTTCGCTAGTGCTTTTTATGTAGGCTGTTGTAAAACTATGCAAATATCTAGATAAATTGATGTACCCCCTGGAAGACCTCTGTGTACCCCCAGGGATACATGCACCCCTGGTTGAGAACCATTGGTTTATAATATATGCATGCTACGTTTGATTTATTTCCTAATTGAATAGGAATGTAAAATGTACATTGTGCCAATAAACCACACATATGTACAATTGCTTCATGATGTTTCAATACCCTTTCCTTAAAAACTTTGGGTGGGAGGGGGGAATACTTCTGGGCTTAGATGTTTTACTCAAAGGAATTTTTACAGCAGAATTAGGAATCCCCGGAAAACAAGGCTTGAAATGAAAAGACTCTTGGATTTGTTTCAGAGTAATAGCCGTGTTAGTCTGTATCCGCAAAAAGAATAGGAGTACTTGTGGCACCTTAGAGACTAACAAATTTATTGTAGCATAAGCTTTCGTGGGCTACAGCTCACTTCATCGGATGCATGTAGTGGAAAATACAGAAGGAAAAAAAATATATATATAGACACACATGAAACAATGGATGTTACCATACACATTATAAGGAAAATGATCAGTTGTCAGCAGGAGAGAAAAATAAGTGTTTGTGGTGGTAATGAAATCGTTTAAAAGTCTTTAACCATTAAATCAGCAAATTTGATCTTGAAACATGCATAATGACACTAGACCTATGTATAATTTATATACAACAGAATATGGCTACACACAACAGTTGAGTGATTTTTAAAGAGAATAATGAAATATAATTGATACTAAAAAATAATAGCCTAATTTAGTATTGAATAAAATAAGCTATTTTAATGGTCCAGAACACACCTTAGTCAAATTGTAGGTACAAGCCAACAAGGATTGAACGGACCTGACATTTTCCGCCTTTAGGTACTTGTACAACAAGGTTACGGGTTACTGGTGGGAAGCTTCCACTACCATTGCCTGATTTGTAATTGGCCTTTAGATTGACAAGGGATTTAAGGTTCTACTGTTGTTAATCTGCAAGCATTAAATTCCCTTAAATGCTCTTTCCATTGAAAAAGGCATATCTCAAAAGGCTTAATATTATAAACTAATAAGCCATTTTGAAATAGAATAGTTTCCATCTCACAGTGAACAATACATAACATTCTTTAATGGCCGAATATTTTAAAATATTTTTCTAGATGAGAATTTTGTATGTTAGATTCAGAGAAAGTAAGTGTTGGTGCTAAATCAGAAGCATATTTCTGATAATTTAAAGCAGATCCAATGCATCATTTGCGATTTTTTTCTTTGTCTTTGCAAATAATAAGTGCACTGGGCAAAAAATAGAGCTGTGACTCTATATTTAAAGGTTTAACACTTTAATCATTCACTAGATGATGTTTTATAATCTTGCTGACTACGTAGGTTACTATAGGTCTTTTAATGAAGAATTCCTGAACTGTCCTTTTCTGATGGTTACCACTTGTGACAACTTCCCCACCAGGAACAGCATGTCTAAAAGCATGTGCATCAGAATGTGTAACTATGGTGTTGAGTCACTAAGAAATAAGGATTGCAAATGGAGTTCTTTCCACCAAAGGTTTTTTGACTTAACTGAATACTAGGGAGAAGAGAAACGTGAAATGGATCCTTAAAATTCCACATGACCAAGTAGTTATCTGAGCTAAAAGCTTATTAGCCCTGGAGCCTACTATCATAATTCAGTTGAATTTTGTTCTAGTAAGAAACTGACAGATTTAAGGTTACTATAAAGACTTGAATGCAGTGGTGTTGTAGTTGTGTAGGTTCCAGGGTATAAGAGAGACAAAGTTGGTCCAATAAAAGATATTACCTCACCCACCTCATCACTAGAAAGACTTGTTCATTCACCTCTTATCTCTTCAGATGAATAAGTGATATTTTTGTCTGGACATTTAAGTGTTTTGTAATAACTTGCATATTACAGTAAAAAACTGAGAAGAAACCTCATTAAAGTCTTTGAAAAACTGAGAAATAAGGAATCTTTTTAATAAAGACCCCAGTGTTGTACAGGGCAACTGCTAACTTATGGATAAGTATTCTTTGTGTCTTGCTTCCTGAGCTGCTTCTAGAATCCAAATCTTTATTGGAAAGTTATCATTTGTGGTTTCACTGTATCAATTCACCATCTTTGCATTATTTTTAAAAGGTACTGTATTGATAGTACTCAAAGTGCAACCACTGGCAGTGAAAGCTTCTTTTCTTCTTCTCCCTCAGTGTTACTCAACTCACACGTGGAACAGCCAACTCTAGAGTGAAAGGTTAGTTCAGCCTACATGCATATTCAATCTTTTAGCATCTGAGACTGCCCACAAAGGTGCCAATAGTGGTGGATTTTGTCTTTGTTCTCTCTCTACCAATGTTATTAGATAGTAACTACTTTCTGACCCTACCATTCTGAATCAGATTTGAACCAGTGACTTGGAGGTGCGGCATCTTGATTATTTCTGCTGTACTTCCACTTTCTACTGAAATGT
This sequence comes from Platysternon megacephalum, assembly GCA_003942145.1. Lineage (NCBI taxonomy): Eukaryota > Metazoa > Chordata > Testudines > Platysternidae > Platysternon > Platysternon megacephalum. The sequence continues at coordinate 9,770,664 of QXTE01000015.1, read as the reverse complement.
CCTTAAACGTGTTTATGCTTGAAATATTTTCATAATGAAATTACATCTTTATAGACAATAACTGGTAAAATGGCTTGTTTAAATTCTGACTGTTAACCTAATATATGTTGGAAGTAAATTCAAGTCAGTCTCTTGCATTGTGTGTGTGTTTTTGCTAAGAAATACATTTTTTCGTCTATCCTGACAAGTAAGAGGAGACCACCTTCCAATATACCTGCTTTGTTTGTTCCCATCATTTAAGAAACAATACAAATAATGTATTCTGTAGATTTTCTTCTCTGTCCTAGTTTTATGGCAGGTTTAGATTTATGAACTTCTGTGGTTTAGCTCCCCAGTGTGGATGCTGGGTTGATCCCTCTCTTCTAGTTTCATTCAGGCAATGAATAACTATTCAGGACAAAGTGATTTTTGGCATCCACTTTCCAGGTTCCCCAATCTTTTCCTATTTCACGTTGAGGCACTATCTTCTAAGCCTCAAACACAAGTGTCATGGAAGACCGCACCAGCAAAAACCGCACAACAACTTTATGTAATGTAAGAATATACGCTGACTTCAGGGGCTCCTTCCAGATATTCCTCCCAGGGCATGTGTGGTTGCAATGCCTAGCTAAGCAGCTGCTCAGTAGTTCTCTGACCCAGCTGCCTGCTTGTAGGAGTTGACCCAAATGTGGTAGCCTTATCTCCTGTTCCCTTTTGAAATTCTCCTTAGTGAAATAATAGCATCATAGGATTGAAAGCTGAGCAACAGAGATCACAATGGTTTTTTGTTGTTGTTGTACTGGTTAAAAGTAACACCTCTTTAAGGTCAGTGACTATATTTTGGAGAAAATTTAGTATCCCTGCCCCTTCAGTTTAGGTGTGATAGTTAATAATATACATCTTCTGAGACATGCTTTTGGTCTTTCAACAAGATCAGAGTTGGCATTGGTTTTATTTCTAAGGTGTAAAAGGTTGGGTTTAAAAAAACAAAACAAAAAAACCCCCAACCCCTTAACACTGTCCTATTTTAGTGTCATAAAGGAGGGTTTTTTGTTTTTAAAAAGGCATAAATTCAATTTTTTTAAAAAGTCTCTTGTAGGTAATACTCCCCAAGCTTCAGTAAATGTATTCACTTTCATTTCCAGATCATAGCCTTTCTCTCTCTCTGGATATTGCTTGTCATGACTCATGTTGGCTGACTTTGTCAAATTGGGAGTGGACTTTGGAGTGTTATATATCCAGCTAAACTGTGGGTGATCTAGAAGGATCAATTTAAAAAAAAAATTATTTCCATAACTGAGATGGTTTTTTGTTTTTTTTTTGTAGCTCAGTAATGATGTTCCAAAACAGAGTGACATTGACATGGGAAGTGCATTAGTTTTGCAAAAATTCTGTACTTCCAGATTTGTAATGTTAAGCCTATGCCTTCCTGTTTAATGTCTGAGCTCATTGTTTGTTGCTATTGCTAATCTTTTGTGGTTTAGAATGAAGACTATTGAATGAGACTACAGTACTTATGAAATTGAGAATTTTCTTTTCTATAACTTGTCTAATATTTGTCCAAATTTATTTGACTTCAGTATTCAAATTATAAATACTTTAATGGTTCTCTGCTTCTTAGATAGTAATAAAACTATTTTATGGCTGTGGCACTAGTATCTTGGGTCCCCTATTCTTGTTTTCGCAATATCTCTAGGGACATGGAACAGTCTTTGACTGAATGTCCCAAGTACCCTCTTACTCCCTGCCTATATATTACTACAGGTATTGTTTGTTTCTACATCTTACTCCCTGTCTATATCTTACTACAGATATAGTTTCCTTTCCTTGTCAGTGAAATTCTCAAGTAAACCTAAGATCAAAATTATCTTACAATGAAACATGGGTGAAAATGCTGTAGTGATAACTAATATTTATTATTATTATTATTAAAGTTTTTAAAAACAAACTTAGATTTTGTATAAAGTTATATGTAGTCTACTTCTGGGTATTAGTGTAGTCAGAAAGTATAAATTTGTAGCTAGATTTAAGATAGTATTCAACTTGGGTCCGAGCGCTGAAGTGTTTGTTGTTCCATCATATCTCCTCTGTTATCTGGCCTATCCTAGAAATCATATCTGTTGCTAGTAATGGGTGTAGGCTGTGGGTCCAGTATTGATTCTCTGAAACAGTTTAACTGTAATGTAGTCCAGGACAAACCATTCAGTTCTGTTTCAGAAAGCTGCACTTAAGACTTCTTCAAGCATCTTTTTCATTTCAGAAAACTGTGATTAAACTAAACACCAGTTTGTCCTGAGCTATGCTTTTCTAGTGTAGACTTGGCCTCTGAATGAAACTATCCACCTGTGTCATGCAAACCTCCTTTTCACATTTTTAAGGCTTTTTGAAGTAAAGGTACAAGTCTTTTCATTAATATTCCAGTCTCGAAATTCTTTTTTCATTAGTATATTGATAATGAGGATTGTTCATGTCCTATTCCTGCATTCAGTGCCTACAATACTGGGATGTGTTCCATTCAATATGGAATAAAACTGGATCTTTTTCTTTAATTAATAGGTCATTTCCCCATTTTTCTGTCCTTTAATGTATTATTTCAAAAGTTTCTTGAACCTGCATATGTGTTAACTTTTTCATTGTGTACAGGTTGGGCAGAATAAAGTTCATTTTATATGTTAACCTCATCTCTGGGGGGCCTCGTGGCTGTGTTGATTTTGAATGCAGGAATTAAGGCATCTCCTTTTTCAATCCCAGTTTAGGTGATTTAGATTCTGTAATTCCTGTCTGTCACATTTCTTGATGGATAGTGTTCAACCTGTGATACGCTGTAAAAAATCCCAAGGGTTAAGAGCATTTCTGCCTAGAAACCATTTAACAAGTCTCTTGTTTCTTATCTACATAGTCACAAATCCTGTTCACTCTTACTTGGTTCCTGATTTTGCGTTGTGTGCTTTACATGTTTCCAAAGCAGATTGCCAACTCTGCAGGGTGCTTATTTGCCATTAGGAATTTGATCCATTAAATCTTACACTTTAAAGTACTATTATCAAAACATAACTGTTGCAAGAATTTATAATGTCTGTTAAATATTATTATAACAGTAATGGTCACTCATGCAACACTGACCACATATGCTTAACTTGATGTCTTGGTAGATCACTTGGGTTTTTTTTTAACTGCCTCGTTGGAAAGATCAAGAGAGCCATGCTGCTCATACATTTCTGTTCATGTAGCTTTATTAAAATACTCATCTGCTTTTGTGCCTTTTCTGCACTATCCTCTTGGTGATTGGATGGCAGTGGAACACTTCTTAGTTTACCATCCAGTCCTTTTATCTGTATGTATTTCAAACTCCTGCTCCCTTGGGATAGAGATTCACTTTTTTTTTCTCTTTGCAGTTACTCCGTCAACTCTGCTTCTAAGTTCAACACATATTCTTGATTCTTTGTTTTGTTTCTGATATCTTCCTCCCTCCCTCCTTCCTTTGAAACACTTTTTGGAAGTCTTAACTTAAATCATATTTGTCTGAATTTTCTAGTATCCAAATTGTGTCCCTCTACTTCAGGGGTAGGCAACCTATGGCACGGGTGCCGAAGGCGGCACGCGAGCTGATTTTCAGTGGCACTCACACTGCCCAGGTCCTGGCCACCAGTCCAGAGGACTCTGCATTTTAATTTAATTTTAAATGAAGCTTCTTAAACATTCTGAAACTTTATTTACTTTACATACAACAATAGTTTAGTTAGATATTATAGACGTATAGAAAGAGACCTTCTAAAAAGGTTAAAATGTATTATTGGCACGCAAAACCTTAAATTAGAGTGAATAAATGAAGACTCGGCACACCACTTCTGAAAGGTTGCTGACCCCTGCTCTACTTGATCTCTGTTAAAACAGTATTGTGTTAGTTTCTCCCTTAAGTTTAATAGACTTAACCATTTTGCTTTCTCTTACTATTGTGTTAGTAAGAGAGAGAGGAAAAGTAACCGTGACTCTCTCTAGCATTTGGAGTAATCAGGTAATTATATAAATATTAATCATTGATTGTGTAAATTCTTTTGAACTGTGTCATTGACAGCTGTTTGAGAACTCCAAAAGAGTTTCTTGACCACTTAATCACATAATTGTTAGCCATTTTCAGATTCTAAATTTTCATAAACTGTATTAACTAATGCAAATGTCTCCCAGGGGCTTTCTGAACATCTGCAACCATTCCTTTAGTCAGGTGTGATTAGATAACTTAAGGACCTTTCAAACTAATACATTTAGTCAAAATGTACGTACTAAATTCCCTTGGTGAAATTACTTCCTTAAGTTTTAAAATGTTTTTACAAAATTTAAAAAAGCCCAAACAAACAAGCTCAATGATTACTTCCTTGGAGAAAGTGAGAATAAACACCTCACAGCCTACCTTATTAATGCCTGGCTTAAGACAATGACTTTTCACATGGGTAGATAATTCTGGCTGACTTGGTTTGATAGGTAAAGTAAAATTTACAGACTAATTTACAGAGTAATTTATAACTATTGTATTTGGAAAACTTCTGTGTTTTGCTTATCAAAATTTCCTAGATTCTGGCATTTCTAGCAATTTAACTTTAGTTAATGATATCTGTACACAAGATTTAAAAGAGACACTTAACTCAATAGTAATATGAAGCTTTTTAGGAGAACAGGTGAATGCAGGAACAATAGTTGTGTGTGTCAGTTTCACTGCTATTACTTTTCAGAAACTAAAACCTACTTTGTGGACAGCAGTGGTGGAGAGTCTACCTTTTCCTTCACCTCTGTTGAAGTGTGCACTCCAACCCATCAGCAGATGACTTAGTTCTTGGCTTTGCTGGCTCCTTGAGAGCAGCTCCATAGAACTGAAAAGCTACTTTTCAATTTGAGTTGCAGCAATGGTATGTACGCAGTAGAAAGAAAAAAAACCAGTAATGAGGTGTACTAGTAGTGTGGGACATCCTCCCGTTTTCATTTAAAAATCCATGATTGTTAAGGATTGGGAATTTGGAAACTCTTTGCCAGAAGGAAGGTATGAGACGCTTCCCTTTCAGTAACTAAGGAAAGGAGTGGGTATGGAGAAAATTTTAAAGCTCCCATTCCCTTCCCGTTGCTGACAGGGAGAAGGGTCTGAAAGAATGGGAAAATGAGTGAAATTCTCAGATGAGCCACAGAACCCATATTACTTCTTACCTATTAATGTGGAACATGGGTAGTGGAGTTTACTGAGTTTTTCTGTACTATTTAAACTACAGTTGGTAATGTATAGGCTTGGAAGGATTAGATTTTTATAGGTAAATGTCAGTAAACATTGATTTCACGCACGAACCAATGAAAAAATATTTCCATTGATGATCAAAATTTACAGGTAGGCAACATAAGAAAAATGTTTTTTAAGAACCTAGAGTTTGATTTAAGGATATTTAGGCTTGTATATTTTGTCATGTGATGTTGACAATGTGTTTTAACTGTTATAAAGCTTTCACTTTCTGAATGTCTACTGTCATTGAATAATTCTGACCCTCCATAATTTCCTGTGCCGGTGAGAATTTAAATTGATAAAAATTGAAAACAGTCATTAAAAATAAGCATTCACATTATCCATCAAAATTATTTTTAAAAATTTAATTCTGCCAAGCCTAGTAATACAGCAGTGATAAAACTCTAGTTACTGAGATACTGTACTTATTTATGAAAATTAAGTTTTTCTCTTGTAAGAAATTGAGCTAAAAGAAGAAATTGTGGCATACCTGTGGTGTGCAGAGAATTACCAATCCATTGTAATTGTATAGGAGCAACTGATATTACAAGTCAATCCATAGTCTAAAAAGTACCCCAGAAAAGGCAAGCTATTCTTAAATTCATTTTTAGTTTATCACTACTTTATATTTACAAATATAAGTTAATGGTAACTTAGTACTTTTGAGTATTTCTGGGAAGGACTTGTATTCCTACTGAGGTTGAAAGTCCAATGCAGAGCAAACAAAACAAACTGGTTCATACTCTGCACTTTCAGATATGTTAGCAAGTGGTTTCACTTCTGAATTCTCTTCAGTAAGAAATATATTTTGAAGTGCACAAATTATATACGCTTCATCTTAATTACTGTTATTTTATTAATTAGCTTATACATATACCAGTTGATGTTAGTTAGATTAGATAGTATGTCTTCCAAAAGTTATATGCATCATGTTGAGTCAGTCTCTCTGTATGGCTGATGGAGATTTAGCCTGGATCTTTCAAAGGTAATACACCTCTACCCCGATATAACGTGACCCGATATAAGACGAATTCGGATATAACGCGGTAAAGCAGCGCTCCGGCCGATCAAAGCAAGTTCAATATAACGCGGTTTCACCTATAACGAGGTAAGAGTTTTTGGCTCCCGAGGATAGCGTTATATCGGGGTAGAGGTGTACCAGACTTTTTTGAATGGTCATCTACATTGGAGTGTCTTCTGACTTACATTATTCTTGAAGGTACGGTAATATACAATAACTAAATAGCATTTCATTATGTGACATTTTATACAATTATAGTTTGGTTTAGTTTACATTATACACCTCTACCCCGATATAACGCGACCCAATATAACATGAATTTGGATATAACGCGGTAAGATTTTTTTGGCTCCCAAGGACAGCGTTATATCGGGGTAGAGGTGTACAAGCTATTTTTTGGTTAGTTGCATTGAAAATATTTTGAAATGAATTTTTCTTGTTCACTTTCTGGCCCAAAGCCTGATTTAGTGAAATACTACTTTATTCTGTTTATGTAGACATGTCACTTCATCATCAATTAATATTTAAATTACTTGTCACGTATGTAGTGCTTTCTATCTGAGCATCCTATGGTATGGTTAACAGCAATAAACAGATGGCTATGCTGTGGGAAAGGAGGCCTTTACATTCTCTAGAATTTAGACCCACTAACTGCTTCAAACATGATGGGACATATTTCTAAGCAAATCCACTCTTAATTTTCTTCAGTACGTGGGAATTGACTGTTAAAATATGAATAATCCTCAGCAGGCATAAAATATATATTTAAAAATGTCTTTGACCCCAAAAGCCTTACTTCTTCCAAGGAGAGGGTCAAGGTGGATGAGATAGTATCTTTTATTGGATCAACTTCTGCTGGTGAGAGACAAGCTTTCAAGCCACACAAAGCTGTTCTTCAGGTAAGCCATTAGCAGTTTTCTTTATTTCTATATTTTTGATGAGCAAGCCCCAAAGGTCTTTTTCAAGCACTCAAAGTTAGTGATGAATACTTTGTACCAATGTGATCTTACACATGGATCCCATGAACAGTTCCTCAATCAGTTAAATGTTCAACAGTTAGTGAAATATTAAATTGTAGTAATACTTTCACTTCTTGGCACCTATCATTATAGGATCTCAGCGTGCTTCGTAAGTAATGAATTAAGCCTCACGACACACCCATGAAGTGGCATTTTTCCCATCTGTCTGTCTGTCTGTCTGTCTCTCTCTCATGTGCATGCTCATTGATTTGGTGACATTAGTTGTAGTTTCCAATATAAAAGAATGGATTGTGTGAAGGTCATCATCTGTAAAAGGTGCCCATCTGTAATTATGGGGAAATGAGAAATTCACTGGACCTTTATGCCTCAAAGTCCCACAAGTCTCTCAGAGTTGGAAACCTAACCCAGTTTTCCTTCCTCCGAGTCTTGTGCTCTAACCATAAGTCCCTCCTTTGCTAGATGTAAGTTAACTTACTTTCAGATTCAAGATGTAGTTGATCTCATCTCTTCCTGGGGTTCATATTCACTTAACAGTATTAGAGAAGTTGTTATGGTCTCTTGGCACTTAAATACAAAATACATTCTCGCAAATTTGCCCTGAGCTTATTTAGGTGAAATGCTGTTGAGCTGATTAGCATCTTGCAGGTGAGTTGCTTGGCAAGGTTACCTCTCTTTCAGGAGAGACACTGTGTAATCAGTATAGAGCCTATTTTTTAATCCCTATTACATTAAACCCCCTTGCTGTATTTACTTTTAAANAGGTTTACCTGAAAACAGCTCACAGAAGTGTGCTTGTCTTTAGCACTCAGATGCCCACTCCCAATGGGGTCTAAACCCAGATAAATACGTTTACCCTGTATAAAGCTTATACAGGGCAAACTCATAAGTTGTTCACCCTCTATAACACTGATTGAGAGAGATGCACAGCTGTTTGCTCCCCCAGGTATTAATACATACTCTGAGTTAATTAATAAGTAAAAAGTGATTTTATTTAAATACAGAAAGTAGGATTTAAGTGATTCCAAGTAGTAACAGACAGAACAAAGCAAGTTACCCAGCAAAATAAAATAAAATGCGCAAATCTATGTCTAATCAAACTGAATACAGATAATCTCACCCTCAGAGATGCTTCAGTAAGTTTTTTCTCAGACTGGACACCTTCCAGGCCTGGGCACAATTCTTTCCCCTGGTACAGCTCTTGTTCCAGCTCAGGTGATAGCTAGGGGATTCTTCATGATGGCTCCTCTCCCCCTCTGTTCTCTTCCACCCCTTTATATATCTTTTGCATAAGGCGGGAATCCTTTGTCCCTCTGGGTTCCCCCACCCCTCACTGGAAAAGCACCAGGTTAAAGATGGATTCCAGTTCAGGTGACATGATCACATGTCACTGCAAGGCTTCATTACTCACTTGCCAGCACACACATATACAGGAAGACTCACAGGTAAATACAGCCATCTGCAGACAATGGCCCTGGTTAATGGGAGTCATCAAGATTCCAAACCACCATTAATGGCCCACACTTTGCATAATTACAATAGGCCCTCAGAGTTATATTTTATATTTCTAGTTTTAGATACAAGAGTGGTACATTTATACAAATAGGATGATCACTCAGTAGATTATAAGCTTTGTAATGATACCTTACAAGAGACCTTTTGCATGAAGCATATTCTAGTTACATTATATTCACTTATGTTTTTATAAAATCATATAGACTGCACAACGTCACAACTAGCTCTTCCTAAAGTGAGAAATTTCCGTCAAGAACTGTGCCTGGGAACAGTTCAGTATCAGCTTCTGATGGAATGCTGTGTGCAGGTTTTCAGTTCTAAGGTGCAATGCTGTAATTGTTCATAGAAGCATGGTTCACTCTATGACAATTCTAGGGTTGTCAGTGTTCCCATTATAGGTCTCTATTTTTTAGCATTTATGTAGCCTCTTGTTAGAGCGAAGGTTTGCTATTGTCTGAATTTGATCTTCCTCAAGCTGGAAATAATTTTTATCCAGACTTTAAAAACCTGCTTGCTCATATCCTGGGACCAACGTGGCTACTACAACTCTTCTAGAGGAAAGTGACTGGCTGAGCTCTCTAGAGATTGTGGGTGCTTACTTGCACATAGGTTTATTTCTCAACTACTGGAAAGATATTATTTCTAGTAAAGGACAAGCATTATCAATTTTCTTTCTTTACTTTTGAGTTGGTTTTGTTGGCAGTTGTTGTCTGCCTGCACAAGCTGGGAGGGCATACCTTTCACCTGCTTAGATAGCCAGCTGATCAAGATCACCCACACCACTGTGGATCATGTCAAAAGATCAGTTTGTCAACACCAGGGTGAGTTGTTAGGGTTCATCATAAACTACCAAAAGTCCTGATTTGTCTCCAGTAAGTGGAGTACATAGAAACTTTGCTAGACACAGCTCGATTCCAGTCCTTCCAGACTTGGGACAGGATTCAAGATGTCAGTCTGTCTGAAAGGAGAAGAATAAGCCAGTAGGTGACAGCTCACTCTATGCCTCAAATATAGGAGCTCATGGATGCAACAGGCATGTCCACATAAATGGACTCTTGAAATCCCAGTGGAAGCAAGCCTCAGAGTGGACACTTACATTGGATCCAGAGAATGGATAGCCTAGTGGCAGTCCAGGGAAAATTTACCATTAGGAATGAGTCCTCCTACCAAACTGTAGTGATTGTGGATGCATCCAAATGAGGATGGGGAGCCAGGGAACTCTGTTTTTCAAACAATAGCAGTTGCACAAAAATGTTCTTGATATGAGGGTGGACACATACATAATAAGGGCTTTCAGAAAGATGGCATTCCAAAAATTAAGACTACCATGTTCCACATAAACATTCAGGGAGGCGCACCAGACTTTGGAAGTCCTGCAGGTGTGAGACTGGAATCTGTTCCACAAGGCATTGATAGTCACCACATATCTGACAAGGAAAGAAAATAAGACCACAGATAGATTAAGCCGATCAGTGATACATTGTCATGAGTAGACACATCAGATCTTCTTTCATTGTGAAGGGCACCAGAGTGCTTTGCCACTCATATATACAAGAAATCAGTTTTCCGCTCATGAAACTGTGGAAAGTTAGCACTAGCAAGTGATGCCTTCCTTCTCTCTACATCCTTCCACCAGTCCCTCTGTTAGCAAAAGTACAAGCAAAACTCAGTGATCTTGGTGGCCCAGATAACTATTCAGCACAGTGCATACAGGTCAAAGTGGATCCACTTAATTGCACAAAAACAGCTTGACTTTGTTCTTTAATACACCGCTACCTCGATATAACGCTACCCGATATAACACAAATTCGGATATAACGCGGTAAAGCAGTGCTCCGGGGAGGGGGGTGGGGGGGCTGCGCACGGTGGATCAAAGCAAGTTCAATATAACGCAGTTTCACCTATAACGCGGTAAGATGTTTTGGCTCCTGAGGACAGCATTCTATCGAGGTAGAGGTGTAGTTAGAATCTAACACTCAACTATTTTGGTCTATCATGAACTAGCTAAATGTAGACAAGGTAGCTCCTTATAAGTTAGGTTCATATTGGGCATGACTTTAAAAAAACAAAACCCAAAACACTTCATTATACCACACCCAACTGGGAGGATAATGTTCTGACAAAACTGATGAAAGCTCCCTTGAACTGTTTGGTTCCTGTGAGTTTCTTGTATGGAAGGCTGTCTTTTCCGAAAGAGAGACTTCATCGTTCCTAGAGCTTCAGGATATGGTTATCATGCACCTTATATCAGATTTTGCAAGGATAAGATGGTGGTGGTGTTTCATCTGAGATTCCTCTCCAGAGTGATGTTGGAGTTCCACTTCATGACACTCTCATCTTGTCAACATCCTTTTCACACCTATATGCCTATCCCCAGGAGTCCATATTCCTTATGCTTGATGTCAAAAGGTAGTTTGGAGTGGACTGAAGAGCTCAGTCTTCCCAACTTTTGTTTCTTTTGATGCCAGTTTTCTGGACTATGCATGCAAAAGGTCCATCTCTAAGTCGACATCTGAGTAAATTTTCTTTTTGGTAAGACCTGTTTGGCCTGAAACTAGAAGGTCATGACAAGACTGCTTTTTTCCATCAAGGGCATTTTTTTCATAACCAATCACTTGAAATAGGCTTATTTTGGAAGCTTCACCTCCTGTACAACTGAAGAAATTAATTGAAAGATTTGGAAGGTAGCGTTTATATCCTCCAAGGTGGGTGCATGATGGCCAATATGTGGCTTAACTTAAAATCGACCCTGCTGTTGCTGGCCTCTGGAATCAAAATTCTTTCACCTGTGGGATTAAAAATTCTTTTGAGCTTTGATTTCAAGTTAAGGAGCAAGAGTCCAAGTCCTGCAGGAATTAGATCTTCAGAGAATCAGAATTAACCCTAAGTAATTTTCCCTCTTATACTGTGCGGTATGTTTCACATTATAGTTCACATATGTAAGAGCTTTGAAAGTCTTTCATCTGGAAGTTTCCTAAAGTGGATCGAAGACTTATATTACGCACTTTCTTTTTATGCCACAGAGTATAGGGAACACCCATAGTAGAAATGGTGGGCTTGATGATACCGAATTGGATAAGAACAAATGTATCGTAAAACAACACCTGATGGGGAATATTTTCAAAAACTTATATCAGAGATTGATCTTTTGAGACTAGAAGTGCTAAAAGAAATTGTGCATGAATCAGTTTTAAATATATTTCAAGCAGATAAAATGCTTTAATATTTAGATTGGTTTCTTACATACATTTAATTTATTCTGTTCTTCTAGTTAAAGCTGCCTAAATCTTAATTTTGAGTACTTTAGAGCGAATTGAGGGTCAAGATAAAGAACCAGTTGTGCTCTAATGAAAATGTTAAAAGTTGCAGCTGACCCTATGCTGTCTGCATTCTTTAGCCTTCCAGTGTAGATTTAAATATTTGGTTTTATAACTGAGCATGCTTTCACTGTGTTGTGACATGCCATAGGAGTTGAAAAAGGCATAGCCTGTTGACAGCTTCAGCAGCTGCCTATTCACTTCTAAAATGGGTTGTACTGTTTTTCCTACCCTTAAAGTGTTTTAGCAAGATTCAAACAATGTTAGGAAAGCAGAATGATCAGATACTTAAAAGTAGGACTCTTGATTGACTCTGAATTATTTGAAGTATAATATATTAAGCATATGTCATAAGTCATCACTCACCATTTTTTAGTAGTTTTCTTATAATTTTAAGACTTCAAAAACTGGCACTGTTGAACATTGTGCAATAAAGTGCTAACAACAAATGTTCAGACTAGCTCCTGTAGCATGATGGTGTTTTATTGCCTTACAGAACTTAGAATGTATAGATGAACAGTCTAGCTACCTAAAGCATTATACACCTGTACCCCTATATAACGCTGTCCTCGGGAGCCAAAAAATCTTACCGCGTTATAGGTGAAACTGCATTATATCGAAGTTGCTTTGATCCACCGGAGTGCGCAGCCCCGCCCCCCTGGAGCACTGCTTTACCGCGTTATATCCGAATTCGTGTTATATCGGGTCGCGTTATATCGGGGTAGAGGTGTATATATATATTCCAGTGAAAAGAAAGTCTAAAATGTAGTCTAACTTTGTGCATTGTAATTTTTATATTTTGCTTGTAACTGTTGAATCCCCACTTCTCCTTGTTCTTTACCTAGTATTTGTCTTTTGTAACTTGATAAATTGCAGAAGTATTACTTGCCTCTAAAACATGAGAAGTAGAAACATTTTGTCACTGCAGTAAAGTGATATGTGAACATGTGTGTATCCAGTCATCTGTGGATTAAGGCAATGCCATTTTTAACGATCAGTTTTCAAGGTAGAATTGCACTTTAAACTGTACATAGATGATGGCCTTCCTAGTTTTTGTATGCAGCGTAGCGTGTCTCGAAAGCTTGTCTCTCACTAACAGAAGTTGGTCCAATAAAAAATATTATCTTAGCCACGTTGTCTCTCTTCCTAGTTTTGGCCAGATAAATCACAAACTCAGCCAGATGTTTATTAAACTGTAGTTTGAGAAATAATGTTTAGTATTCATGCCTTAAAGGTATTGCTGAAGTGTTGGATGTATTTTTGTGCAAGTTACTGAGGAAATAATCTGCCTAAAACTAATTTGTCCAAATTTATTTTGGAGGGGAGACTTGCTATGTGTAGAGCGAAAGTTTTATCCATGTCTTTGCATTGTGTAAATAATCAATTGATGTCCTTGTATTACTAATGCATTTATAGTGTCTTGAAATACAGGACAGCACTTAAAAAGAGGAAGTGAGGGTTGCCTCAAAGCAGTACTTCAGGAAACAGTAAATGTTGGATTAATTAAATGATTCCGTGGTCATCTTTCATCCACATTGTTATGCTGTCATTTCCTCGTCACTTTGTTTATTTACTCTGCAGTTTCCCAATTTACTTTATTTCAAAGGTGGGCAAAACATTGTCTTGAATGTGATATTTGTAGATCTTTGGTCCTCATACTAAATAACATGCAGGACGTATTCATGGTTTCTGGTCTTGATCTTTTGGAATGCTTTTGGCTTAAATTGTACCCCTAAAATCAGTTACTAAAAACCACTCCTCATAATACCACATGTGACTTTTCTGTGTATTCAAGGTCATATCTGCTTGTTTCAGTGACAAAATATTACTACTTCTTACTCCTGTTAGTATTACAGAGCTAACATTTTAAATGGATTATATTTCTATGTATGCATCAAAAGAATTATTTACTAAATTTGATTTGCAGAGTAAAATCTGTTTTCAGTTAAACCAGTGTGAGTAGGGTTGTACAGGTATAACTGAGGGCATAAATTGCATGCAGTAGGAGGAGGTAAAGGAGGACATAACCTGGCATGCAGAATCTTCATTATTGTCTATCTGTGACGACAAGGAGAAATCAGCGTGACTTTCAGATCCCAAGTTTACTTATCTGACATGAGAAAAAAAACACCTTTTTATTAGGGCTGTTAAGCAATTAAAAAAATTAATCGCAATTAATTGCGCTGTTAATAATAGAATACCATTTATTTAAATATTTTTGGATGTTTTCTACATTTTCAAATATATTGATTTCAATTACAAAACAGAATACAAACCTCATTTTATATTTATTTTTGATTACAAGTATTTGCAGTGTAAAAACAACAAAATAAATTGTTTTTTTTTCAATTCACCTAATACAAGTACTGTAGTGCAATCTCTTTATCATGAAAGTTGAACTTACAAATGTAGAATTATGTACAAAAAACCGTGCACTCAAAAACAAAACAATGTAAAACTTTAGAGCCTACAAGTCCACTCAGTCCATGCTAATGACGGCTTCTGCTCAATACCAATCCTTTCTTTTTGAGTGCAGATATGTAACAAAAAAAATCTACATTTGTAAGTTGCACTTTCACAATAAAGTACTTGTATGAGATGAATTGAAAACTACTATTTCTTTCTTTATCATTTTTACAGTGCAAATATTTGTAATAAATGTACACTTTGATTTCAGTTACAACACAGAATACTATATGTATGAAAATGTAGAAACATCCAAAATATTAAATACATTTCAGTTGGTATTCTCTTGTTTAACAGTGCAATTAAAACTGTGATTACTCACGATTAACTCAAAAAAATTAATTGCAATTAAAAAAATTAATCGTGTGAGTTAACGGCGATTAATCGACAGCCCTACTTTTTATTTATAAATTGAGGAACTTGGTTATAAAGCGCATGAGACAAACAAGGAATCCCATAATGCCATATTTGGTCACTCTTCATAGTAGATTAAAGCATGAAGAAAATACTAAATGAAAGCACCTAATGAAAATAGATTGCAGCAGCACGGCAAAGGTGGGATTGTAGAGTAGAGCCTGGCAAAAATTTTCAGCTAAAACTTTTTGAGTGAAAAATGCAGATTCAGTGTCATGAAAATGTTTTGTGACTTTGTGTATGTTTCACCAAATGGTTCATGTAAAAATAAAAAAACAAATCCTGAAAGTGTCAAAATGAAATGCTTTAACATTTTTGAAACTAAACATTGACTTTTTTTTATATGAAACATCCTTCAATGTTTTTAAAAATTAAATGTTAGACATTGACACTAGGTTTCATTTTGGGTTGAACAAAACATTTTGTTCAATTTAAAATGATTTTTAATTTTTTTAATTGTCATCAAATTAAAAAATCAGTTATTTGCACAGATCTAACTGTAAATGGAAGAGATTGAGAACTGTAAGTATGAAAACAATTGTAAAGAGGCAGATGGTGTGTTGCCAAACTATCCAGTTGACATTTTGCAGTGCTGTCTTAGGAAAAAGAACTCAGTATTCACATTTTGAGACTCAGTTGAAAGTGTGTGTTAATTATTCAAATTCTTTTTTTCCTCCCTTTTGAAAGAAAATGAAGTGGGATATTATAGGTCTATTTAGAAAGGTAACTTGGTTTTGAAATATAAGCCATGGCAATCATAAATAATGAAGATGGGTTACAGAGCGGCAGATGCCCCATGGAAAACTGCAAATATTTTTCAATTTTAAAATAGCTATTAACTATTGGCCAGATCCTCAGCTGTGCAGCTTGGGAGAGTGCAGAGAAAAGGGGACTCTAAGCAACCTTGCTGCTCACTGATTGCGAGCTGGCTATAGGATTGAAACTGCCCTGATGTAACTTAGAGCAGTTTAAAGACTGCTTTAAGCTCTCCATTGGCTGCAGTAGTCACACACGGAGTGCTGCACCGGGTGTGGATACGGCAGAAGTCCGTGTACTTCCTGGCACTCCCCACCCCAACGTGCTCCTCATGTGGAGGCAAGAGGATTGGGTGGCGTAAGTGGCTACATTAGTTTTACACTCCCTGTGGATTCCCCTCTGTCAGGGGGAATCCTTTACACAGCATGAAGCAGTTGGAGCTGGCGTTGAGGATCTGATCAGTTTCTGTATTCAGTTTCCTTACTTTTTTTTATATATTGTCAAAGATACTGGAATTAAAACGGGATTTTTGTGTGAATTTACTATTTATCCCTCTCATAACTCCAGAACCTGCATGTGACTTCACAGAAATGCTTTTGAAATTATTGTCCTCTGAAAGAGAGTTGTGACTTCAGATGAAAAATAGGAACCAAGAATAAACTTTTGACATATCCTGTGTCCTTGCAAGTGATCTTTATAAAGAATAAGTGAACAGAAATACATTTTATTTAGATGGCATCTATTTCCAAGCTTCTTATGAGGCACCAGTAGCTTTAAGAGGTTTGGGTTGTATATTACCATTTAGATTGAAAGTGTTCTTTCTGTGAAGATACTGTCTGTAAGGGGTGTAAGGCTATCTGATAATGGAGTGCTGCCTGGAATACTTTCTCTCCCTTGTAGTGACATATGTGCAACTAATTACTTGGCTTGTAATCCTTCACTGTTTCACCCACTGTTATTCTTAAGGAGCGGCTGGCATACACCAGATTTGATAATGAGGTCAATTGAAGACTTGCAAACTGAAAATATTAAACCAGATTTTGAAAATGCATTTCTAGGCATTTCTAGGAAATTAGTTATAACTATGTCGCTCGGATGTGAAAAATCCACACCCCTGAGCGACTCATTAAACCAACTTAACCCTGGTATAGACAGTGCTAAGTTGATGGGAGAATTCTCCCATGGACATAGTTACTGCCTCTTGGGGAGGTGGAGTACCGTCGGAGTAGGTAGCATTTTCACTGAAGCACTACAGTGGTGCAGCTACACCTGTGCAGCTGCGCTTCTGCAGTGTTTCGAGGGTGGACCTAATATCTTTAGATAACTAAAACATTGTTGATGTAAAAATACCTTCCATAATAAGCTATTAAACTCTTCCCTGATGTGTATGGATGCCCTCTCTATAAATATCAATAAATGAGGCTGACAATATATTGAAAATAAGTTGTCCTAAAGTGATACCTCTCCCCCATGCTTCCCACATGTGCAGAAGGCTAGGACATCCAAAGGTAGTCAGATTTTGTTTATGGTTCTTTAATGGTAGCTTTTCTTTTCAAAGTTTGGATTCACTGGAGTTTGGACTACAGGATGACAGAAGTAGCTAAAGTTCTGTTACAGATATGAGCGCACAGGCTTGGCCAGTCAACTCTGCAGATTTGTTGTAAAGACAAGTTTACTGGCAGCTTTGTTGAGAAGGTTCTTGATCACTTCAGTTTTCATTATAGTGTTTTAGCACCTTAGCATCAAGCATTCACTCAGTTGTTAATTCTAGCACTATTCAGTGGATCTTAAATTTACATTAGCCTTTTAATTAAGATACTGTCACTTTTTCGTAATATTGTAATTTTATGTACATGTTGATGCAAATCTGCTCAATTGGTTATTTTATTTACTTTTCCCTGATGAAAATGTTAGTTAACTTTTGGCAGGGTTTCAGGGTACTTTTATTTGTTCACTCAGCACCTAAATACAAGGCATTGGGTTTGTAATGGTTCATACAACTATGGAACAATGAAAGGAGACTAGATAACTTGGCCCAGATCTTAGGCCTTGCTCTGTCCCATTTGGGTAAAGTTGGCTTCATTGACTCCTACACTGAGGGCTTGTCTACACTACAGCTTAAGTCGATGTAACTTAGGTCGCTCAGGGGTTTGAAAAAACCACTCCCGGAGCGACATAATTTACATGGACTTAAAACGCTGTCTCCTGCTGACATAGCTTCCGCCTCTCGTTGAGATGGAGTAATTACGTTGAATGGGGAGTGCTCTCCCGTTGACATAGTGTGCCTCCCCCAGACACACTACATTGGCACAGAATGTAGCGTAATAGTGAAGACAAGCCCTGAGGGAATCCTCAGAGTTGTCCCCAGGTGACTTTTCCCCCTCAAATACATGTATCATCCTTTCAAAAGACATACTGTAGGAATCAAACAAGTCAAATAGAAGAGAGCAAACTTAAACAGTACACCAAATCCTGCTACAAAAGTCCACAAACTATAGTGGCTTTTGTTGTTACTACTGTGATAATTAAATCTGCACTGTGAATCAGAAATAAATTAACCAAGAAGATGTAATGCAAGGTATTCAGGCTTCATATTAACTTAGTGGTAACCCACTCATGGTCTCCTAATGGTGGTAGCACCAGTAGAGATTTTTGTGTAAAAGTATAGACAAGGCCCTGTAGTGAAGAACTGTGATTCTGCTTCTGTTTTGCTAATTTAATGGCCTGTAAAATAGATATAGGTAAAGGTGACTGAAAGCATTTATCTACTCTCTGTGACTAGCTGTACTTGGCATTGCAATAAAATCAGTGGTGAGAAATCTATCCAAAGCTACCTTCGTTACCCTTTGTGCCTCTTCTTCGGTGCCCTACAATGGGAAAGAGTGCAAAAAACGCCCCTTAAAATGGGATAAGTCAGGGTTGGGGGATTTTCCATTGAAAGAGCAAAGGGTGGATAAATATCAATTATTTAAAAAAAATAAAATCTGTTTTTTATTTAAATCGGATTTTTTTGATAATTGGATTTTTGAGGAAAAAAACCTATCTAAAGATAGTTTTAATTAAATTACATTATCGCTCAAAGATATCTCATAATGGAATAGGGATTATAAATTCTAATTCTATAGTATGAGACAATATATTCATGTAATGTTTAAGAAAAGTTTTGTAAATGAGTTCCAATAGTTCATGGATTAGGGACCTAAGCTTATGGGGTTCCAGGGGCTTCTGTATAGATTATTTAAATTAATCTTTCTATCTACCCAATGGGACTCAGTGCTCAGTCTAGAACAGTGATTTCCAAACTTTAACAACCTGTGAACCCCTTTCACTAAAATATCAAGTCTCACGAACCCCCTCCTAAAAATGAATATTTCCAGGGATTTTCTCCTTTACCTGAGTATAAATTATAAAAGCAGTGATCTTGGAAATATAATTTTTTTATGATATGCTTATTACACACTATTATTAATTATTATTTATCATTACAGTATTTTTATTACATTATGAAAACGGCAACACTCTTCCAATATCTCACTTTCGTAGCTTGTATCACTTTGAATAAGCCTGTTATAAGACAAGACTCCTATGTTTCATCAAGGAGTATCAGATGTGAAACAGCATGAAGGTAGTTCCTCCTACACAAGCATTCAGGTCTTGAGCAGTCCAGGCAAACAACACACTTTACAACAAAGCTTAAACTTGTTCTTCATAATCATTTTAAAAACAATACTAGCTGCCTATTTAATTTTAAAAACAGCAAAAAATATCCACCTCCCTTTCCATTTCTTATAAGGAGTCCTGAAGTTTAAATCTCCTCAGTGTGATAGATATGCTTGCTTTGATCTGCTTAGCTCTTGGAAGTTCAGGGGCTCTGGGCTGCTGGCCCCATGCTGCCCGGGGTTCCTAGGGACAGCTCTTTCTGCCATTAGGGATTTTTTTCCCCAAGAACCCCCTGTAACATTTCGCAAACCCCAGTTTGGGAACCACTGGTCTAGAAGATACCATCAGAGATGCTTAGTTTTGCAGTTCTCAAACTCTGGATTTGTGTGTCCAGAGATAACATGCTTGTTAACAGCAAAATGTTTTAAAATAAATAATTAATATATAGAGGTGAGAAATAATAGATCTCAACCCTATTGTCCCTCTGCAAATTTGTGTACACAGAGTCAATCTCTAAAAGTGCAAAGTTTCAAAAAGTTCAATGAATAGAAGATTGTTGGGGGCAGAATAGATCTGGAGAAGAAGTCTGGCGATAAATGTGAGAAGGGAGGGACAGGCAGTAGAAACAAAAGTGAAACTGTTTGAGTAGCATGTTCCCGAATGCACTTTTATGTAGAAATCCATTATTAAATCGAGTCTTCCTGACTAGTGTTTTAAATCATGATAAATCACATCCACTCTGTGAAAGAGCAGCTCTTCTCTTATTGTAGAAAATTCCCAGAGGACAAAAACCCAAAATGATAAAGAGCAACGGAAGGATGAAAAAAACTTTAACCGTCCTCTGTTTTTGCCAAAAAAAAAGAAAGAAAAAAGTAAATGTGACAACACAATACAAGTAGCCTCTGGATGTCAGGCATTCAGGCACAGAGGGAAATGGTACCCAGCTGGTTCTCTGCAGCAGCAGCTTTGATTAAAACAAAACCCAGACCCCACCACAACCCTTTGGGTTTTGCTTCTAGCCTCTTAGTCATAGCTTTATTATTCAATCTTTAAAATGAGACACATTGCATTTCATACCTGCATATATTATAGCATACCCTGGACGTGACAATCTTATGTCTAGTTGCTTGAGTTTTCGTTTTTTGATGTGGTTTTCCTCTCTCAACACTGATATGTCACTCCTTTTAGAATGGAGCACTGAATTTGCTTGAGTTCAGTTTGTGGAGATAGATGTAGGATCTCAATCTCGATTTTGAGGCATCTGTTTTCATTAATACTGATGGTGTTGGCTCCCATCTACTTGTGCTCAGGCAGCTTGGCACATTCACAGTTGTGATCTGTAGATAGCTTAAGAAGAGAATGCTTTCTGATCTTGTGTCTTTAAAAGGAAGGAGAGTTGAGATGGCTTGTTTCAGCTGATGGTTATAGAGGAGGTTGTGGCATCCTTTAATCCTTAAGTGGGTGCTACATGTGACAAATCGCCAGGCCAAAAATGAAGTGCTTGGAATTAGTTATCTCAGTGTTTGAAAAGGTTATCGCAGCTTGTATGGAAAAGCCCAATGTACAGAAGGATATTTTTACTTTTAATAATGTAAATAGTAGAAACTGGGAGCTATTAAATACTCTCCAAGCATTAGTTTAGTTTTTACTTCTTAATTCTTGTACAGAACAGTATGTGAAACAAACTTTTGATGTCTTATCTACTTAATGCTTAGGTATGGTATTACTAACCTGAAGTTTTTATTTATATTCTGAATTCCTTTGGATTTGCCATTTGATATATTTTACTTATTAGAACCTCCCTTGGGTTCTTTCTAAGGTTCTGTGGTCACTTGGACTCCAAAATCTGTTTTTAAATGGACTAGTCCTTTCAGCCTTAAATGACAAATAGGTGATCCATTAGCTACCCACCCTCCCTGACAAGTATAGGAACTCAGTTGTGGAAATTCAGAAGCCTGGCCTGTGACGTGGGGAAGAAAATAGTGGCTTATAACAGCTTTTTTTTTTTTTAAGGTCTGAGCTCCATGAGTGCTGCTCTTCCCCCCTCCCAGACCCTCCCCTACTTTTCTCACACTGACTGGCAAGATAACTTTCCTCATTATACTGAGAACCAGCCATGTAATGTTTGTCAGGTTGAAATGTGTGAATGCCCACTCCATCCATAAAATGCTCTCTGACAAAGTCAAGCACTGCTGTGTGACTAATCAGTCAGTCTCTTCAGGTAGATTTCTAGATTGGATCTGTAAATCAAAGGTGCTATATAAGAATTTATGCTTAAAGATCCATAAAATTAATAAACATCCATCCCATACTCTATATGCCTTTAAATAATTAAACTTCATATATTGTGATTCCAGGATGTTTGTTACTTTCACAGTCACGGTGCTCTAAATAGTAGGGATACTAGAGAGACAACGTGACTGAGATATATCTTTTATTGGACCAACTTCCGTTGGTGAAAGAGATACGGTTTTGCTTACACAGAAATTGGTACAATAAAAGATATTACCTCACCCACCTTGTCTCTCTCATATCCTTGGACCAATACAGCTACAACAAAACAGCAAACAGAGATATTAGTTATTTCATGTACAATGGAACAGTTATGAGGTATGTACTGGCTTGCTTTGAATGTTAAACTGACTCGGATTGTAGGTTCGACTTTGTAATATTACCAGCTGATTTGTTTTCTTGAGGCTGGTCAGATTCATACAAATGAATAGATGCAACAGGAAAGCTGCTTTTTTAGTCTAGGAAAGCAGTTCTGTAGCATTGATCCACTCTCTACAGTTCTGATTAGCTTGACCAGCTGTTGTGATGTAAGTGAACAAGATCCTGTAATACTTTCCTTCTTGCTTTTTGTGAGTTAAAAATTGCAGATGGTAAGTGCTAGCCAGAGCAATGATTGTACAAGCACCACGGAATCACTTCATCAGGCTGGGAGGAAGCTCAAACACTCAGCAGAGTTCAATTGTATGGAATCTCTTTCATTTGTAGAGTTTCCTGAAGCTCAGGAGCTCCGCAGGAGAAAGGGGAGCCAAAAAAACCACCCCTTCATGCACTGGACTCAGGTAGCATTGAGCTGTCAAAAGATTTGTCAAGAGATGCTGTACCTGTTACACAGTATGATCATACAATTAAACAGAGATCATTAAAACCAAATAAAGAAATGGAAGTTACTGTTACTTGCTATAAGGACAATGAAGTGGTCACAGTTAAGGTTAGTACTGCACACGTATTGTTTTTAAATTTTATTTATATTTAATCTTTGCCTAACTTTTCCAAAAATATTTTTTTTGGCACTTTCCATTTATTAACTGTACCTGTTTCTATTTATTAACTGTAGTTTCATTTTTTAAAAGTAAAGGGACACTGTCAAGCAGTTTAGGCACAAAATGAAGATACTGCTTAAAAAAAATTAGCATGGTTGAGGGTCTCAGTGCTGTCCCACCCCTGATACGGGAGGTTGAAGACTAATATGCAGAGGTTCTCCAAACTCTTTCCCCCTGCAGAGGTTGAAGAGATGTGACTGCTATTCTCCCCAACCCATTATCATGGATGGGAGAGAGGAAATGCTGCTATATCCCTTGGTGAGATGAGAAATACTTTTTGGATTCCCCTCTTCCATCCTCTGGTGCTGGGGGAGGCAAAAAGGTTGGTTGCATAAGGTTCATGGATTGGTCCTTAAAATGACACTGGAATGAACCGCCTTTAATGCTGACCTTGGAAAGATGGATGTTGTCATGAGACAGAATTTTACTTCTGGAGTGTCTCATTGCCTAAAAAATTTGCAGGGAGGGGTTTTTATGATAGGCTTTGTATTTCAAGAAATTGACGTGTGCAATGTGAGTGGCTTAGCTCCTGTTGCTGAGATGTGGTAGGAGGCAGGAGAGATGTGCAGAAAGAATTCGTTGTGAAATGTAATTTGTAATTCCACAAGAAAGACACCTTCTCTGGCTGGTAAATCTGCTGGGCTTTGTCAGAGGGGACAACTAGGTCTGCCTGTCTGGGGTTCCCACTGGCAAACCTTAGCAGGTCCTTGGGATTAATAGATGGGAGAAGAGGAATTGGGAAAGTTTGAATCTAGCTGGTGGCTATAGGCATGGAGTGGGACCAGGGAATCAGTATGGCCAGTGGAAAAACTTGATTTACTTTTCAGTACTTTACTATCTGTGCTTTATGACAGTGCATTACACTGGTCTTTAATTTTTGAGAAGTCGTCTGCTTCAGAGATAAAATGTGATATTTATTATGTATTTTGATGTGCTGAATTCAAATATGACAATTAAAACAACTGATTGGGGTGGCTCAGTGGTTTGAGCATTGGCCTGCTAAACCCAGGGTTGTGAGTTCAATCCTTGAGGGGGCCATTTAGGGAACTGGTATAAAAATCTGTCTGGGGATTGGTCCTGCTTTGAGCAGGGAGTTGGACTAGATGACCTCCTGAGGTCCCTTCCAACCCTATGATTGGCTACTGTTTCTAAGATATTTAAGTTTTTACATTTTATGTCTATGTATATTGTGTAGATAGTAGAGTTTTAATCATAAATTGTAAACCTAGGTCTTTTCATGTGTTTATGGTTGCTTTACATGATAATATTTCACCTGTCCTGTTTATGTAACACTTTAAAAATCAGCAAAAGGGTTATATAAATAAAATTTATTATGAAACAAAAGGCAAAAAACTATTATGTACATAGTTTAGTCCTATTCAGTGTCTACTCGGCGCTTCTTGGCTTGTCTCTTGTATTCATTAAATGGAGCATCTCTTGTCACTGTCCAGCAATAGTCTGCAAGCATTGATGGGCTCCATTTGCCCTGATAGCGTTTCTCCATTGTTGCAATGTCCTGGTGAAATCGCTCGCCGTGCTCGTCGCTCACTGCTCCGCAGTTCGGTGGAAAAAAATCTAGATGAGAGTGCAAAAAATGTATCTTTAGTGACATGTTGCAACCAAGGCTTTTGTATGCCTTGAGGAGGTTTTCCACCAACAACCTGTAGTTGTGTGCCTTGTTGTTTCCGAGAAAATTTATTGCCACTAACTGGAAGGCTTTCCATGCCGTCTTTTCCTTGCCACGCAGTGCATGGTCAAATGCATCATCTCGAAGAAGTTCACGAATCTGAGGACCAACAAAGACACCTTCCTTTATCTTAGCTTCACTTAACCTTGGAAATTTTCCACGGAGGTACTTGAAAGCTGCTTGTGTTTTGTCAATGGCCTTGACAAAGTTCTTCATCAGACCCAGCTTGATGTGTAAGGGTGGTAACAAAATCTTCCTTGATTCAACAAGTGGTGGATGCTGAACACTTTTCCTCCCAGGCTCCAATGACTGTCGGAGTGGCCAATCTTTCTTGATGTAGTGGGAATCTCTTGCACGACTATCCCATTCGCAGAGAAAACAGCAGTACTTTGTGTATCCAGCCTGCAGACCAAGCAAGAGAGCAACAACCTTCAAATCGCCACAAAGCTGCCACTGATGTTGGTCATAGTTTATGCACCTCAAAAGTTGTTTCATGTTGTCATAGGTTTCCTTCATATGGACTGCATGACCAACTGGAATTGATGGCAAAACATTGCCATTATGCAGTAAAACAGCTTTAAGACTCGTCTTCGATGAATCAATGAACAGTCTCCACTCATCTGGATCGTGAACGATGTTGAGGGCTGCCATCACACCATCGATGTTGTTGCAGGCTACAAGATCACCTTCCATGAAGAAGAATGGGACAAGATCCTTTTGACGGTCACGGAACATGGAAACCCTAACATCACCTGCCAGGAGATTCCACTGCTGTAGTCTGGAGCCCAACAGCTCTGCCTTACTCTTGGGTAGTTCCAAATCCCTGACAAGGTCATTCAGTTCACCTTGTGTTATGAGGTGTGGTTCAGAGGAGGAGGATGGGAGAAAATGTGGGTCCTGTGACATTGATGGTTCAGGACCAGAAGTTTCATCCTCTTCCTCTTCCTCGTCTGACTCAAGTGAGAATGATTCTGGTGCATCAGGAACCGGCAGTCCTTCTCCGTGGGGTACTGGGCGTATAGCTGATGGAATGTTTGGATAATGCACAGTCCACTTTTTCTTCTTTGACACACCTTTCCCAACTGGAGGCACCATGCAGAAGTAACAATTGCTGGTATGATCTGTTGGCTCTCTCCAAATCATTGGCACTGCAAAAGGCATAGATTTCCTTTTCCTGTTCAACCACTGGCGAAGATTTGTTGCACAAGTGTTGCAGCATATGTGTGGGGCCCACCTCTTGTCCTGATCTCCAATTTTGCAGCCAAAATAAAGGTGATAGGCTTTCTTAACCATAGTGGTTATACTGCGCTTTTGTGATGCAAAAGTCACTTCACCACAAACATAGCAGAAGTTATCTGCACTGTTCACACAAGTACGAGGCATCTCTGCTCACTTTGGCTAAACAGAAATGTGTCCCTTTGCAAAATCAAACACTGACAAATAAGAGAGCACGACACTGTATGTTTTCTAGAGCTGATATAGGGCAATTTGTTCAGCAGAGTGATGTAAGCTTCGTTATGATTGCATTATCCATGACTTCTAGGAATAACATGATGCAATTCATATCCTGTATGACGCAATACCAGCTTCAGATTGCATCATTCATTGTTTTGCCTAAAAAGCAAGTACTGTCCAAACCCAGTCATAGATTTATTCATAGATCCAGTCAAAGATGTATTTTAGTCATTTCTGGTTTAAATTGAGATCCCTTCCCTTTATAACTCACTTATCCTCCGCCATTCCCAAGTCAAAGGTCGTATATACTGACCCAATAGCATATCTTGAAAACTAGAGCCAATCAACAATTTTAAGCATCATTTTCGTTCTCAGTGACCCAGAATTAGTAAAGTTTGACTACATTTATTTCAGAAGCATTTTGGCTGTAGAGCAGTGTTATCTGTCAACTTCCACTTCATGTAAATAGAAAAATTTGAGGAATGATGCTAATTTTATTTAGTTAATTAAATCTTTTATAAAAGTGCCTTAACTCTGAGATTTTGTCTACAACTGCTTGGATT
Source organism: Platysternon megacephalum (assembly GCA_003942145.1). Classification (NCBI taxonomy): domain Eukaryota; kingdom Metazoa; phylum Chordata; order Testudines; family Platysternidae; genus Platysternon; species Platysternon megacephalum. The sequence goes on along the minus strand of QXTE01000015.1, from coordinate 9,744,262 downwards.
TACACCTCAAACTACTACAACTGAGACAATGTTAGCTAGAGGGATCCAAAGTAAATGTTAGATTGTAAATATTGGGATGTCACAAATTGCTGCATTTACATAAAATTGCCAATAATATGGTGCACAGTAGAAACAGCAGATTTGATCTGGAAACAATTTCACTTTAGGTTTTAAGATGCTAGTAACAATAAATTAAGATGTAATTTTAAAATATGGCTTTTAAACTGCCCCTTGTGATCTGTGTTTTAAACATCTAGTTTTGCCTCTGTTTTCTTTATTTCAGCTACAAAAAAATTAATACAGATCAGCTGGTTCTTGCCAACTGTTTTTTTTTTTTTTTAAAACAAAATGTGAATTTGTGCCAAGTAATTACCATTTCTGGTGTCACAAGTGACTCTCTAATTCCTTGCACAACAAGATTAACTTAGAGCTGCTCTCAACAGTAAAAATATTCATTTATGGTACCTAACGTGCATTCTACTTTTAGAATGTATTCTGAAGTTTATTCATCTGGCTCACTCCATAGAGGGGTTTCTATGCCAAAGAAGATATTTTTGAGGAAACAAAAATAATTGCTCTTTTGGGATGTTGTTTAGAAAAACTCTTTAGTCTGAACCCTGCCAATTTGTTACACAGCTGTTAAAATGACATAATGGTTTTTTGTTTGACCAAGGGCATAAATAAGAACTTCCTTCCTCCTTCATTTTTATTTATTCTAGCTCTGTGCAGGATTCATGATAAATCTTTTCCAAATTACTGTTATTAATTGAGGGGGAGTGCCAGTAAAATATGTTTTACCAATTTTTGCTTGACGTAATCTGTGAGTTAATTTTTGTGAACTAGATTACTTCTCTCCCCTTCACCTCCAGTATAAATTGGCCCAATGCATTGAAGAAAAACATTATACTTTTCACTTAGAAATCTTTCTTTGAGACTATTTGGTTGTTTGAAACACCCAAAAATCTTGAGACACCCTTTATACTTAAGACAGAGTAGAATGTGTTTAACCAGTGTTTAAAAACTGAATCACAGTAACTAGTACATTCTATCCCTCTTGCTCCATGTATTTAAGGTTATGAGGCATGTTTCCTGCCAATGTCCAGTTTATGCTGAAGGAAATGACTACATTGGTGATCAACTTCATGAACACAGGCATAAGTGTTTTAGAAAGGAACTTAAGTTTGGCCAGGGTGGTACTATAAATAAGTATTGATTCTGTAAATTCAGATGGCATTTGTGCTTTAGGAAGGGCATGATTATGAGAGTTCAGCAAGCATAGAATAATCTGACATTTTCTAATGATTTCTTGTTACATTTGGCAACAACATGGAGTTGTTTACTGCCCCTATCTATTAGTAAATCAGGTGAATAAGCTTTTAGATAGGTGCAAATGAAGTGCTTATGTAGAACAATGGACTGCTTGTTAACACATTCAAATATTTAAAAAATTCTAATAGTACCCTTTTACTTGTAATATTGTAATGAGGAATTGACCATAGTAGGCTATTGTATTTTAATGATTATGAAAGGGCTTCTTTAATTACAACTTACTTGCTTTTCAAACTTCTTTAAATTTTTTCATGAAATGCACATCACTAATATGTATGTAGGATAGTAATCCTGGGAAGGGTGATGTGTAAGAACTTAAAAAATGTCTACACTGAAATATCCAAGTTCTAGTTATGGAGAGTCATGTGCAGAATTTAACTCGCTGTCATTTTTCCCATTCCCAGCTGCCTTAGGGTCAAAGAGAGCCCTGTAGATATCTAATGAAGCTTGATGTTAAAACTGAATTGTGTGTCAGAAATGGATTTTTTTGTTGTTGCTGTCGAACTTGCTGATAAAATTCTCCAGGGCCCTGTTGTGTCTATTATATTTTTGTCCAAAGGTGGCTTGATACAGTGACTCTGTAACCCTACAACATAGATGTTCCACTTCCAAAAGCTGGGATACAAACATTTTTTGGCAGTAAAATTCAGAAGAAATAAAATGTCATAGACTTGTTCTCTTCTGGCTGTTTTTTTACCGTCCTGTTTGTCAGGCCTTGCTTTCACATTGAAGGCCCCAGCATCTGAGAGATTTGTAAGAAGGATTCCCTCAAAACAAGCAGAGAATAAAATGAAAGGTTTAGAACTTTTCAGAATATAAGGGCTAAATAATACTATATTTGCTCAGTCATATACAAACATTTATTTTCTTAAAGGTTTAATGATCCACTTTTGTGAAAATACATGTTTAGCAGTTCTAGCTTTCAAATTCAAAAAGCAGGGAAAGAAAGGAGGTTAGATATGTGAAGTGAGAGCTTGTGGGGACATGATAAAAGGAATGCTGCTGTAGCTGTGCCAACCTGCGTGTGTGTTTTAATTCAAAGATTGATTTGGAAGGAGTCTCGTCCTTGAAGTTACCACCTTCTGACAGATTACCTCTGCTGCCTCAAACAGCAGTTCAACAGATGCAGAATTATTCCTTTTTAATAGCTAATTAGGTGATTATGCAGGATTGTTCATTGGTGATAGTAATCACTTATGTCTTCTTTCTGACATCTTCTCTCACTCTTTTCCTCTTCCTCAGCTCTACCTCACTATAAGGCAGTCATGTTATTTTGTAGGTCTGCAGATAATTTATGTACACTGCAAATTTTCAGGTCTTCAATTTTACGATCCTTTGTTCTGCACTGGTTTACAGCCACATTTGGTGGTCAGAAAGGAATACAGAAAATTTAACCACAGAGATAAGCAGAGGACCATAAGCTGATTTCAGTACGCAACAACCCTCCACTCAGCCCTGATCTTACTCACCTACAAAGAAAAGCCAGTGAATGGACCAGTCCGCAGGTAAAAAGAGTTGCTGTTGGCCCTCACCTCACAACACACAAGAGGAATCTGTCTGTCACAGCTTGTTGGGGAGTAGAGGAGCCACTAGGTGGTGGTGAGCTTATTGTCAAGGATGGGGTGGTGATCCTTAGTTTCCCTGTAGAATATCCAATCTTCAGTCCCTTCTTCTCTATGTAGCTCGATCAGTGGCTTCTCTTTTTTTCTGAGGAAGGATGATAATGTTGCCTTCTCTCATTCCCAACCCCACACAGGAGTACTGACAATTGGTCTCTTCCGAAGTCTTGTCTATACACAAACTTGCACTAAAATCACTAAATTGGTTTTATTCACACCACTTCTTGCTTGGGTGCAACCCTGTGTGAACACTTTTATTTCTGGATAAATGTCCACAAACACACTTGGACCAAAATAACAAAAGCTGTGAATTAAAACCAATTTAGTTAACTTGGTGCAAGTCTGTCTGCAGAGCGGCCTGAGAAGAATGAAAGCAGGTATCAGCACCTTCTCACTACAGATATCACTGGTCCAGCAGAATCTCTTCTTGTGGGGTGGGGAAGGAGAGCCAGGCAATAATTCTAGGCTTATTTATGCAGTGGCCACTAAAGACAGGAGTTAGACGAACAAATAATGATCTGAGTTGCCCACCATATCTAGATACCCAGCCCACCAGAACAGTATTTTATGGTTGGTGGTGGGAGAGCTGGATCACATTTTCTATCTCAGATATATCCAAAAGTTTCCAAACTGCTGTAGGTGACAGGGAGGATTTTAGGGGGAAGTGGGATCTTTCAGATACCCATTTTCCCAAGATGTATGTAGGAGGGATAGTGACAGAGGGAAGCAATGTTTCCCACTCCTGCTGACAGAGAGTGAGCAGAAGTTTCCTTTTCAGATGTCCACAGCAGGGAACTGGGCTTCATTTGACTTGGAGGAAGAAAGAGGGAGAGATTTTTAAAGATTGTTTATTTTATCTCTTTAATCAAAGAATGTCATTAGCTGAATGAAGCTTCTTTATTTTTAAATGTTTGTATTTAGAGGTAAGCCACACTGTGTCCTGGACAGAGCATCAGTTAGTTTCTTTACTTTAAGTAAGAATCTAGCAGAAGACCTTTAGAAGGGTTTCATTCCAAGGGAATTTGTGTCTTTACTCTGAATTATAAACGGGGAATAAGTTACAATTTGCTAAACTTGTTTTACCTGTGAGTTATTAAAAACTAGTTAGCATTGTAGATATAGTCACACTTTGGACCCTGATGCTTATGGCTAAGGATTATGAAAAGCGTCAGTGATTAGGCCGTGAAGTCTCACTCCCTTTCCTATAAGGGAAATTGACTTTCAGTAGGATTTGGGCACTTTTGAAAATATTGTCTTCTGACATTAGCATACATTCCCACACAACCAAAATATTAAAGTTTAGATGTAGTTACTAGTACCTAATGGTCTATATGGGCCATACTTTATCAATGAGCTCCAGTTTTGACCTGGATAGCTGTAAAGGAATGCAGCAGGGAATCTTCTATACCAGGGGTTCCCAACCTTTTTCTTTCTGAGGCTCCCCCAACATGCTATATAGACTCCCCGGCCCACCAGTGCCACAACAACTGTTTTTCTGCATATCCAGTATATTAAAAGCCAGGGCCGGTGTTAAGGGGTAGCAAGCAGGGCAATTTCCTGGGGCCCCACGCCACAGGGGGCTGCACAAAGCTAAGTTCTTCGCGCTTCACCCCCTGCTCTCTGGTTTATTTTGGTGGCCCCTCTGAAACCTTCTTGCGGACCACCAGGGAGCCCCAGTGCCCTAGTGAGCACCACTGTTCTATACTGTTTTCTTGAAGCCCATCACCAGCAGCTCACAATCTCCAGAGCTCTGATCTCTCAATGCTTCTCACCCTCCCATCTCTTGTCAGACCAATGAAAACATGTGCAGTTGTAAGAGAAATGTGTATACTTGATTCAATAAAGCCTTATGCAAACTTGTCAAGGAATCCGAACCCATTATATAGCAGGCTTAACTTTTCCTAGAGACATGAAGATACCAGGGTATTTCTCATTACCAGTGGGGAGGAAATTGACATTTGGTCCATAAATGTTGGATCAAATACTGAAACAAAGTGAAAGTCAGAGGTCATAAATATATTTGGAGTTAGTAGTAAAGAAAAGCTGCTACTTATACCTAAGAACAGTCACATACAAGGGAAGAATAGTCTGTCAATATGGGAAGCTAAAAGAGAAAGTCAGGGATACTGCTCGAAATACAGCCCAAAAGAATTTATCTTAATCTCATTATGATGCTCCTCAGATTTTTGTTGTCTTGCATAAAGCTGGTCTCTCACACCAAAGTACATTCACACCTCCTGCAGTGACTAATAATCAGTTCAATTATGTTCCTCAATGCAGATTCTCTACCAGATACCATGACCCAAAAGCTATGCAGGTTTTCTTCAGCCTCCACGTATAGCTATTCACCAGTATCTTTGTTTTCGTCGACTGCACAAACTTCATTTGCCCATCTACATACAGTTCACTCACTTATACTAAATATTTTGAGGTGAAAATTACAAACATCCTTGGATGCGGCTACTCCAAAACTAGCACAAAGAGAGAGCATATGAGTAAGCTTGTACTGCTGCTGTCTGTGCTTTACCTGTTCTGTTCCATGGTTAAACTAATATTTTAAGGCTCTCAGCTGCTGAGAGCCGTTATAATTATTGGTGCAAATATGCTGTGCTTGCTATGATCGTGTACTCTGTGCTTAAGTGTACTGAGGAGATGAAATGTGATGTTTTTTGAGTTCAGAGCTTGTTTTTAATGTGTATATTTTTAATTTTATGGTTTGTTTTAAATGAAGTTGACATACATTTGATAAGGTGTGTTTAAGCACAATACATTGTGATACTTTGGAGAACAGTTACTTTTGCTTCATGAAGAAGTGAATTCATGTTCCTAATAGTAACGGAAAATGAGATTTTGTCTGATACTAGTTTGAAAGGCCTCTTTTAATTGTTACTACCTTCAGAATGTTAACAAACAAATCTATTCAATCATTAAATTATGCTAAGAAAATAGCTGTAGAAATTTAAATTATGGTTTCAGGAAAGTGTTATAAATAATACTCAGATGACTCATTTTGAAAAGGACTACCAGTAGTTTTCTTAATTGTTTTGAACAGTCTTGTGGCACATCTGCCACTAATGCAAACAATGGCTTAGTTTTTTACCCAGTTTTTAGTATTTTCTTTTGCTATATAATTACAAAATAAGAATCCATCCAGATTGCTCTGGCTTTTTTACAATGTTGAAAAGCCCAAAAAATCTCAATATCAAAAATAAACTGTTTATGCTTCAAACATAATATCCCCTGACCACACACAATTATAAGCTCCTTTTATGAGCTAGTCAGCTATTAGAATAAGGCAGGATATATCTTTTACCTTTGAAGATATGTGGCGCCTAGATTAGGTCAAATAGAATGACTTGGTACATAGAACCTCAGAGTTATGAACACCAGTTATGAACTGACCAGTCAACCACACACCTCATTTGGAACTGAAAGTATGCAATCAGGCAGGAGCCCCCCAAAAAACCCAATACAGTACTGTGTTAAATGTAAATTACTAAAAAAAAAAGGGGGGGGAGGGGAAGTTTTTTTTTTTTTTTTTTTTTAATTTGGTAAGTAAGAAAACTTTCTGTGCTTGTTTCATTTAAATTAAGATGGTTAAAAGCAGCATTTTATATTCTGCATAGTAAAGTTTCAGAGCTGTATTAAGTTGTAAACTTTTGAAAGAACAACCATGATGTTTTGTTCAGAGTTACGAACAACTTCCATTCCTGAGGCACCTTATAGACTAACAGACGTTTTGCAGCATGAGCTTTCGTGGGTGAATACCCACTTCTTCGGATTCCTGAGGTGTTCATAACTCTGAAGTTCTCCTGTATTGGGAATGTTTAACTGGTTGCAAGCTGCAGCAATTTAAAGCCAAGGCCCTTGGAATGTGAAAATGTGTCCCCGTGTTGATGGATCCCATGAGGTCTCAGGTCTGTCTCCAGGAAACACCATAAAAATCACGTGCCAACTGATGCAAAAATGAGATTCAGCATTTACTCCACCAGTGCAGGTCTATTGTCAATATGCCCTAATGCTAACTGTCATTGAAGCTATTCATAGGGTTGCCAACCCTCCCGGATTGGCTAGGGGGTCTCCCGGAATCGGCCTCAATCTCCTAGTGACTATTAAAAACAATCTGGGAGATTTTAATAGGCCAAAGTCCGGTCGGCGGCACAGTGGGGCTAAGGCAGGCTCCCTACCTGCCCTGGCTCTGCACGGCTCCCGAAAGTGACTGACACGACCCTCTGGCTCCTAAACACAGGGGTGGCCAGGGGATCTCTGTGTGCTGCCCCCGCCCCGAGCGCCGACTCCGCAGCTCCCATTGGTCGGAAACTGCGGCCAATGGGAGTTGCGGGGGTGGTGCCTGCAGGCAGGAGCAGTGCGCAGAGCCGCCTGGCTGCCCCTGAGCCAGACACGCTGGTCACTTCTGGGAGCCGCCTGAGGTAAGCGCCGTCCAGCCAGAGCCTGCACCCCTCATCCCCTCCTGCACTCCAACCCCCTGCCTCAGCCTGGTGAAAGTGAGTGAGGGTGTGGAGAGCGAGTGACGGAGGGAGGGGAGATGGAGTGAGTGAGGGGCGGGGTGTCTGACCAGGGGAGGGGCGTGGCATGGCGGGACCTCGGGTCAGGAGCAGGGCAAGGGTGTTTGTGTTTGTGTGATTAGACCAGGGGTAGGCAACCTATGGAACGCATGCCAAAGGCGGCACACAAGCTGATTTTCAGTGGCACTCACACTGCCCGGGTCCTGGCCACCCATCCATGGGGCTCTGCATTTTAATTTAATTTTAAATGAAGCTTCTTAAACATTTTAAAAACCTTATTTACTTTACATACAACAATAGTTTAGTTATATATTATAGACTTATAGAAAGAGACCACCTAAAAAGGTTAAATTGTATTACTCACACGCAAAACCTTAAATTAGAGTGAATAAATGAAGACTCGGCACACCACTTCTGAAAGGTTGCTGACCCCTGGATTAGACAGTTGGCAACCCTAGCCACTAGGGAGTTTTACAGAATGTCTACAAATTGATCCACAAATATCCTTAGTTTCTTATATGATTTAGTTGGTATGTGGGTGGTACAAAGATTTTAGATAACATTACATTTTATTAAAACAAGTTAATACAAAGGTAAAAATATATTTAAAATCCTAGTATGGGTTTTTTCACTGGCAGTTAAGTCTGAGAGGTTGACCTTAGTATAGTGACTTTAATAAAACACTAAATTTAGAGATAAGAGCTAGAAATAATAATCGAACATTGAATGACAAAACTCAACTAGCAAACATGCTGAAATGTAAAGCTGTATATACCCAAGACACCTGCTTGAAGTTGTGCCCAGTGCTCATTCACTTAATGGAACAGAATTTAAATGAAAAAGTCTGTCTCGACTGGCTGTAGCCAAGAATTCCTTCTGTAAGGTAAATTTGAGAACATTTTATGTGGAAGAATGTGCAGTTTTAGTGGGGTCGCAGGGGTTCAGTTGACTTTGGTGTTGAAATTCCAAGGAACAACACCATTGTAATTTTTAAATGCTAGAAGGATCCTCTTGCCCTGAAATATCACTGATTGTGGTTGTAGCGTTCTCTGGAGAACTAATGTCCCCTGACAGTGGAGTTGCTCATTTTCCATGTGTTTCAGTGCTGAGCTGTGTAGGCAGGGTCCTCTTAGCCTGGGATCCAGAAAGTGCTCTCCTCCTGGGAGCAGTGACCTACCCCATGGTTCAAAGGCTTATTTCCTTAATAAGGCCCAGCTGTCAGCCTCTTCCTCCTTGGAAGGAAAAGTATATGTCATACCACTGAGGAATTGTACAAATTGTTTGCACAATTCCTCAGTGGTGTGGTATGTACTTCTCTTTCCATGGGAGCTAATTAACTCCCTTCCCTTGTCAGGGATGGAATACATATGCTCCAAAAAATTGAATGCCTGTCAAAGGACTTAAATCTGGTCTTAATAACTGTAGTTGGATTCTTCTTGATACCATCTCTTCACATGTATCACTTGCCAGCTTCTGTAGATCTCCTGCTGCTCTAATCCCTGACATAGAAGGAACCTGTATGAATTGAGGCTGTTACCTGGCTTAGGTGCGTTGTCCAGGGAGTACAGTGTAAAATGGATCTCCCCACTGGGATTTGCTTGGAAACTGGAGTAATGTGCTTTTGCAGCATCAACATATCTTCAGAGAGCATTAAGTATACAAAATGAACTTTCTTATATATTTTAAATGATTTTTGTGTCTGTAATGATGCTGCCCTTGGCGGGACACTTTTGAGAGTACCAATTCAGGACAAATTGCTTAAAGCAGGGCAGTTAAAGCCCAGGCTGGGGTTCCTTTGCACGCCAAACCAGCCAAACAGAGAGGACTTTGGTTTTACCCCACTGGCTAATCATAAGTCACAAAAGCAATTCCCTTAGACACTCCAGTTTCCCAGTATCACCACCAGTGCGACTCATTATGGGGATGAATGGTTATGAAAACCAATACCCCAGTAAAAGAAAAAAGGTTCTCTCGATCCCAAAGGACCAAGCCCCAGACCCAAGTCAATATACAAGTCAGATCTTACCCACAAATCATGCTGTTGCCAATCCTTTAGAATCTAAAGGTTTATTCATAAAAGGGAAAAGATATAGATGAGAGCTAAAATTGGAATTAATTTAGTTAAGTGGAATTAATTACATACAGTAATGGCAAAGTTCTTGGTTCAGGCTTGTAGCAGTGATGGAATAAACTGCAGTTTCAAATCAAGTCTCTGGAGTACATCCACCGCTGGGATGGGTCATTCAGTCCTTTGTTCAGAGCTTCAGTTTGCAGCAAGGTTCCTCCAGAAGTAAGAAGCAGGATTGAAGACCAGATGGAGATGATGCAGCTGCCTTTTATAGTCCTTTTGCCATGTGGCTTGTGCTTTCTTGGTTCCAACCACAAGCCACCCATCCCATGGCATAGAAAAACCTTAGAATTCTGTCCATAGGCATGTCCCTGCATGCCTTGCTGAGTCACAAGGTATATCTGCCTTCTTTCAATGGGTCAGTTGTATAGCTGATGGTCCTTAATGGGCCATCAAGCAGGCTAGGCATTGCTGACACCAAATTGTCTGGGGTGTTCCCCTGAAGCATAGCATAAGTTTGAAATACAGACAGTATAGAGACAATCCTTATAACTTTAAATACAAAAATGATACATGCATACAGATAGCATAATCATAACCAGCAAACCATAACATTGTCTTAGACACTTTATTTGAACCTCTTTATACAAGATTTGGTGCCACTACAGGACCTTGGTTGCAACAATGATCTATACGGTCACAGTTCATGTCAATAACGTCACAGTGTCTTATTAGGTTTCCTTCATTACTGATTCTGAAGAGCAGTGTTCAGTTAGCTATAATGTTAGTTTTCTGTCGGGTAACTTTTATACATTCAAGCTTTTTTTTATCTCAAACTGATAGTAATAGCCATAGCATATACTATAAGTGAATAAAGTTATGATAATTAGTCCCTCCTTCCAGTGAAGAGGATGTATAAACAAAATTAATATGGAATATTTCAAAGCTGTTTTGTTTACTTTATACATGGCAGGGAGGGGGGAGTTGTCAGCTTAATCCATTTTGAGGCACTTCTGAAGGATTTTTTCAGTGACATGCTTCCAAAAGTTTAACAAGGTGCTCACTCAAAATTTCTGCCTCAATCAGTGGTATATGGACATTCCCTGAGTGAAATATGCTCTCATTCCACATCCCCCAACACACACATGCTCCATTAATTTCATATTTTCCCACCCTTGCTCCATGCTTCCTCTTGGAGGAGTGGTAAATAATAGGTCACTGATTCAAAGCAATCTTGATCACTTGGTAAACTGGGCACAAGCAAACAATATGCATTTTAACATGGCTAAATATAAATGTATACATTTAGGAACAAAGCACGTAGGTAATATTTACAGTATGGGGGATTCTATCCTGGGAAGTAGTGACTCGATTTGGGAGCTGTGGTGGATAATCAGGTAAACCTGAGCTCCCAGTGTGATGCAGTGGCCAAAGGCACTAGTGCAATCCTGGAATGCATAAACAGAGCATCTCGAGTAATCGTAGGTTATTTTATCTTTGTATTTGGCACCGGTGCAACCGTGGCTGGAATACTGTGTCCTGTTCTGGTGCCCACAGTTTAAGAAGGATGTTGATAAACTGGAGAGGATTCAGACAAGAGCCAACAGAGTGATTAAAGGATTAGAAAACCTGCTTTATAGTGATAAACTCAAAGAGCTCATTCTATTTAAATTAACAAAGAGAAGGGTAAGGGGTGACTTGATTCCAGTCTATAAGTACAAACATGGGGAACAAGTATTTAATAATGGGCTTGTCAGTCTAGCAAAGAAAGGTATAACGTTATCCAGTGGCTAGAAGTTGAGGCTAGACAAATTCAGACTGGAAATAAGGTATACATTTTTGACAGTGAGGGTAATTAACCATTGGAACAATATTTACTAAAGGTTGTGGTGGATTCTCCATCACTGACTATTTTAAATCCAGATTGGATATTTTTCTAAAAGATCTGCTCTAGGAATTATTTTTGACAAGTTCTATGGCCTGTGTTACACAGGAGCTCAGACTAGATGATCATAATGGTCCCTTTCTGCCTCAATCAATGGTATATGGACATTCCCACTTGGAATCTGTGAATCTTCCTTAGCAACTTGTAGGGAGGCATTTCTTGGCATCAGCAGTAGCAGGGGTTGTTCTGTAATCTCTTCTTGCTGTAGTAGTGGCAGGGAGGTCATGCTGCAGTCTCTGGCTGTGGAATGCAAGTCCTCTCTGAACTGTGACTGATCAGTTGGGAAATGGCTCCTCTTGTTCTTCATGTGGTCTTCCCTGACAACTAGCAGTCTCCCAGTTGGTTGCTGAGGAGGAATCATGGAGGTCTTATGCAAGGGAGTCGGGTGAGGCTTGTCGGGAGGACTCTGAATCTTTTAACTCTGTTCAGGCAGTGGCAAGAGGAAAGGCAGGATGCAGCTAGCGTAGGACTCTCCCACTCAGCACAATGGCGGTTGTGCCCCATCTTCTCTCTTTCTACCTCAGGCACTGTTGGAGGGTTCTGATGATACACGCTCTGCACAGTGCATCCTCCAGGCTCTCCTAGCAGACCTGGTAAAGGATGCAGGTAAGGAGTTCCCTTTGGACCACCTACTGTGGTTGCTGGGATAACGGGTGCGTTCGCAGTAGGACAATGGCCTAAATGAGTAGCAGTTGGCTCAGTCTCGGGGCTGGTCTGTGTAAGGTGTGAATTTAATCAATTTAGTGATCTCTTTTTTTTTTTTTTTTTTTAAATAACAAATGAGCTATTCTTTCACTGAGCCCATTGGCTGTCACTCATGCTAGCCCCCTCCAGCTCCTCAGCGGATCTTTCTTAGGTAGAGTTCTAAATATTTTGTGGGAATAGTCTCCTGATTTTCTTACTATGACTTAACGTGCACTATACAGACCATTTTTAGTAATCAAACCTTCAATCTTTTTTCTAGCACAACTTTTTTAAAGTACTTATTCTATCCATTTTCTCTTTGACCCAAATCATATTTAAAACTTAATCCATCTTTTTAACCATACAGTGATATCTATGATATAGAACAGTGGTTCTCAAACTTTTGTATTGGTGACCCCTTTCACGTAGCAAGCCTCTGAGTGTGACCGCCCAGATACATTAAAAACATTTTTTATATTTAACACTATTATAAATGCTGGAAGTGAAGCAGGGCTTGGGGTGGAGGCTGACAGCTCGCAACACCCCAGTAATAACCTGAAGGGGTCACGACCCCCAGTTTGAGAACCCCTGATATAGAATGTAGGAGTTGGGGAAGATGTTGGTAGAAGTAAACCTAAAACAAACTGCAGATAATGTACTCGTCACTATTTGAATAGTTTTTAAGAGGGAGGAGAAAATGATCTTTTGGTTAAGAAGTTCTGAAGCAGAGTTATGTTTTCTTGAGTGCTCAGCGGTAAGACTAGATGGTGATTTATTGAATCTTTCTTTAAAACTCGTGCTTTTAAACTTATTTTTTCTACACTCTTGCTGCTTTAGAACTTTGTGACTAAAAGATTGTTTCTAGGAGTGGGGAAGAAATATATTCAAATTATAGGTGTCTATAGTATGTACTCTTTGTAATAGCTAATTATAAAACTCTGAGTCAGCACATTTTAATTAAATGCTAAGAATGAGGGACAAATATATTCTAGAGATCTGTAACATTTATTTTGTGGTTCTTTGAAATGTGTGTTTTTTCTTTGTCCAGAGATTTACTAGCTCTAGTTCAGTAGAAGTGCTGCCGCTAATCATGTAATCTTAATTTTTCACAGAAATCTCAAATCAACTTCCGGCTGCAATAGTTTGGGTTTAGCATAGAGATGTATCAAGATTTCCATTTGGGTACATAGAGCAACTTCTGAAGAATGTTGATTTATCATAGCAGCTAAAACACTACTCTTTCATTTTTAAGCCATGGCTCAAGGGTTGACTCTAGGTTCTTGTTGAAAGGAATTTAGCAACTTCTCTTGAGTCGTATTGTATAATACCCACATTGTATAAATTGATAGAGTCTCTGGCTTGATAGACTTGTTATCTCAAAAATGAGTATTGGCATAGATAATTATTTTAACCTCCCATAGAGATCCCTTTGACCAAAAAAAGAGGGTTTTTTTATAGTGACTCTTAGTACATGTTTCTCTGAAACACAAATTTCATCCATTAATTCATAAAGGTTTTATGATCAACATGCATACCTCTATTGTAAAGTGCATACCTCTTTAAATATTATCAGTTTTGTTTGCATTATTTCCTCATTGATTTTAATTTATATCATTCTGCTTCACACCTGAGGGCTTGCATAAGCACTGTAAGATGATTGATTTTGATAAGCTCGTATCTGGTTAATAAACAAATGTCTGAAATCACAGTGTTACTGTGACAACAATGCTGACTGTTGGTTTCATGGTGCTACTACTTTTCCATGGTGAGCCTATCCATAGATGATGAGTGTCAGCATTAAAGCAGTAGCTAATTGGCACATGCCCCTTCCTGTGTACAAGCCCATGTACAGTGAACTCTTGCTGGTGGCCGCTTTGACAAATTCTCCTAAAATACTTAAGTAACTTTAGGAAAAACAAATAAATATGCACATATACATGTCCAGATCATTGCAATTTATTTTTGTAGGGTTTTTTTGCAGACTCAACAATAAAAATAATGTACAGTCGTATGTTGGTGCCTCTGGCCCTGCTGTCTCCCCTGGTCCTCCACAGATCCCCTCTGTCCCGTTGCCTCCACCCACTCCCCTGATCTCTCCATCGCGGCCCCCTCCCCATTGCCCTGAGCTCCCTTCCGGGGCCTCTCACCTCAGGCTCACCCCACTCCTTGCCTCTTGACCATTGTGTCCAGTAAGACTGGCCCTGGGCTGAAGCCCCGAGCCGGAGCCCCTGGATGCTGCAGGGAAGGGGTCACTGCTTTGCCCTTTCCTCCATTTCTGCCCAGGAGGCTGTCGTGGCCGCAGGAAAAACCCCTGGCCACGGTGGCCGCATTTGAGATAAACGGCTTTAGCTGAAACATGCTGTTAGTAATAGTGTTAATAAAACATTGTCAATTGTAACACTCAAAAGCAGTTACATTAGGATAGAAGTGTTTGGTCTGTTCAGAAACACGCAGAGGCTGATATGAATGTCAGCAGAGTGGTGTGAAGGAGAGGAGTGGAAAGTGCATTATTCTAAGGTTAAATGCATGTTAATCTGGAGTTGATATGAATGATTATAAATGGAAATGAGCTAGTGCTTTCCTATAATTCCCTGCGAGCCTTGCAAAATCAAACCAACTTTGATGTAATTCAGCATGAAAAGCAGTCTCTGCTAAAGGAAAGTTCAGGAATGAATAAACAGGGTTGTTGCACATCATGATTGAGACATTAGGTTGTATGTGAGAGGAGAGGATGCTATTGAATGCCTCACTTAGTCTAGTATAGTTTACCAAAGGTGTAGGGCAGAGTGGCATGGTTGTGTTCGTGCCATTTTCAAATGCTGTACGGTGGATGTCTAAAATTAAATGGATGTTGCCTATAGTCCAGTGTAACCAATACTTCACTTTCATGAACACTAAACTCACTCACAAATTAAGTAGCAACCCTTAGCTTGACACTCTAAAACCTTTTCAAACAACTATCAGATGCCCTCTTTTGCTAAGGTTGCAGCTGTATTAAGATGTATTTTGTTTAAATTATAATTAAGTGCTCCCTGCATATACATCCTGTCTGTCTGTACTTCCTGCTAATAATTTAAAAATAGCTCAGTAGTGGTTTGCAGAATTTTAATCTATAGAAATACTGCCACTTACACTGAGTAGCTCTCTTAAACGGTTTTGGAATCAAGTTTTTAATTTCTACTTGAATTAAAACATTTTAGTTAATTTTTCTATGTGGACATTCTGTTTCTACTCAAGTTTAAGTTTGGATACAGCACAAACATGTCCAACAAGTCAACATTATTTGATGGAGGAAAGTACAGTGTCAATGTTTCACTGATACAAGCTCTTACACTGCATAATGAAGATATTGAGAAATTTATACTAATTTTTAAAATTAAATAAAAAGCATACCTTGTGAATTACAAACAGACTGCATTTTAAAATGGCTTTAAGATTATACATACTATATTAGTTTATTCTCTTTCCCCAGTTCATGCTTAGAGAAGTGGCAAGACTACTCCTGCAGCTGGTGAGAGGAATGGATTTATGGGAAATTGGGTTTAATGGACACACCTGAATTTGTACCCTCTGCTTGGCTAGAATTTTTTAAGCAAAATTTTATTTGGAGAAAGCCTTCCTTTCATAGAGTCTCTAGCTAAGCAATGGCTTTAAGAAGTCTACAGGTTGTCTCATAAAAGATCCTCTGTGACATGATGCAGTTTGAGATGCTCTAATTTTATGACAATTAGCCTTACATCCAGTTGATTTCTCTGGCTGATGTCTTGGTTCAGGAAATTGAACACAATGAATGATATATCTCTTCCTTTTCAAGAGAGCATCTGTTTGGCGAGCTACTAGATCAGGCATTGAAAGATATTAGAGAGAATAAAGGTTTTACTGTTTGCCTTCTCCTTCAGATGTGATTGTTAGCCCTTTCAGCAGAAATTCCAAGAATTTTTGGATGTAATTTCTCCTCTGGTCTCCTATAGATAGTCTCCAAAGATGCGGGACCTTTCAAATCTTCTAGGATATAATAGTGGTCAGTTCATTTAGGCTGACTTCAGTAGGGGCTCTGACAACTTTTGAGAGCATAAGCCAGCTTTTCGTTACATTTCTGGGGAAAGTTAGTTGTAAGCAGAAACTTGTTTTGTAGAATTCAGTGTGTGCTGCTTTTTGTTCTTCTGGTCATTCTCTCTTGTTTTCATGCTTTCAAAAATAAATTAAAGGTCTTAAGCCATGATGGCTCACCACCTTGATGTCCAAATAGTATTAGTGAGCACCTCCTAAAGAGACTTTTGGATATTCATGTACTTTGTCATAGAATTAAAGGTCAGAAGGGACCATCACATCGTCTAGTCTGATGATCTGTATATTACAGGCCACCAACACCACCCAGCACCTGCATGCTAAACTCAACAACTGACTCAACAGTTGGGAAGTGCTTGGGTAATCTTAGTTCAAAAATTGAGACATCAATTTGTTGGAATTAATCAAAATGAGGTCTAAAAACTGCAGTACTAGATATGAATTTGAGGAAAAACCATTGCTCCTTTTTTCTGAAAGCCACCAACCAAGGAGAAAGTTCTTGTTTGTGTGTATTCATTCTACTGAATACTCGCCTAGAGTTTCCCATCCATACTAGCATCTTGTTGCATCCCCCTATCACGCCTCATGATATGAGTGTGAATCTGTGGAAATGGGGGATAGCTATTGTCCCTTGTCTCAAAAATTGATCTAAGGGTTATTCCTATGATGTTACAAGTTTGGCAGTGTTTGAAACTTGGTATTCTTATAAAGTTACCTTGTTCTCCCCCAAAAATGCTTCTCTCCTTGTTTTGTAAGTTATCTATAATGGCATTTTTCAAGATCAACTCAGGCATGCCTTATTTTTCATCACACTCCAGACAAATATGGACAAGTAATTTCTTCTGGTTGCCTATTTCCAATCCTTCCTACAAAGCCATTATTATAAATGCTCCTTCAGTAACTTATCCGATATCGGTCATTGTTCCCATCTGACTCAGTGCATTTTGGGGATACATACCTGTGCTCTAATGCTAGACAAATATTTGTAAGCAGTTTGAGCTTTAGTTGCCAGTTGTGGTTATTAACATAGAAATTATGTGGAGGTTCAGGATATACAAATTCTGACTTGAATATTCAGATATAGCTGATTAGTTTCATCCCAATTTTAGGAAGCAGTAAGGTTGCTTGTTCAAAAGATAATTTACAGGATTTGTGTGGCTACAGAAATTCATATTCCAAAATGATACATATTCATGTGAACAGTGATTTTTTTTTAAGAAAGCTTAGTAAAAATCATGTCTGTTTTTAAGCCTAAAATGACAACTAAAGGGAAATGTTAACTATTTACGCTAAACAATCTTTTTCTCCTTGTATTTAGCTGTGACACTAACTACATTTCTGAGACCTGGAGAAGAGCTCTGAGTAAGCTCAAGAGCTTGTTTCTCTCTGACCAACAAAAGTTGGTCCAATAAAGGATATTACTTCACCCATCTTGTCTAATATCCTGGCACCAACACAGCTACAACACTGCATACTACTAAAGGAAAAGGCATTAAGACAGTTTGTCTTAAAAGGCGTGTGTAGACATGTATTTAATTTCAGTGGTAGTGTGAGGAATCCTGTTAGGTGTGTTTGGTTATCTTGTGTGTCTATGCATACTTTTAACTTTTTAAAATTGCTATTTTACTGCAGCTCCAGCCTGTTTAAAGGAAATTGCAAAACACTCTTAGTATACATGCGTTAAGGTTTTCTTATGTTTAAAGATAAAATCCTGCTTGTTTCATGGATCAACAGAGATAAGAAGTGTAAAGAGAAGTGCCACCCCTAATGCACAACAGCAGAAAAGGACATGCACTTAGCCTGCTAGAAAGGGGGCCTGGCTGTCACACCTGCTGATTACCATACCAAGAAAGTACTATCTACCTACTGAAGGGAGTGATTGGGCACTCATCTGACAGGCATCAAGTATGTTGAAATGCATGGTGGTTTATTTTTTTTTGGTTGGTTTGGTTTTTTGGGTTTCTTTGCTTAAAGATTCCCTAATGTGTTCATCCTACATCTCCCAGCTGCTTTAAGCCATTAAAATCCTGTTCTTAAGCTCCTGTTAAGAATTTTGTAAGGGACAAAATTTAGCAATTATATTTATAGTCCAAAGCTGTGTTGTAACTTTGAACAAAATGTAAAAGTTCACACTGAATGATCAAGTCCTCAGTAATAAGAAGGAAAGGGGAGGTGAACTAAAGTAAAGTTTCTAATCTAATACTCCTTCCACGCTTCCTTTGGAACTGGAGTACAATTGGGTTTCACATGGAAGACCAGTTTAACTATGTTAGTTACTAGATGTTGATGGTAAGGGAAGCCTTCCTGGTGAGACACTGGGAGAAGAGTAGGAAGCATATAACTGACTTCAGGGATAAGATTTTAAAAACCTTGTCACTTTAAAAACTCTCAGCAGCTTAGTTATCTTTTATGTTTATACTTTTTTTTAACTTAGTATTATAATGGGAGTCACGGGGGCAGCAAACATCATAATTGAGGTCACACAATGTTTTCCGTTCCAAGTCCCTGCTTTCAAATGCTCACAACTTTCTGAAATTTTTCAGGGTGGCTTTTTTATTTTTTTTTAGGGTGATCTTTTTAAGTTTAGAACAAAAAGTAATACAGGTTGGTAGTTATAAGGAGAGTTGAAAACAAAACAAAAATCTTTCCCCATTTAAAAAATAATCACTTCTTATATAAAACATATCTTGCTGTTGCTGAGAAGTAGCCTTGAGCAGCCTGGTAGAAAATGGTTTTAAGTAGGCCAGGTTAAGAGCCTTTAAAATCAGACTTTCCACAGGGATAGTAAGGCTTATAATGATTATAGCCCTAAGCTTATAAATTGCTCAGCTAAATGAGGTTACACTGTGCATATGTGCAAGATGTGCATTGGCTTAGGCCAGCACTCAACAGGTCATTCCTTCTCTTTTCTATTCTTATTGTAGTGTCCCATCTTCTTCTTCCTGATTTTGTTCCATGCTTATTTGCTGCCCGGTAAGACTGCCAATATAATTGCAAGCTACTCAGTATAAGTGGGGGTTGCAGGCACTGCAGGAGTTGTAAAAGTCATTAAGCCATAAAAGTTATTCATAAGCATCTTTGTGTGACTAGAAGAAGCTTCAAGCCAAGATTTTCAAAAGTGTCTAGTGACTTTTTTTGGATGCCCAACTTGATTGACTTTCAGAGGGTTGCGTGCTCAGCAGTCCCTTTAAAGCAGGGATCAGCAACCTTTGGCACGCGGCTCATCAGGGAAATCTGCTGGCGGGCCGGGCCGGTTTGTTTACCTGCAGCGTCCGCAGGTTCGGCCGATCGCAGCTCCGACTGGCCGCAGTTTGCCGTTCCAGGCCAATGGGGGATGCGGGAAGCGGCCAGCACATCCCTTGGCCTATGCCACTTCCCGCAGTCCCCATTGGCCTGGAATGGCGAACCATGGCCAGTGGGAGCTGCGATCGGCCGAACCTGCGGACGCTATATGTAAACAAACTGGCCCGGCCCGCCGGTGGATTTCTCTGATGGGCCGCGTGCCAAAGGTTGCTGATCCCTGGTCTAGTCAGTTTGACGAATTTTAAAATCACTGCATCAGTTAAGAAATAAATCTCTGTAATCAGACGTACCTTTTGTAAATATTTCTTTCACCTGGCAAAACAAAGCCTTTGCTTTTTTTAAACTGGGAGCCACCCAAATGGTTGACATAAGAGTCAACATAATCCTAGCAAATTTTTTCCAATCACCTTTGTAAATTTCTTTGTCTTGAGGCGAATTCTCCAAATATATTTAAATTACATCCCCAAAAAACTGGTATTTTAAAAACTCCTTTAAGGTTGCAAAGTCAAGCACTGAAAAGTTAGGAAATGGCTGAATTAAATTGTCTGCGCAACCTTCATTTGGCCCCCTTGTATATGTGCATTATTAGACAGTCTTTCATTGCATGATCACATACTATATTTTTCTACAGAACCCCTGTCTCATTCAGTGCACAATCCTCCTGATTCAGTGTCTCTCACAAGTTATTTAAAACCCACCATACAAACCCTGCACTGAGTCAAAAATTATATATATTGCCTCTTAGACATTTTTGTGGTGCTGTGCCCGTAGTATCAGAATGCTTCTCAGATATTAATTAATGTATTCACCATATCTCCTATAAGTTTAGATGGTAGTATTCCTGTTTTACAGATGGGAAGCTGAGACAGAGATTTCATTTTCAGTGCCCAAATTGAGATATAAAGGGCCTGATTTTTTTCCAGAGTATTTTGCATTTTTGTAGCACTTTGTGTTTAAAGCAGAGTTCCAGCCATCTTCATTTACAGTGGAGTCCTCAGCACTTTTGGAAATCTGACCCCAATTGTCTTATTTGGCACCTGGAAAATGAGGAACACATAGTTAATGGTCGTCTTTGAATATTTTGGATTATGTGATTTGCCCAGCACAGGGCCGGCTCCAGGCACCAGCTTAACAAGCAGGTGCTTGGGGCGGCCACTCGGGAGAGGGGCGGCATGTCCAGGTATTCGGCAGCAATTCGGCGGAGGGTCCCTCACTCCCGCTTGGAGCGAAGGACCTCCCGCCAAATTGCCGCCGCAGATCGCGATCGCGGCTTTTTTTTTTTTTTTTTTTTGGCTGCCTGGGGCGGCAAAAACCCTGGAGCCGGCACTGGCCCAGCATCATTTAGGATGTAGGAGAATGCTGTGGGAGAAGTAGGGAGAGAATCCTATTCTCTTGGGTGACATTCTTAACCATAAGATCATCCTTTTCTCTTCCTGAAGTTCTCTGCTTCATTCATTACACACCTTGCAACAAATGAGGGCAGGAGTCCTGTGGAAAACCACCTCCTTCACTGTACAACCCTGATTTCATTCCCTAATCATTATCCATCCTGTGCACTGAATGAGGCAGTGTCTTCCCCTCCATTCCTCATAATTACAATTCACACTGTTAAGGGAATTGAAAATTGAATTACCTGATTTTCTTGCACTCGGTTTGTCAGCCATAATGTTTCATCATTTTAGATACTTTTTAAAAAAGGAAATTCAGTGCCAAATGAAACATTAAATGATCACCAAATGAAATTAATATATAGTGTGTGAATTTTAATATGCTCCGGATAAAACACATGAACCATATGAACGTGTATCGAAACGACTGTATATTGAAATAAAGCACTACATTATTGTTTAAATGTGACCTGCAAAGGATTTTTAAAAAGTTGGTCTTTTTTACTACTTTGATGTATTAAAAAGGCCTGAGAAGATGTGTTGTGTGCAGATGAGAGGGTTTTTTCTGTTAATGTAGAAAACTCAAAAATGTAAACGCTGATATTCCCTAGTTTTTATTGGAGAATTAAAGGAAGTACAAGAGATGTTTATGATGACATCTTAACAACATATCTGAAGTGGTGGTGATAAATCTTCATTGACTAATTAACATTTTGAATAAGAATCTATAAACCAAACAAAACTGGTTTTTAAATATTCAGATGGAAAAAATCTTATCCTCTTACTAGTTCAACGTTTAATTCCTCCCATGTGCCACCATTTCAATAGTTCCTCCAGTCATAGGTGCCCAAGCTAGATAATATAGTATTTGACTTTATAATATTAAAAATAGCTGGAAAAATTTCATAATTTGATATTAAAATATAATCAGGCATTTTTTGTACATCCTAAAGAAGTGAAAAACAGCATATGCCCAATGTTTGTCTTCCTTTTGCAAGAGCTCTTTAAATGTAGACTTAATGAACTATAGTTTTCTAATCTAGGTTAATGCTAAAAGTGGTTTTAAAACAATGTACTATCATTACACATTACATTTAGTCCTTTATTAATCTGTTTTTTAAAACTTGGCAATGGACATTATCTTTGTGGATTTGATAAATGCAGAATTTTAACTATTAAAATTATATATTTTAATTATTCCATAAAAAACCTAAGGGGAAAAATAACCAACAATTTGTAAACAGCCTTTTGGTTTTCACACTTGGATAACTGAAACAGCCAAAGGATTTTTATCAAACTTTAAGTTTTCACCTGGTCAGGTGAGAACAAGCCTGGAAAATTATAACCTGAAGCATAACTTTTGTAAAGTTGTGTCTAAAAGTAGTGGATTTGCAGGAGACTGTTATGGGGCATAATATAAAAAAGACTAAAAAAAAACCATATGGTGGTTTGAATTTGAATTTTGTGACTGACAAATATTGTGTACCATATAAGTTATCTAGCTAAATTTGTGGCTAAGTAATATGCAAACACCAGGCCACATTTAGGGATTTCTGTGTCTGCTGCATCTAAAATTAAGTAACAGAACTAAAAAGTATTAATTTATCTGAACTATCCTTCTAACACTGTTTCGGATAATATGTTGAATGGGCTACTGTTTCCTAGTATATGCTTTAAATTAAGTAGAAATCTGGCGAAAAGATTCGTTTGGAGAAGATTCCTAAGGCTGTTGTCTAACTACCCTTCTTTCAGTCTTGTCAAGAAAAATGAATGTTGATTTTTTTAATGTAAATTTCCAGGTTTCTGCTCATAAATATTCAAGCAGAGTTGTTATCCCTTCAGCTTTTAAAGATAGAACCGCTGAATATATTGTTGTTCTTGAAGCCAGTAACAGCAAATTGTAAGAAAAAATTTTTACTGTTGAAAAGTTAGATGGGTTCTGAATGGCATCAGAGTCCAGTGTGTTGGAATTTATTTGGTCCCTGTGATGTGGACACTCAATATTTAAGAAGAATAAAGTAAATATTAAAGTATACTGAAACTAATTTTGATCAGTTGCTAGAACTTTGTGAATTACTTTTGTTCAAGCCCTGGATAGCTTTCCATAGAGCAAATTTAATGTTGGCTCAGCTTTCAGCTGCTGTCTGATTTATTAGCCACAATTTTGTAGCCTGAAGTCACTCAGAAACCAGGTCCACTCTTGGGAATTCAAAGTGAGAATTCAGATTCACCTTTTGGATAAACTACAGCAGAGTCTAGTTTCTCAGTGATGTACTGATATTGTGAATAGAGATACATTTAAGTTTCCTTGAAGATTGATCAAGGTTTTTGGGTACTAATTGCCTAAAAACATTCCATTTTATTTGTCTGTATATATTTATATTAAATGTGGAGGGAGGAGGGAACCCACGACCAACCAAGCAAAAAACTGTTACATGCTCAACCTTAACACTGCATTGTGCATTAATCAGGAAACGAGAAAGTTAAAGCTGAACTGCTACCTTAATTGTGCCCTGTGTGTGTGTAGTATATGTTGATGCAATAGTTAATGATGTGATTGTGTACAAGAGAAAATCCACTTGTCTCCACAACCTTAGATACACTGGCATATCTAAAATAGTATGAGCAAAATTCAAAGATGATGGTTAAAGGAACCCGGTGGAGTTAGGCACTCAATTCCTTTAGGCTCCCTTGAAAATGTCAGCCAGAATATGTATGCCCAACAGGCTGGATTTAAATAAGAGGTTGCTTATTCAATTTATGACTTTTAAGTACTTTATTCAACATGAATGTTACTTTACCCTAGTATCTTTTACTTAATTCTTTAATTTTTTTTTATTATGTCTTTTTAATAGAGGGAAGTCCGCAGTAGCAGGCATTTAAGCAGAAAAGGCCAATCAGTTAAAAAAAATCGATCTATCGATATAGATATCGATATAGATATCGATATTTAACAGAGGCTAGCTGGCCAAAGGGTGGCTCATCTGTCAGTACTTAGTTGATACTACTATCTCTCTTGTTTGTAGGCACTGAGGTATCACCATTTTTATAGTGCTTATTACAGTAGCGTGGATTATTTTAAAAAACAACATACCACTTGTGGCTAATCATGGGCCTTCTGCCTTTTGAATGTATTGCAGGGTTGTTTTTTGTTTTCTATTCTGTCACCAGTGGTAACTGTATGATAGGAGACTTCCCAAATAAGTATAGTGTAGATCAGTGGTTCTCAGCCAGGGGTACATGTACCCCGGAGGTATGCAGAGGTCTTCCGGGGGGGGGGCTACATCAACTCATCTAGATATTTGCCTAGTTTTATAACAGGCTGCACAAAAAAGCACCAGTGAAGTCAGTACACAAACTAAAATTTCATACAATTACTTGTTTATACTGCTCTATATACTATACACTGAAATGTAAGTACAATATTTATATTCCAATTAATTTATTTTATAATTATATGGTAAAAATGAGAAAGTAAGCAATTTTTCAGTAATAGTGTGCTGAGACACTGTTGTATTTTTAATGTCTGATTTTGTAAGCAAGTCGTTTTTAAGTGAGGGGAAACATGGGGGTATGCAAGACAAAGGGGTACTGCAGTCTGGAAAGGTTGAGAACCACTGGTGTAGACAAGTCCTTAGAGTCTGATCCTGAAAATACTTTTTACTGTTCATGGTGCCTACTACAATATCCTGTTGGGTTCAGTTGGAGTAGATCATGATCGTATTCACTTTATCTGATAGCATGAGATTGTACCACTATGCCATTAGTCTTATTTGTATGTCATGGCAAGGAACTTTTAATTCATTTTGACTCAAACTTGCCTCGGGCCCCAAAGATCACCTGTTATCTTATTGTGACTGTAACTTCTTTAAGAAAATTCTGAATCATGAAATGGAGGTTGCTTTTGACACAAAATTTTAAGTTAACCTTAATTCATTTGAAGTTTCATTTTCTATGGTCTTTTCTGTATTCTCACACATTTTAAAACCTTTTGTGTCTCATATTAGCCTTGATAGGTTAAAAGCTATGATACTTTGCTTAAAAACAAACATGACAGTATTAAATACTTTTCCTGAACGGTGGATGAGTTTTTACTAATTTAAGAGTGTTTAATTGTGTAACTGAAAATGCAAATGATTACAAAATGCTACTTCTGAGGAGGAGCTAAGTACTTTTCCATAAAGCAATAAAGTAAAACAACAAACCCCTATTTTTATATGCATTGAAAACTGAACAGACTCAACTGTTTGAAGTTAGTCTGGAAGCAAATTTCATAGCCAGTTTATTTAGGGAAGTAGGTGGATCTTATTCCAACACAATCCTTCAACATAGTAGTCTTTCTAGTGTAGTGGGGCCAACAGTATCTGGTCAGTCTCAGTATGTCATTCCTGTTTTAAATCTTGTTTTCTGGCTTTCTATAGAATTTTGCTTTTATTTTTCTTTCATATAGAAAACCTATAACAATAGTGGAAGAGAAACTGATATTCCCAATTCTCTCACCATTTCATCAACACAAAAGTTTTGATAGTTTAGAGGAGTCCTGTCCAATATGTGTTCTAGAAATGAGAATTGAATTTGAAAAAACTCAAAAATGTGATGTGAGCTATTGTATTTAATTTTGATGAACCCTACTAAGGTACCTTCCCAAAAAAGCTAAAACTTGACATTATAATAGATTTTAGGAAAAGAAGAAATATTCCCTTGCCATTAAACTGGTTCTTAGGGAGGGTCTAGAAAAATGGAATATCAGGCTTCTAAAGACACTATTATAATAAATTGTCAGCTGTGTTCTAATCTAAAAGTGGAAAGGAACTAAAATAATCAACTGTTAGGAAAAGTTAGACTTAAAGGTCCAAAATTTTCAAAAGTGTCTAGTGATTTTTGTTTGGATACAAAGCCCGAAACATCTTAGAGTCCTGATTTTTTTTAGAGGGCAGCTGCTCAGCAATTTTGGACAGTCAGGCCCCTTTAACGTGCGTCATGACACCCACAAATGGAGATACCCAGAATCATTAATAATTTCTGTCCAAAATTTTTTAGGTTCCCAGAAGCAAGTAAATTCTGACTTGTGCACAATATGGCAAGTTGAGTCCAAGACCTTGATCCTGCATTGTACTCTATATGAGTTGACTGGGCCATGTCTACACTAGCACTTTGTCGGCAAAACTTGTCACTCAGCAGTGTCCATTATCAGCAATGGGGTTTGTGCTAATAATATTCACCTTCCAGGGCCAGTGAGTGAGTGAGTTTAAATGAGAGGAGACATTTGATCATCTTAGTGTGCTTTTTGGGAACAGACACTGACTTATAGGAAATACAGCTGATGTTAGGATAGCTTGGGTGGGGCTGCAAAGGAGCTGGCAGACAGCACAGAATTTTAGTTCCAGGCTTCCTGATGTAAACTGTACTGTGCTTGTAAAAGCTTTCCTTGGGCTGCTAAATTTTTATCTACTGAGTAAATAGAATTAGGGCAAAGTGTCTGCCAGGTTAAAATAATTAGAGGAGCAGTTTGCAGCATTGCATCTATTTCCTTTAGATCAGGTCTTCATAAACGTATGCAGTAATAATTACTAGATACTCTCTTCTACTGGAAGAATAAACTATGAAAAATGCTACTGAATATATTAATTGCAAAATACAGTTTTACCCTTCTTTTGCTGCCCACTATACTGTAAGGGAGGAAGAGGCTAGCCACGTAAAACCTCTGCAAATGTTAAGTACTGCCTACATTATTTCATAATTTCCATATATTTGATCACTCTACATCAGATTTCCCAAGGGTTTTGTGTGTGTGTGCACGCGTAGAGTTGTTACATAGCCATATAAAAGGCACCAAATACCGTAGCCTCCAAATTTAATCTTATTTTAGTTTTTTTTTTTTAAAGGTATTTACCAAACTTAATAGGAATAGAAATGTGTTAATGCTCAAATGTAATAGCATTGTTAAAGATACACTATCAATTTAAGTAACAGTTTTGTGTTATTTTTTAACCAACTTTTATTCCAAGTAAACACCTAAGATTACTAAGACAAACTGGAGAAAAAAGTTCTTGTTTAAATGTTTTTGTGCACGACAGCATTTTGTGTAAAGTTAGTATCTTTACCCCTGTGTAGTCAGTGAGTCTCCCCTGTGTGTCTGTCTGTCTGTCTTTCATACGACATCAAGGGAAGAGGAATATAACACCCCCCCCCCCCACACACACACACACACCCATCTGATTGTTTAAATCACAGAAATTGGAAGGGAGACTTAAGGGCACAGCTGTAGTACCTGAAATTACTGTTAACTTGAATCTAAAGTAAAAAAGTTAACAGCATCCCTATGTTTAAAAACAGTACGTTCTTTGGGACAGAGGACTTTTTGTGTGTGTGTGTGGGTGTGCAGCACTTAGCAATACTTTAGGGAGCTCAAAAATAATTTATTAAAAAAAAAAAAAAGGTTGTGGCATGAGAACCGGAAAATGAAACTGATCCATTTCACTAGCCAAGTAAAATGATATGGGGAAAAATAAAACATGAATGAAAAGTATTTAAAAAAAAAAATCTTAGTTTTATAATTTGAAATGTTGTAAAAAAAAAATCAACTTTTTTTAGATATGATTCATTTGAATAGTTTCTCTCTGAAACAAAATCTCACTTTTTAATTGGCCACAGTAAATATCCTTCTCTAATACAGTAAATACAATAGCTTCCCCATTAGAGAGACAGGATGGGTGGGGGGTAATGTCTTTCATTGGACCAACTTCTGTTGGTGAAAGAGACAAACTTTCGAGCTTCCACAGAGCTCTTCTTCAAAAGCTTGTCCCTTTCACCAACACAGCTACAGCAGCACTGCAAATATGTTCCCCCAGGTTGCTTATGCCCTTTGATTAAATGTAGAAGATATAGTCCTACATCTTATTAGTTGTATATCTTCAGTATTTGTAACAGTTCAAACCATGACTTTGTTTCTCTAAAAGTTAGTATTTTAGAATTTTGTAACAAGATTAAAATTTATGCTATTTTGAACTAAAAAGTAACCAGTACCTTTTAGTTAATTTATGTTGCAAATTGCAACATATTTCAAGATTTGGCCAAATCAAGCCATACAGCAAATCCTTTTTGTATTTTATAACTATTATTTATTTATCTATTTCTTGTTTCACTTCTTTGGGAGAGAAGCCACCTTTCCCAGGTTTATGCCTCTCTCTTCTCCCCACCAAACTCCTCAGAGTGTTTGCTGGGCTTCTTCAGCCCTGATCTGTTCCTCTCCATTGTATTCTCTATTCTCAGTTCATCACCTGTGCTGCTTGTCTTTTCCTCCTGGAAATTTTAAACCTCTTTCTAATTTTGCATTTTGGACTGAATGCAGGATTTACTGGTGGAGGTCTTGGGTGTTTTGAGGAGTGGTGGAATTATAGAGGGAATTGGTTGCAATGATGCTGACCTTGCAGCTTGGAGAACTTACTAGGGGGAAAGGAGAGCCACAGAAAATTAGTAAATAGGTTTGGATACTAAAGCTACTTACTTACTAAATTATTCATGAATCACTAAATCAGATGTTAGATCAGGGGTTGGCAACCTTTCAGACGTGGTGTGCCGAGTCTTCATTTATTCACTCTGATTTAAGGTTTCGCGTGCCAGTAATACATTTTAACGTTTTTAGAAGGTCTCTTTCTATAAGTCTATAATATAGAACTAAACTATTGTTGTATGTAAAGTAAATAAGGTTTTTAAAATGTTTAAGAAGCTTCATTTAAAATTAAATTAAAATGCAGAGCCCCCCAGACCGGTGGCCAGGACCCGGGCAGTGTGAGTGCCACTGAAAATCAGCTCGCGTGCCGCCTTTGGCATGCGTGCCGCCGGTTGCCTACCCCCGTGTTAGATAAACAGGTTTCCATTGCATTTCAGAACTTTGGCCTTTTCTGAATAGACTTACTGTTCTTTTTCACAGTTGTCAGATCAAATATATAGCTGCAGTGGTTTAATGTAAAACAATCTTTCTATGGATGCTTCTTGTAAAAGTTAAAATTATATGTTTGTCTCATGAGACCAACTGAACCATGCTACTATATTGAGGTGAGTGAGATGCCCAGAGGTGGAATGTTTAGAAATTGCCAGTATCTATTTAATAATAATGAATCTTGATGTATGGATAGTAAACTTTGGAATATGTAGAAAGTTAAACCTTCCTTCCTGTGTAATGGTCACCATAACCTCATTGATTCTTGCATAAAAGAGGTTGGGAATGAAATCTTACAGCTGTAACTATCTCTTTCAGGGAGAGGTTTTCTTTTGTTTCTTCATGCAGTGAGCATACAGTGTATTATAACATTGCTGAAGAAATCTGGAGAGCATCCAATATTTAAACTCTGACGGGATGTATTGCTGGCATTCTCTGTGGCTCATTTAAGCAGCATTTCTGTTTACAGATGTGTAGAGTCAGCTATTTGTGATGCAGTGAGACTGCATTTCCGGTGGATTGAGTGATGTTGCTTAACTGTGGTCAGCTGAATTCCTTGGACTAGAGAGTTGAATTCTTTTAGTGCAAAGTCTGTTGCTGGCAATGAACATGTGTTCAAGGGTTAGTATGAAAGAATGTAATGTGGCATGTTAGACGTCACTATGGACTTCGTGTTAGCGCTCTAGCTTTTTGGGTGCTTTGTACTGATCATGTAAATGGCAGGGGCAATGTCACTTTAGAAGAATGGGTTCTTAAATATATTAATAAAAAAAAATCCTTGCTTTTGTCTCCTCATCATAAGGATGAAAACTATAGTGGTCCTACACGCATTCTTGGGCTGTGTAACTATACTTTCTATGTGTTAGGTGCTGGTATCATTCAAATGGTCTGACACAATAGTATTACGTTGTCTCACTTTTAATTTCAAACCCAGTTATAGAAATCCTTTTCCATATTTTGTTCTTTGTGGTGTAATGAGTAGAGACAGAGAACACTTACGATATATGTTCAGTAATTGTCACCACCTGTGTGTATTACAGGGGAGCTGGTAGGGAATCCTATATTTAGGTTGCCTACCAGTTTCCTTTCTAAAAGATTCTTGTGTCGGTTTTATTTGGTGTTTTTTTTAAAGAACATATAACACCTCTACTGTTAGTAGCAGACCTTTAATCATAGGTGCCAACTCCATGGGTGCTCCGGGGCTGAAGCACCCATGGAAAACCCACTGACAGACCTGCGGATCAGTGCCTCCCCCTCTCCTCCAGCGCCTTCCACCCGCCTGAGGCCCTGCTGATCAGCTTTGCCCCCCTGCCGCGCCTCCCCCCACCCCCAGTGCCTCCCACCTGCTGTGGATCAACTGTTCAGTGGTGTACAGGAGGCACTGGGAGAGAGGCGGGAAGGGGCAGAGCGGAGTGGAAGAGGTGGGGAGGAGGTGGGGGCTGGGGAAAGGGGTGGAATGGGGACGGGGCTGGAAGGGGTGGGGGCTTGGAGGAAGGGGTGGAGTGGGGGCAGGGTCTGGTGCGGAGTGAGAGTCGAGCATCCCCCAGGACCTGAGTAATTTGGCGCCTATGCCTTTGATACTTGGTGTGGAGAGAGCCTTATGACTAAAGAAGTGTCTTTTCTTTTGTCCGATGAAACTAAATTCAGATTCAGCAGAATTATAAACTGTTAAAAATCACCATTTACCTTCACTCGCATTTCCTTGGAAAAATTTGCCTGCATGCCAAAATAAGTAAATATAAACATTTTGAAGAGCTGGGCCACTGCCAGGAGGTTCAGAAACTATACGTTCTCTCACCTGCTCAGGTAGAAGGGAGACTATCATTGCCTACATTGAAATTTTGTGCTTGTAAACTGCTGCCATGGCTAAGCGGCTGATGAAGGCCAAAATTTTTCAAATCTGGGTACCTGAAGTTAGGTTTCTAAATCCGTATTTAGAATCTTTAATAAGAAGTGGCCTGATTTTCAAATATAATGAGCTCCCAGTGATTTAGTAGCCGCCGGAGTTGCTCTTTGCCTCTAAATAGAAGTGGCCTATTGTTTTTCAGTTGCCTAAATATGGGATTAGGAGCCTAACTTCAAGGACCCACACTTAAAAATTATTGCTTTGGCCTGCTTCCTTTTAATTTTTAAAAAAGTGTTTATGAATTACCAGTTAACATTAAGAAATGGATTGCAGTAACTGTTGTGACCAAAAGGATTATTTTGAGAAAATCGAAATCTGCAATTTCTCCCTCATACACAGACTGACTGAGTGAGCTCTCTGCTACTGCATTAATGGGAAAAAAATTGCTCTAATAGAAGTGCTTGGGGAAAAAAATACGAGGATGTCTGGTCACACATGAAACTATTTCATACCTTTGCAGTTTAGTGTGTATTAGTCCCCAATACTTATAGACTATGTTCTCAGTTATTTAGCTATTTAATTACTTTAATAATTAATGCACTGCATCACCTTTATGGGGTTTTTTTCAGGATTTTGCAAATAATGAACTTTGAAGTTTATTATTTGTATGCTATTTCCACTTTGTGTATGTACAGATGTTTTGTTATATACTTATATAAAATAAGTGCTTATTTTTTCTATTTGCTGTTGGATAGTATATTGGTTTTGCTTTTTGAAGGCTTTGGAAGTACATCTGTTTGCGAATGCTGCATGCCATTTCTTGTGGGTAACACATGGCTGCCTTTGTGGTATGAAAAAACATGATCTAAGGCAGGGGTTGGCAACCTTTGGCACGTGGCCCGTCAGTGTAATCCGCTGGCAGGCCACGAGACATTTTGCCTACTTTGACCGTCCGCAGGCACAGCTCCCAATAGCTGCGGTTCGCCTCTCCCAGCCAATTGGAGCTGCGGGAAGTGGCGGCCAGCACGTTCCTGTAGCCCGTGGCTTCCTGCAGCTCCCATTGGCCGGGAAAGCAAACCGCGGCCACTGGGAGCTGCGGGAGGCCGTGCCTGCGGATGGCCAATGTAAACAAAATGTCTCGCAGCCCACCAGCGGATTACCTTGATGGGCTGCTTGCCGAAGGTTGCCGACCCCTGGTCTGAGGTCTTCAAACAGCAAGTTGTAAAATAATTTCAGTAATTTTAAGCCAGATCTTTGCACTTCCTGAAAATGTCAGCAATTTCTCCAAAATACGGAGATGTAAGCTGTCTTCAACCTTAAAAACAAAACAAAAAAAACTCCTGGGATATAGCCTTGGAGTAAGAGGAGGAGGAAATAGATAATAAGCCAATATTGCTCCCATTGAAATTAACATTAACAGCTAAACTCCTGTTGACTTCAGTGGGAGCAGGCTTAGCCTTAAGTCAGCACCCCCCAACTTGAACAGTATTTCAACCAAATACTGTAGTACTAATTGTGTTAAATTTCCTTTTTTCCTTTTTTGGAATCTATGTAACAGCAGAGAGAAATGCAACTATGCTGGACTCTGTTATCATGATGGTGTGTTTTACAGCAAAGACGTCAGTGCATTCTATCTCAAAAACTGAGGCCAGACGTGACCTAAACTGGCTTGGGACAAAATTTACTCATTCCGTAAATCCCATACACCTAGGTGTTACTCTCAACCGCACACTCTCCTTTGGAGCCCACATTGAGAAAACTAAACCCAAGGTTAGCATATGACACAATATTCTTGGCAAGCTTGTTACCTCAAAGTAGGGTGCAGACCCCTCCACTCTGCGATCATCACCACTGGCACTTTGCTACTGCATTCCTGAATATACCTGTGCAGTGTGGGATGTCTTAAGCCTACTCATGTCAACAGCCTCTACATCCTCACAGGTATTGCTCCTCCTGATATATGCAGGGAAGTTGCTAGTACAGTAGCACACACAAAACATTGCACAGATCCAGGACATCTGCTATATGATATAACATCAACCTGAATCAACTGAAGTCACACCATTAAACCGCTGACATTGTCACCCAAATAGACAAGGGTTCAGTTATTGAAAACAAGAGTAGAGAACAGCCTGTGCACACCGACTCCTACCAGTCGATCACCTACCCGATGCAGATCAACCCTGGACTTTATGGCACTGCCATAATGGATTCCACACTCAAGTTGGCCATTCTGGAGATGCAATGATCAAGTGGGTCTTCATCAGTGGCCCCAATACCAGTGACTGTGGCAGAGAGCCTCAAAATATGAAGTATCTCCTGCCATGCCACCTGCTTGAGCATGAATGATCTTCATGTGACTTGGTGGAGTGCAATGATCGGGCAATCACGTGCATGGATATGGCAGGAAGCAGTGTAAGGACACAGCAAAAAGATGTGATTTTTACATTAAAAAAATCACTGTAAATAACAGAAGAGGACCTCCTTGGGAAAAGCTCCCCTCCTCTTCACCCAAGGGATTGTTTTCAAACCTCCGTTCATGACCTAGAGTAGCAGAGACACTAACTGCTGTGAAGGAACTCTCTGGAAGTTCATATCTTCACTTTTATCAGGAGGCAGAACCAGAACCTGGAATTCCTTCATGCTACTTCATCCTTTGCTCATTTTCAGCAGAGACGAATAGAGCTGATGATTTCATATCCTGCTTCCGTCTTTGCCTTTGTCCATTCTGCCTCTTATACACTTTGTGCTACCATGCTTTCTTGATTAGCATCTTTCCTAAATACTCATTGGCTTTGCAGTGCCCAAAAGAAGCAAGTTAACCCCCCCCCCCCCCAGGTTATTCCTGCCTGCTGGGTTTCTTAGTGAGTTCTATATTCTCTTTATCTGTTTTTTACATTGTAAACTGTTTGAGGAGGGGACTTTCGTTACTATTGTATGCCAGGTGCTCAGCTGGTATAAACTGGAGTAGCTGCTAATCTGGCCGTGTCTGTTACAAATCCAAGCACCTCAGTGGTTAACAAATAAATAGTAATGGTTCCCTTGAAATGCAGGGTTGATTACAGTTGTAACGTTTTGAACCAGAATATGGTAGCAAGAAATGCCAGTCTTAGGAGGAAAAAGCAACTAAAATGCACTGGAGTGAGACGGAACATTTACTCCAGTTCATTTTACATGGGGTTCCAATCTAAGCATGTTTACTGAGCGGATTCTATTGTATATTAATGTGTCTCTGTTTCAGCCTTGTGAGAGTAAAAACAGAAACTACATTTACTTAATGTAGAAAATGTATCAGACTTAATACTATCTTACACAAAAAAGTTTACCTGTTGCATAGGTTTCAGTAGCTTCTCAGAAATATCTGAGATTCAAATGTCTACTTAGTAGTACAATTTTTCCATGGTTTTGGTCAGTGATGGCATTTCCCAGTGTAGTGATGGCATTTGTAAATAGACGTTTAATAGGATTCTTGAACTACAGTCCTGCAGAATGTTCCCAAATAGTTTATTGCAATCCTCCAAAGAGACCTTGTTGCTGCTTTTTAAATGCTGAGTGTAAATTGACTGGTATATTTCTCTTGTGTTTCAGATGGAGCAATTATCAGATGAAGAACTTGATCATGGTGCAGAAGAAGATAGTGATAAGGAAGACCAAGATCTGGACAAGATGTTTGGACAATGGCTTGGGGAGCTGGACAAACTCACACAGGTCAGGGATGCTTTTGAATACAAGGGTCAAATATTTCAATAAGTAATTGGCACCAATGTTACACATTCATTTTTAATGTCTCAATATGTTCTTATAGTATGTGTCAACGTGAATCCCACTATAGGGAAAGCGGTGTCTGTTGGGGCTGCACATGTGCTCTGAGTCTCTTTATGCTCCTGTGTGAGGGCATAAAGGGCAGAGTGGCTGCAATCCGCCCTTAGTTCTCTTACCATCCGCTGCAGCAAGTGTCCAACCCTTTATTCTACTTACAGACTTTGAAACTGGTTGTTCAACCAGCTGTGTGGAGAAATCTTCATATTGGCGTTCCAAACAGAAGGAGCAACCCATTCACTCAAGGGCCATGCTGTGGCCCCTGGGAATCTACACACTGGCCTCCTCTAGGAAACCACAAAAGTACCAGCAGAGGCAGAGGACACTGACCTATTTTCAGAGTCCACAGCTGGAATTATCCACAAAGAAAGAGATCCAGGGGATACTTCTCTCTCCCTTTAGGCAACCCAGATCCCTCTCAGAGGTGGCAGATTTGATAGCTCATGTGATTCTTGACACTCCCAATCTGGAGCCTGCCCTCACCTTCGGGAACCCCTTTCCACCAGGCCTGGGCAGCTGTCACAGCCAACAAATGTGCATAAGGGCCCAAGACTACCCTATACATTTCCACTCCTTAAACGCTACCCACCTCCCTTCCCTATCCCTTTTCAGGGACTCTCCTCATGAGAGCCTGTTAGAGACAGAAGTGGCCTCGTTACTTCATCGAGGAGCCATAGAAGAGGTAAATGTGGAGGACAGGGAAAGAGGCTTCTTCTGTTCCAATTATTTCCTTATCCCGAAGAAAAAAGGGGATCTTTGTCCTATCCTAGACCTGACAAGACTGAACAAATACATCATGCTGCTTCAGATTCAGAATGGTGGTAATGGTTGCCTTCATCATCCTATCTCCTCAGACTCAAGACTGGTGTGTGCCTCTGAACTTGTAGGATGCATACTTCCATATCGCCATCCACCCGGCTATAGGAAGTACCTAAGATTCACAGTGGGGCCCAATCATTATCATTCAGAGTCTCCACAAAGTACCTAGACGTAGTAGCGACACATCTCAGAAGGAAGGTCATTCATGTTTACCCTTACCTGGACAATTGGCTGAACAAGGGCAGATCTCACCAGGAAACAGCAGCATGTTTGTAATATGCCCTCTCCCTGTTCTCTCGGCTAGGCCTTCTGGTGAACTACAAAAAATAGGTTCTTATCCCATCACAGCTGATAGAGTTCATAGGAGCCTTGATCAACTTCTGGATAGTGAGAGCGTACCTTCCCAAAGTCAGGGTTCTTGTTGATGCAGTCCCTATTAATTCAGATAGAATCAAACCCAGCTACAATGGTGCAGGGATGTCTGGGACTGCTGGGCTATATGTCATTGTGCACATTCCTGACTTTGCTTGCCAGACTTCACCTGAGGCCTCTTCAACCTGGCTCAGGTCGGTCTATACCCCAGATAAACACCAAATGAGCAAGAAGGTGGTGGTTCCACCTCACATCATTGCAGAAGCAAAGTGGTGGAAAGAACCCAAAAACATGTGTGGAGGGCTACCATTCTCTTCTGCCTCCCCAACAATGATTTTAATCACAGATCAGGGATAAGTTGGGGTGCCCACCTGGACCATCAACAAATGCAAGGCACGTCAGTGTCCTGGGGCTCAGAGCCATCAAGTTAGCCTGCACATCCTTCCTACTCGTTCGTCAAAGCTCCACAGTGCAGCTCTTGACAAACAATACGTCTGTAATGCACTATGTAAACAAAGAGGTACACACTCTTCTCCCTGCTGTCTATAGGCAATCAAGCTCTGGATATGGTGCTACCAACAGCAGTTAATTCTGCTAGCTTTTCACCTCCCAGGAGTCAGCAACACTCTGGCAAACGTCCGAGGAGACTGTGTTACCACTCACGAGTGGTCACTGTCGAGATCCATCATGGATGAGATGTTCCTTTGCTGAGGACCCTGTGATACTTGTTTGCCACCAATGTCAGGTGCCAGAACTTTTGTTTCAGAGGAGGTATGAGCTTGAGGTTGTTACCAAATGTCTTCCTTCTGTAGTGGTCCCAAAGCCTTCTCAATGCCTTTCCACTGGTTTCCTCTGATCTTGATGATAGGATCCAAAATAAAACAAGACAAAGCTATGATCATCCTCATGACTGCCTACTGGCAGAGGCAGTTTGGTTGACAGGCCTTCTAGAAATGTTCAGTCAGCTGCCTGTCCAGCTCTCAGGTTGCTTGGATCTGATCTCACAGCACCCCTGCCAGATACTCTGTGACTCAGTCACTGCACCTGATTGCATGGCTTTGGGCTGATTGAAAACTGCAGACAGTGACTGCTCCCTCGGGGTCCAAGAATTCCTGATACAGAGCAAGACAACATTGACCAGAAAGTCTTACTCATCTAAATAGAAGAGGTTTTTGGTATGGGCAGCCAAATATGGTCTGGACTCAGTCCAGGCATTGATACTGAAGATCCTCTACTACTTAAAACAAGCTGGCATTTTGTTCACCTCTATCCAGGTCCACCTCACAGCAATTTCATCTTGCCATCTGCCTGTATGGTTGTGCTCAGTCTTTTATGTGCTGTTCTACATATTTTATAAATGATCTGAAAAAGGGGGTAAACAGTGAGGCAATATTTGCAGATGCTACTAAATTACACATGATAGTTAAGTCCAAAACTGACTGCGAAGAGTTACAAAGGGATCTCACAAAACTGGGTGACTGGACAACAAAATGGAAGATAGAATTCAGCTTTGATAGTACAAAGTAATGCACATTGGAAAAAATAATCCCAACTGTACATACAAAATGATGTAGTCTAAATTAGCTGTTACCACTCAAGAAGGAGATCCTGGAATCATCCTGGGTAGTTCTCTGAAAATGTGCAGCGGCAGTCAAAAAAAAGCTAACAGAATGTTAGGAACCATTAGGAAAGTAAGAGATAAGATGATGGAAAATGTCATCATGCCACAATGTAAATCTATTGTATGCCCACACCTTGAGTAGTGTGTGCAGTTCTGGTAAACCCATCTCAAAATTAGAATTGGAAAAGGTACAGAGAAGGGCAACAAAAATGATTAGGGATATGGTACAGCTTCCATATGAGGAGAGATTAAAAAGGCTGGAACTGTTCATCTTAGAAAAGTGACGACTAAGGGGGATTAATGCAAAGGTTTATAAAATCATGAACGGTGGGGAGAAAGTGAATAGAGAAGTGTTTTTTACCCCTTCACATAACATGAGAGCCAAGGGTCATGAATGAAATTAATAGGCAGTAGGTTTAAAACAAACAAAAGGAAGTCCTTCTTAACAAAACACACAGTCAACCTGTGGAACTCTTTGCCGGGGATGTTGTGAAGGCCAAAAGTATAATTGGGTTTAAAAAAGAATTAGAAATGTTCATGGAGGATAGGTCCACCAGTCGCTATTAACCAAGATGGTGAGGGACACATCCCCATGCTCCAGATGTCCCTAAACCTCTGACTGCCAGAAACTGGGTCTAGAGGACAGGGGATGGGTCATTTAATAGTTTTTCTGTTCTGTTTATTTCCTCTGAAGTATCTGGTACTGGCTACTCTCAGAAGGGAGGATACCGGGCTAGATGGGCCATTGGTCTGATCCAATATGTCCACTCTTATGTTCTTATTTTCTCACTAGATGGGAATTGAAGTTTCTCAGAGAACTATTGCATGCTTTCCCATCAGTCAGAGATCATACTCCTGCCTGGAATCTCAACATAGTCCTCCTCAGATTGCTGGAGTCTCGGTTTGAACCTCTTTTGGAATGCTTCTTGCGTCACTTCCCTCTGAAGATGGTCTTTCTAATGACTATCACTTCAACCAGAAGAGTGAATGAGGTTCAGGTGTCTGTCAGAAGATCCCTATATAACATTTCATAGGGATAATGTGATACTAAAGACTTTGCATGAAATCCATCCCCAGAGTGGTCTCAGAATTTAATCTAAACCAGTCAACCAATCCTGTCTTCTTCCCAAAACCACACCCTGTACTGGGAGATAAGAAGTTGCATGCATACTAAATGTGTCCAGGACTTTATTACATTGACAGGACCAAACCGTTCGGACTGTCTTCCTATCTATTTCTGGCTATAGCTTGGCACTCTAAAAGTCAGGCCATCTCTTCAGAAAATAACAAAATGGATAACAGAGTATTATTGTGTTGCCAGCTGGCTGGTGCACCTCTCCCACTGAACATTAAGGCCTATACCAACCAGATCTCGAGCAGCATCCTCCACTTACTTTAAGAATATGCCAATATTAGAAATCTACAAAGGAGCATTGCAGAGTAACCTATTGACCTCTTAAACATCACTCTTTGACTTAGTGGTCAAGTCTGAGGCCAAGTTTGGGAAAGCATTTCTTCAATCACTGTTTGACTGATTTAGCTGAAACCCTTCTCTCTCATGATCCCCAGGGGATACTGCTTACCAGTAACCTACAGTGGGATCCACACTGACACATATTCAAACTTTTACTTACCCTGTGGTAACTGGGTTCTTTCTTGTTAGTTTGACCCTGTGACCTGCCTTCTGTCCCTGCATTTTGGAGTTTTCAACTATTATAGACTTCAGAGTGGGGGGGAACCAAGAGAAGGTCTCAGCTGCTCTGCCTTTAATGCCCTCACATTGGAGCATGAGGCAGCTCAGGGTGCATGCAAGGCCCCGGTGGATATTGCTATTTCAAAGACACTGATCTCATGTGTATGAGTCACATGCATACCTACAATGGGATTCACACTGACTACAACATCTGAAAGAACCACACTTACTGTAGGGTAAGTAACTGTTCTTTCTGTGGAAATGGCACCCATCCTTCAATATCTTTTTAGTTAGTGGGGATAATATTTTTATGGATATTTTTATAAGATATTAAATAGAATAAATAATTTCAGGTTGTATATTACATCATTTTGTTTAAGGAACAATTTTTCTTAATTCTGAGCCTATGGCTAAAGAGCCATGAAAAATCTTCATTCCTAGATGNCCGGTCATCGAAAAAATGAGTTGTTGAGGTCGTCATCGATAACGATGGACGAACATCATGCCTCAACATAGACATTTGAAAGAGGAGGAGTTTCAAAACCGATTTTTAGCCTTCAACCCCCGTAACTCACT
This sequence comes from Platysternon megacephalum, assembly GCA_003942145.1. Taxonomy (NCBI): domain Eukaryota; kingdom Metazoa; phylum Chordata; order Testudines; family Platysternidae; genus Platysternon; species Platysternon megacephalum. The sequence goes on along the minus strand of QXTE01000015.1, from coordinate 9,704,644 downwards.
TCAGCTTCATAATGCACCATTAGCTTCATAATGTACTTCTTGGTTACTTCATAACCTCTTGGAATTTATTGGCGTATTATGAATGGACAAAAATTACATTTACTGACAGTTAAGTTTGCATCAGGACCTACCCCACCCAGGCAAAATCTCAAAATTGTGGAAATAAATAGTTAAGGAAAAAGAGTCCTGTGTTTTTTGCCACCTTCATATTGCTCACAGTGCTGTTGCCAATACATTCCATCGCTTCATAAGGTTTTCACTTCCATGTCCCACAGATACTGAAAAGTAATATGTATCCCAGCTTCATCAGACTTGTGCTCTCATGCAAAACCTTAAGTGACCTCATACACTCTTATATCTATATCAACAGATTGGCATATCTGACTGTCACACAGTCCATTTACTTGAAAAGTTATTGTCCCTTAACGTGGCTGAGGTCACAGTTAAGATTTGGCATGAGCATAATTAGAGCTTGCAAGAAATCCAGAGTATCTCCCTGCACACATTCCTAGTGCATTCATTGTTCTATTCCAGCTGGACTATTGGAGCAATGGAAAAACAGGTCTGTCTTCTCTGAATTTTTCTTTCCCAGGTTCACTGGATGTTTATTGGACCGCGAAGTAAGATTTTTTTCCAGATGGAATTTTTTTTTAAAGTATATGTTTAAACTTTATGGTGGCCAGGAGATCTTTTGAATTCACTGTGCCCTCCATAACCCTCCCCTCCCCCCCCCCCCACCATAAAAGTGTTACAAAATGTAGTCTTAAACCCTGTAGCACTTGCAGTCGATACCTTTATACCATTTAGCACTAATGCATTTTGCATTAGTGGTTAGCATCAGGACATCCTGCTTTCTAGTGCCAGGGTGTTAAGGAGTATCTTATTTTGTGTTTTGGTTCCATTCAAGATTTTCTCTTGGTTTGCTGTAGCCAACCAGCATTTTTAGCAGTCTTCTAAAACTCACCAATTCACCTTCCAAAGGCTTAGGTGAGAACTTGTTCTGCTGCTGTCACTAGAACCTATCTATATAAATGTTCATGGGACACAAAGTAATTTGATAACTCTTGATTTCTGTACTATACATAATGTATGTACTCCTGCCCAAAACTTTTTAATAAGCAAATGACTTTATCAAGAGGTCTAAACTATAGGCCAGAGACTATGGGTTCAGTCTGAGGAATTAAGCCTCCCCTACTCTTCTCAGTTTCCATATTGGTCCTCATCACCCACAAATAACTCTAGTTCCTACCTTTACTGATATTCATAACTGTATCCAGTGTCGCCTGTTAGGTTCTAAATAGGCACATTTTCACTCAGGTGCTGCTTGAGAAATCTCTGGATAAAAGTAGAGGCACTAGAGCCATCTGTTTGCAGCCTGAGGAAGACAGCGGTACATCACTGATTTACATTCTGTTTACATTTGGATGGTTGTCTTCCCAGCTATAAGGAATAGCAATGATTTTTTTTCTCCCTAAAGAGAACTTAAATCTGCAGAAATTGATGATTTAAGGTGCCCACATTCACCTTTATCACTTGGATTTTTCAAGCCCAATTGAGGGCAAAGACTGAAACAAAATGTGGGGAGGATGTCTGAAAGAATTAATGGTGTTGGGTGAGGAGGGAAAAAGATGTGTATCACGCAGTTCAAAAATGAGTTGAAAGAAGATAAGAAAGAAACAGAGGAGTAAAATTCTTATTTCTGTGTGTGAGGTTCAACTGCCAAACTAATTAACAATGCTACATGGCTACCCTGGAAGCTGAAAAGCATTCAGGAATTAAATCTCCCTTCCCTAGAGTTTGGGAATCTTTCCTTTAGCTCCTAGCCCACCTCTGGATCCCGAAACAAAAATTAAAATAAAACCCCTGGTAGTAGATAAAACTTACTTCTTCCTATGAAACTTCGCTTTACATGGGAGATTTTTTTTTAAGTTTTATACCAGTATACAGATGCGACGTTCCCCTGGTGTTCTCTGGACCGGTGATCTGCCACGCCACTCCAATCCATGACTCTGGGAGCCAGCCTTACCCTTCTCTGCTGTGAGAACCCCCACTCCTGGGCTGTTCATGCACAGCCTCTGGCATGTAAACTGCTCCTTGGATTGTGCAACCGAATGACACTAGCCAATATCTCCAGTCCCAGACACAACCCTAGGAACCTTCGTCTTGCAGTGTCCAGTTACGCCCACTGGACACTGCAAGCTTATATTAGTTCGTCAGTTTAACAAAGAAATTGATATGCACCAGGCTTGTTATCCCCAGGGGAGTCTCTGACACGCTTTAAACCAATCACTCTGCTTCAGGTAGAATAAACAAACAGATTTATTAACTACAAAGAGATTTTAAGTGATTATAAGTCAAAGCATAACNTGCTGCTTGAGAAATCTCTGGATAAAAGTAGAGGCACTAGAGCCATCTGTTTGCATTACCTCATCACAGTCCCAAATTGACCAAAGGAAGGGAAGGGAGGTGACTCACTCGAGAGTCCAACAGATCCTTTGTTGTTGCCTAGGCCAGTGAGGCTGGGCTGGGTTTGTCCCATACATGCCCTGATGAGGTGCGAACTGCATCTCTGCTCTTGGGGAGTTTTTGCCTGGGCTTGCTTTCAGTAACGAGGACACATTTTCAGCCTCATAACTGTATAACTTAAATTACAATCTGTAACATTACTGTTAAAACGATTACTATAACATCACTGTAACAACAATGCTCACTCCATCATGAGCTTTCCGAAGACACCCAACATGATAAACTTTGCATTGGATACCACACAATCATCTTACAAGGATGAACATGGGGGTGCTGGGTGTTCCCCCGAGGTACAGAGCGTCACAACAGATATAACTATAACGGTGTAATTGTCTCTCCATGTAGACAGTCTCATTCTGAAACAGGGGCAGATGTAGCCTCCTGTTTCAGTGGGTGCACTGTACTAAACTGTCGATTGGGCACCGACCACCTGCAACAGCACCCTCTACCCTGGTACTGCAACCCTAATCCTGGCCTGGTGCAGAGGGATGGCTCCTGGGAGTTGGGGCTGGAGAGCGAGATGTGATATTCTTTGATTTTAGTAAGACTGTTGACACAGTTCTGCATGACATTCTCATAAGCAAACTAGGGAAATGTGGTCTAGATGAAATTACTATAAGGTGGGCTCACAACTGGTTGAAAGACCATACTCTAGTTATCAATGGCTTGCTGTCAAATTGAGAGGGACTATCTAGTGGGGTGCCACAGGGGTCAGCCCTGGGTCCAGTACTGTTAGATATTTTCATTAATGACTTGGATAATAGAGTAGAGTATGCTATAAAATTTGCATATAACCCCAAGCTGGGAGGGGTTGCAAGCATTTTGGAGAACAGGTTTAAAATTCAAAATGACCTTGACAAATTGGAGAATTCATCTGAAATCAACTTCACTTAGGAAGGAGAAATCAAATGCACAGCTACACAATGGGGAATAACTAGCTAGGTGGTAGTACTGCTGAAAAGGATCTGGGGGTTATAGTGGATCACAAACTGAATATGAGTTGTCAATGTGCTACAGCTGCAAAAAAGGCTAATATGATTCTGGGGTGTATTAACAGGCGTGTTGTGTGTAAGACACAAGATAATTTTCCCGCTCTAGTTGGCACTGGTGAGGCACCACAATTTAGGAAGGATTTGGATACATTGGAAAAGAGTCCATCAGAGAGCAACAAAAATGATAAGTTTACAAAACCTGACCTCCAAGGAAAGGTTGAAAAAACTGGGCATGTTTAGTATTGAGAAAAGAAGATCGAGGGGTGACCTGATAAGTCTTCCAATATGTTAAGGGTTGTTATAAAGAGGATGGTGATCAGTTAGTCTCCATGTCCACTGAAGGTAGGACACGATGTAATGGGTTAAATCTGCAGCAAGGGAGATTTAGGTTAGATATTAGGAAAAACTTTCTAGCTATAAAGGTAGTTAAGCTCTGGAATAGGCTTCCAGAGGCAGTCATGGAGTCCCCATCATTAGAAGCTTTTAAAAACAAGTTGGACAAACACCTGTCAGGGATGGTCTAGGTTTACTTGGTCCTGCTGGACTTGACTTCTCAAGGTCCCTTCCAGCCCTACTTTTCTATGATTCTATAATTACAAAAACAGCAGAACATGAATTTAGAAACAAATTAAATATATTAAGCATTATTATTATAATGGTAAAATATTCATAGAGTACTGTCTAATATATCTAGCCACATAAGTTGCTAAAGTATTCTGTTACATATCAACATGTGTTTTTAAAGCCATAATGGATAACATATGCACAGTGTGCTCTTTTCTCATAAGATGGAATGAAGCTCACTTTCATAACTAATATATTTAACAAATAATAGTCCATATTAGTAAAGATAATTTGATAATTTAGGCAAATTTACTTTAAAAAGTCCTCTTTCTCTTGCTTCTGATATGTTGGGTTGTTTTTTTCTGAATTACGTTGATAGTCAAACTGATCCAGGTAACTGTAGAAAATCTCAGTAAAGTAATTTTTCAAAATGGTGAGGTAGAACAATACTACTGAAAAACAAATTTAAGAATATATTTTCCTTCTTTTCAGTTCTATAGCAGCAGAATGAATTTATTTTAACATCTCTCATAGTTGGACAGTTGACGTTAATCTCAGTAACATGGTAACTAAATACTTTTCTAGTGCAAATCGTACAAAAGAGAACTCATTTTCTTAGATTACATTTCTCCCACTGAAATTAAGCTTTCAACCATATTTGTAATATTGTTTGACCACCAGCCTCCTGTTATATTAAATGCAAACTTTATTTTAGCTTCTTTTCTCTCTTCTCAACTTATTTATTTATTTATTTTTTAGAGTTTGGATACAGACAAGCCCATGGAGCCAGTAAAGAAATCCCCTCTTCGCCAAGAAACCAATATTGCCAATTTCTCCTATCGCTTCTCCATGTACAATTTGAATGGTAAACAGAATTATCTGAGACCCTCAATTTTTTTTCTAACATTGAATGAATATTTGTTTTATCAGAAAGCAGCCATATTACAAAACGCTAAAATCCTACAGCATTAAAACATAGCATCCAGACATACTAGGGCATCATTTCCTAGTTTGCTTACATTGTATTATCCTGTTTATGTGACAGAGAATTCTTAGTGTCCCAAACTGGGTGTCTATCAACAGCTAATGTCTGAGAATCAGAATCTACTTATTTGTAAAGAACAATTATTCTGATAACCTTTTTAATGAAAGAGTGAATTGATAAGTTTGTTCCTTAAGCCACATTGGATAGAAATGGGGGAAAAAATCTAAATAAGATTGCACATGAAAGGGGAAATGCAGTAATTAGGTCCAATATTTAGGTTAAACAAAAAAGCAAATATTATAAAAAGCTTTGTCAGTTTTTCATTATCTATGACTCTGGCAGTAGTACAGGAAACTTGCATTTAAAAAAATGAGTTTTGGTTTTCAAAGCAGTGTGGGAGATTTTGCCACATATCTTCCAATAAAATAATGAAAAAGTGTAGGGATCATCTCTGCATTGCTTAAAAAATGTCAGCCAGGGTTTTTAACCAGACAGTTGCTCATTAAGCATTTCTGTAAATTTGAAAAAAATTCACTGATATCATAGGCTTCCATTACTGACACTCATGTTGGCTAATGTATTTCACTGAAATTAAATTAAATTTAAACAACTAGTTTTTATTTTGAGTGTTGTAGATTCAGAATGGTGAAATTACTGTATTGTTTCTACTTTGTCCAGTGCAAAGTAGCACTACTTGGAGAACAGGATTGAGAAATGGGTTAATCATGAGGAAGCTAATGCCTGTTGTTCCTTGCAGAAGCCCTGAATCAGGGGGAGACTGTGGATCTGGATGCCCTCATGGCTGATCTTTGTTCCATAGAGCAGGAGCTCAGCAGCATTGGGTCACAATCAGCAAATAGTGCTGCAATGAAGCGTCTAGCCACAGAAACAAAAGTAGCTCAGAAACCACCTGCTGGTCGGCTTTCCTCTAAACACAGCAGTATAAAAGGATCGTCCTCTTCATCTGGTAGGGTAACTAAGCCTTCAAATGCCAACTTTTCCTTGGAGGACATTACTGCCCAGTTAGAGAAGGCTTCTTTGAGCATGGATGAAGCAGCCCAGCAATCTGTAATGGAAGATGCTAAACCTGTAGTTACTGCTCAGCACAGAAGGACAGCATCAGCTGGCACAGTGAGTGATGCTGAAGTGCGCTCTATCAGTAACTCCTCCCGTTCCAGCATAACCTCTGCAGCATCCAGCATGGACTCCTTGGATATTGATAAAATGACAAGACCTCAGGAACTGGATTTGACACAGCAAGGGCAACCCATTACTGAGGTAGAGTATCATTATTTCAATATAGGTTTTATTTAAGCTTTCTTTAAACTTTGTTTTACGTATCTTTTTCAGTCCTACCCTAATGGTGCTCATGGCCATGCATATTCAATATGGTATGGGGTGAGTGAGGGTTATCTTTTTCTTAGGTACATTGATGTTGGTTCTCTTGCTTTCTTTTTAAAAAGATTCTTTTCAAGCAAGGGGAAGGCTTTTTTTTCAGCGTCTTCCCACCACCCTATCTATTTACATCTTAACATTTTCTGTATTTTAAAGATTTAAAAGTTACCTGGTTAAATGTTCAGGATTTCCACTACTGTTATCTGGAGATGCACTTATAACTATTTTAAACCAGAGTTTTTGAAAAGTATTTGTGGGGAGATTAGTGGTAGCATGATAGATTTGGTCATCTACTTCATGAAGAGCCTTTTCATTCTCTTTGTTAATAATGTTAATCTATTTAAAACTAGTCAAATTGGCATACCCTTTAAGATGACATTGTCCAAAGATGTAACCTTTGTGTTACTACTCCATTCCAAAAAAATGGGGGAAAACATAGTATGCTATGAATTATTTTGGTTTTTGTATAGAAAGAGAAAAAACATTCATAATTCAGATAATCCATTATAGATTTTACAGCATAACACACTATAGTCATTGAAAAATTATATGATAAATTCAAATGTTCAATAGTAAGAGATTATTCAGCATATGTACTTGAAATTCTTCCTGTTTTTATATATGGGTTATTTTTCTTTGGGCCTGAATTCTCCCTCAGTCTTCATAAAGTATTCCAGTTTAACATCCTCTTTATCTCATGACAAATCATTCTGCTGCTAGCTCCAAGGCAAAACAATTTTTTTTTTTAGAACGCACAAGAAAAAGAAGATACAGTATATACATGGCAATTTACTGAGTGCCTTTGAAATTTCATATTTATAACCCATTGTGCCTTTTAAGAATTTTTCTTTCAGCGATCTTAAATGCTGCATCACTTGCAGAAATAGAAATGATGATTGGATAGCCAAAATAGAGAGAGCTATATTTATACTGACATGATACAGTTGCTCCCCTGAAGCAATCCATAAAGAAGAAAATCCATCAACTACTCTCTAAACCTGCAAATTGCAAATGTTCTTTTGAGATTTTTGGTGTCATAATGAGCATTTTGCATCTGTATGATGAGAAAATATTGCATGAGGACCAACAATGAAATTCTTCAGAAAATTCCAGATTAATTTGAGATGCAAATTTGGAAAAAATGGAGGTATACACAGGGCTATGAAAGAATGTCCTAGTGCAGGGGTCCCCAACATGGTTCCCCCGGGCGCCATTGCGCCCACCGGGGGGTGTAAGTGCGCCTGCGTAGCCCTTGGGTTGTTTTTTTTTGTTCTGCCGGCAGCGCTTGGTGCCCGCCGGCAGCACTCGGGGTTTTTTTTGTTGTTGTTTTTTGCTCCGCCGGCAGCGCTTGAGTTTTGTTTTGNGATGACTTCTCAAGGTCCCTTCCAGCCCTACTTTTCTATGATTCTATAATTACAAAAACAGCAGAACATGAATTTAGAAACAAATTAAATATAATAAGCATTATTATTATAATGGTAAAATATTCATAGAGTACTGTCTAATATATCTAGCCACATAAGTTGCTAAAGTATTCTGTTACATATCAACATGTGTTTTTAAAGCCATAATGGATAACATATGCACAGCGTGCTCTTTTCTCATAAGGTGGAATGAAGCTCACTTTCATAACTAATATATTTAACAAATAATAGTCCATATTAGTAAAGATAATTTGATAATTTAGGCAAATTTACTTTAAAAAGTCCTCTTTCTCTTGCTTCTGATATGTTGGGTTGTTTTTTTCTGAATTACGTTGATAGTCAAACTGATCCAGGTAACTGTAGAAAATCTCAGTAAAGTAATTTTTCAAAATGGTGAGGTAGAACAATACTACTGAAAAACAAATTTAAGAATATATTTTCCTTCTTTTCAGTTCTATAGCAGCAGAATGAATTTATTTTAACATCTCTCATAGTTGGACAGTTGACGTTAATCTCAGTAACATGGTAACTAAATACTTTTCTAGTGCAAATCGTACAAAAGAGAACTCATTTTCTTAGATTACATTTCTCCCACTGAAATTAAGCTTTCAACCATATTTGTAATATTGTTTGACCACCAGCCTCCTGTTATATTAAATGCAAACTTTATTTTAGCTTCTTTTCTCTCTTCTCAACTTATTTATTTATTTATTTTTTAGAGTTTGGATACAGACAAGCCCATGGAGCCAGTAAAGAAATCCCCTCTTCGCCAAGAAACCAATATTGCCAATTTCTCCTATCGCTTCTCCATGTACAATTTGAATGGTAAACAGAATTATCTGAGACCCTCAATTTTTTTTCTAACATTGAATGAATATTTGTTTTATCAGAAAGCAGCCATATTACAAAACGCTAAAATCCTACAGCATTAAAACATAGCATCCAGACATACTAGGGCATCATTTCCTAGTTTGCTTACATTGTATTATCCTGTTTATGTGACAGAGAATTCTTAGTGTCCCAAACTGGGTGTCTATCAGCAGCTAATGTCTGAGAATCAGAATCTACTTATTTGTAAAGAACAATTATTCTGATAACCTTTTTAATGAAAGAGTGAATTGATAAGTTTGTTCCTTAAGCCACATTGGATAGAAATGGGGGGAAAAATCTAAATAAGATTGCACATGAAAGGGGAAATGCAGTAATTAGGTCCAATATTTAGGTTAAACAAAAAAGCAAATATTATAAAAAGCTTTGTCAGTTTTTCATTATCTATGACTCTGGCAGTAGTACAGGAAACTTGCATTTAAAAAAATGAGTTTTGGTTTTCAAAGCAGTGTGGGAGATTTTGCCACATATCTTCCAATAAAATAATGAAAAAGTGTAGGGATCATCTCTGCATTGCTTAAAAAATGTCAGCCAGGGTTTTTAACCAGATAGTTGCTCATTAAGCATTTCTGTAAATTTGAAAAAAATTCACTGACATCATAGGCTTCCATTACTGACACTCATGTTGGCTAATGTATTTCACTGAAATTAAATTAAATTTAAACAACTAGTTTTTATTTTGAGTGTTGTAGATTCAGAATGGTGAAATTACTGTATTGTTTCTACTTTGTCCAGTGCAAAGTAGCACTACTTGGAGAACAGGATTGAGAAATGGGTTAATCATGAGGAAGCTAATGCCTGTTGTTCCTTGCAGAAGCCCTGAATCAGGGGGAGACTGTGGATCTGGATGCCCTCATGGCTGATCTTTGTTCCATAGAGCAGGAGCTCAGCAGCATTGGGTCACAATCAGCAAATAGTGCTGCAATGAAGCGTCTAGCCACAGAAACAAAAGTAGCTCAGAAACCACCTGCTGGTCGGCTTTCCTCTAAACACAGCAGTATAAAAGGATCGTCCTCTTCATCTGGTAGGGTAACTAAGCCTTCAAATGCCAACTTTTCCTTGGAGGACATTACTGCCCAGTTAGAGAAGGCTTCTTTGAGCATGGATGAAGCAGCCCAGCAATCTGTAATGGAAGATGCTAAACCTGTAGTTACTGCTCAGCACAGAAGGACAGCATCAGCTGGCACAGTGAGTGATGCTGAAGTGCGCTCTATCAGTAACTCCTCCCGTTCCAGCATAACCTCTGCAGCATCCAGCATGGACTCCTTGGATATTGATAAAATGACAAGACCTCAGGAACTGGATTTGACACAGCAAGGGCAACCCATTACTGAGGTAGAGTATCATTATTTCAATATAGGTTTTATTTAAGCTTTCTTTAAACTTTGTTTTACGTATCTTTTTCAGTCCTACCCTAATGGTGCTCATGGCCATGCATATTCAATATGGTATGGGGTGAGTGAGGGTTATCTTTTTCTTAGGTACATTGATGTTGGTTCTCTTGCTTTCTTTTTAAAAAGATTCTTTTCAAGCAAGGGGAAGGCTTTTTTTTCAGCGTCTTCCCACCACCCTATCTATTTACATCTTAACATTTTCTGTATTTTAAAGATTTAAAAGTTACCTGGTTAAATGTTCAGGATTTCCACTACTGTTATCTGGAGATGCACTTATAACTATTTTAAACCAGAGTTTTTGAAAAGTATTTGTGGGGAGATTAGTGGTAGCATGATAGATTTGGTCATCTACTTCATGAAGAGCCTTTTCATTCTCTTTGTTAATAATGTTAATCTATTTAAAACTAGTCAAATTGGCATACCCTTTAAGATGACATTGTCCAAAGATGTAACCTTTGTGTTACTACTCCATTCCAAAAAAATGGGGGAAAACATAGTATGCTATGAATTATTTTGGTTTTTGTATAGAAAGAGAAAAAACATTCATAATTCAGATAATCCATTATAGATTTTACAGCATAACACACTATAGTCATTGAAAAATTATATGATAAATTCAAATGTTCAATAGTAAGAGATTATTCAGCATATGTACTTGAAATTCTTCCTGTTTTTATATATGGGTTATTTTTCTTTGGGCCTGAATTCTCCCTCAGTCTTCATAAAGTATTCCAGTTTAACATCCTCTTTATCTCATGACAAATCATTCTGCTGCTAGCTCCAAGGCAAAACAATTTTTTTTTTTAGAACGCACAAGAAAAAGAAGATACAGTATATACATGGCAATTTACTGAGTGCCTTTGAAATTTCATATTTATAACCCATTGTGCCTTTTAAGAATTTTTCTTTCAGCGATCTTAAATGCTGCATCACTTGCAGAAATAGAAATGATGATTGGATAGCCAAAATAGAGAGAGCTATATTTATACTGACATGATACAGTTGCTCCCCTGAAGCAATCCATAAAGAAGAAAATCCATCAACTACTCTCTAAACCTGCAAATTGCAAATGTTCTTTTGAGATTTTTGGTGTCATAATGAGCATTTTGCATCTGTATGATGAGAAAATATTGCATGAGGACCAACAATGAAATTCTTCAGAAAATTCCAGATTAATTTGAGATGCAAATTTGGAAAAAATGGAGGTATACACAGGGCTATGAAAGAATGTCCTAGTGCAGGGGTCCCCAACATGGTTCCCCCGGGCGCCATTGCGCCCACCGGGGGGTGTAAGTGCGCCTGCGTAGCCCTTGGGTTGTTTTTTTTTGTTCTGCCGGCAGCGCTTGGTGCCCGCCGGCAGCACTCGGGGTTTTTTTTGTTGTTGTTTTTTGCTCCGCCGGCAGCGCTTGAGTTTTGTTTTGTTTTTTTTTGGCTCCCGCCAGACGAAAAAGGTTGGGGACCACTGTCCTAGTGAATCAGAGGGCTTCTATAAGAGAGGATTACTCATGAAGCTTTGATGACATTAGAAACTACTGCTGAAAACCTGATTGCCATTCAGAAGTTTCCTGTACTGATACACACACTTTTTAGTTTCCTCTCTATTCAAAGGAGATAACAGGAACAAATGGGGCTTATTTTTATAGATAATTAACCCAGTTTGAATGCTATGCTATATTTCACTCCAGCTGAAGCAAAAGAATGACTCTTCCAACTATAAATATGAGGCAGAAATAAGTTTATCTATTGTTAAAGGCTGAGTGCTGTAGTTTGGACTGAAGATCATGAACTTCTCAAGGCCACGTTCGTGCTTAATATTTATATAAAATGCTTAGAAATTAATGAATAGCTCATATTGATTTTATTTATATAATTGGTACTCCCATCAGGGTCCTCTTAACTGGAGATATGCCTGTATGGGTTAAACAAAAAAAATCAAGGTGTCTTTCTTGTAGCCTGAGCGGTAGTTGTCACTTGTTAAGTGCTCTTCTAACTGTTTGCAAACCAGTTGAGGCAGACCTGGGAGTTGTAGCCAATCTTCTACTATCATTTATTTGCTGTATTACCTTGCATTTAGTTTGCTCTATATTTCTTTAGAGGGGTTCAGTTTAGGTTAGTTTTGGACCTTTGGAGAGGGATAGAAACCAAATACCATCCTGAGTAAAGGTGAAACTTTGGGAAGACGTTTCCCTATCCATGGAAGTTATAGTGAGTGCAGTTATTGCCTGTTCTCTCCTGGCTGCCTTGTACCTGAGTGAAGCTTCAGAAGTGTATATGTGCAGAGTTTGAGGTCAGCTTTTTCAGTGAAACAGGCGCCAATAAGGTACTGAATCTATGAGCCTATCATTAAAAATAAACCAAGAAAACCCTGTCAATCTGACTCATGAAATAGTTAATTTATTAATCCAATAAATACTTTTTGTAGTCTGATGTTTCAGACCTTCAAAAAACGTTTTAAACATATTGAATTTTTATGTTCATCTTCATTGAAGACTTTCCTTTTTTTTCCAAAACACTTTAAAAATTCATCAACTTAATACATGGCATTGCTTTATGCACAGTAAGTTATCCTATGATTGGCCACAAAAGCACTGAAATAGGAGGTTAAAAATGTGTAAACTGTTCTGTTCCTTTCTGTGTGTGTTTCTGCATGTGTAGCTCTATGTAAATAGCACCTATGGATCAAATTCAGTCTCAGTAGACAAAGGTGTTACGTAAATTGAATTTTTTTGGTAGATGCGCATAGTATAGGAAAAACTTAGATCCAAGATTTGTATGTTAACTTTTTTAGTGCAATGTATTTTCTGTAGCTGATTCATCAGTTTGAGACTCTTGTCTCAGTCAGTCTTATCTTGCAAATGATATGCTGAAGCATCAGTCAGATTGCTCAAAAAGTTTTGGCAAAGAAGACATGATCCTGCGTTCGGTCTTTCCTGGATTTTCTAGTTCTTGCTATGGAGTGAGTAATAAGCAGTCTACTGCTCCTTGATGACTTAAACTTTAACCCTTTTTTCTTTAAAAAAAAATAAAAAATCACTAACTCAAAAGGTAGATAGAAGAGGAGGTGGGGAGGAAGTTGCTTTTTTGTGTGCATAAATGTGTGTGGCAGATTACTCTAATCCATGATTACTGGGTTGGTTTGTACTGCTTTCACAACTCTGAACCATTGATTGCAAGTCTGAGAAACCTGAAAGCTGTAGTAGATGTGAGTATGAGCTGGCCTTGTAAACCATTCCCCTTTTTAACATGAGGAGACTGATTGCTTCTCATAAGAATGTGTCTATTGTTTCTCTGCCCAGATAAATTGATAAGAATGCTCTCTTTGAAGAAGGTAACAAGGGTCTGTTAGTCATTTGATATGAGTGTGTGAGCCAAATCCTATTTCCTTTCTTTGGGGTAGTAGTAGCTACATCCAATCTGTTTAACGAGAATGCTTTGTTTTACTACACTTTGTCTGATATGTTTTATCTCACTACCCCGAGGAAGTGCCTGACTCCTCTGTTAGAGAGCTTGCCTTATTTCTGAGGAATCATTAATTAACTACTTAGAACTAAATTCATTAGCTCAGGGGAACTTCTCCTGATTTGTTGAGAGAGAAAAACCAGATGCGGTTCTCCATTCATCCACTCTCACATGCTCCTATGCGTGATACCTAAGCACCCCCAAAATAAACTCCACAGTAGCCTGTGCTTGATTAAATCCATCCTCACAACTGAAAAAGAAAGGCAGGATTCCCCCCAGAAAAGAAATGTGCAGAGCTCCTGCAAACTTGTCATTTTTCATTTGGTGGCTCACTATCCGGTGAAGGCTGGGAGAGTTCCCGGCGCTTTCCAAAAGAACTGCCTCTGTCCTTCCAAAAGGCGTATGTCCTGTGTGGTTTAGCATTTATCTTCATGACTCGGGCCATCTTAGCTTCTCTTAATAAGGTGATTACTCTGGCTATACTTCTGGACAGGGCGGACTCAAGCAACAGTGTGGGTTGTTAGTCAGAAGACCTCAGATGATGAACCCTTAGAGGGTTCATCAAATTTCAGTGCCTTTTTGGCCAGTCATGAAAATCCTACACTACTTCTCTCCCATTTGGCCCTGTTGCACATCCAAGCAAAACTTTGGAACTTCTTCCGTTACAAACCAGGTGGGGACAGTTTTCTGGAGAAAAGAAAGAAACAAACCCCCAAATCCTGTTCTTCTGTCCAGTTGCACTTGAGGGAAAAGGCTGGAGTACACAGCTTTCAGAGATTCCTTGATAGAAAGGACAGTTTGACAACCACTACTGTACTGCCTGTCCTAACTAGTTGAACTAAAAGGGAAAGGTATCTCTCTTGGTATCTGCACAAAGAAGTTATTTCCTATTCCCTTACTTAAAGATTTTCTTCAAAGACCCTGCTGCCTAAATCTCTCTCTGCTGGGGCTGTATTCTAAACTCTTGCTTATAGTGAAAATGATGAATCATTGAGAGAATTGAGTGGATCTGGAAGCAAAATTTTTGCCCTTAATATTCTCCGTGGACAAAGTCCCTAAGTGGGCCCTCCTTACCAAATCCTTTGTTAGGCAGGTTGTCCTTACATGGAACCTTGAGTTTAGTCTTTTACTCTGCCTTGTCTCCCTTTTGACCTTCTATGTCCCTAAGGCTGCCAACATTTGAAATCTTTTTCTTTGCTACAATAGTTTCTATAAGAAGGGTCAATGGCTTGGCAGCTCTGCCCTTTTGACATCCTTTCCTTGTCTTGTTCAGCAGCAGAGTGGTTTTAAGGAATTGTCTTTTTTCCCCTTCCCCAGGTTTGATTGGAATAATGAGAGGAGAATGACAAAACCCGGGTAACACTAAATGAAAACACCCATTGTTTTTATAGATGTATACAAGGTTGATCTGAAATTCTGTCTGGAAAGAAATTAGAGTGTTCAGTTATTCACTTTAGAGGCCATGGGAAAGGGAAAGCCTCTAAAGGTACCTTGACTTGGGAGTAATGGGAAATTCTGTTTGCCCATAGGGTTGTAACCACTTCTTGGGTAGAGAAGGGAAGCCTTGGTGAAACGTTTGCAATGAAGCAGTTTGGTTTTCCGTAAATTATTTCACAAATCATTACTTGGTTAATACTTGCAGCTCAGATGATATTGCAGTTTGATTGGTACTTCTCCCTTTTACTTATGTAATGAGTAACTGACCCAAAAGATTTAGCCTGAACTTTCTGAGATGCAAAAACATAATTTACAGGTAATGCTTCTAATTTAATAATAGTATTAATAAAGAGAAGGAAAGTAGATCATGATTTGACTAATTCTGTCTCCCTAGAGAGGATTTCTTGCACTGAGCTCTTTATAGGGCAGCAGTAGAGGGAAGGAGATAATTGGGGGGGGGGCAGGAGTGGAGCAGAACATCAGTCATGCCCACCCAGCTAGTTTTTATATCTGACGTTTGGTGAAAAGATCCATTCATGGGCGGTCATTGTTAGGGTACTGTGTATACTCAAGGGGTTGCAGATAATTTTGAAGTCTGCCATTTGGTTTCTGGCACAGTACTGCATTTTTTCCTAATGTGTTAGTTCTTAAAATCTGTAATTCAGTTTGTGTGACAGCAGGAGACTCTGGCTTCCATACCATGATAATACATCACTTAGCAATAAGTAGTTCCAGTTAACTGAATTTGATTTTGTACTTGTTCATATTTAAACTAGGGCTGTCAATTAATCGCAGTTAACTCGTGTGGTTAACTAAAAAAATTAATCGCGATTGTCACACTGTTAAACAATAGAATACCCATTGAAATGTATTAAATATTTTTGGATGTTTTTCTACATTTTCAAATATATTGATTTAAATTACAACGCAGAATACAAAGTGTACAGTGCTCACTTTTTATTATTTTTTATTACAAATATTTGCACTGTAAAAATGATGAAAAATACTAGGGGTGTCAATCGCAGTTAACTCATGCGATTAACAAAAAAAATCGTGATTAAAAAAATTAATCACTATTAATCGCCGTTTTAATCACACTGTTAAACAATAGAATACCAATTGAAATGTATTAAATATTGTGGATGTTTTTCTACATTTCCATATATATATTGTATTCTGTGTTGTAATTGAAATAAAAAAGTATACAAAAACAAAATGATGTAAAACTTCAGGGTCTACAAGTCAGCTCAGTCCTTCTTCAGCCAATCGCTAAGACAAGCAAGTTTGTTTAAATTTACAGGAGATAATGCTGCTTCTTAGAATCATAGAAGATTAGGGTTGGAAGACACCTCAGGAGGTCATCTAGTTCAACCCCCTGCTCAAAGCAGGACCAACCCCAACTAAATCATCCCAGCCAGGGCTTTGTCAAGCCGGGCCTTAAAAACCTCTAAGGATGGAGATTCCACCACCTCCCTAGGTAACCCATTCCAGTTCTTCACCACCCTCCTAGTAAAATAGTTTTTCCTAATATCCAACCTAGACCTCCTCCACTGCAGCTTGACACCATTGCTTCTTGTTCTGTCATCTGCCACCACTGAGAACAGCTTAGCTCCATCCTCTTTGGAATCCACCTTCAGGTAGTTGAAGGCTGCTATCAAATCCCCCCTGACTCTTCTTTTCTGCAGACTAAATAAGACCAATTCCCTCAGCCTCTCCTCATAAGTCATGTGCCCCAGCTCCCTAATCATTTTTGTTGCCCTCCGCTGGACTCTCTCCAATTTGTCCACATCCTTTCTGTAGTGGAGGGCCCAAAACTGGACACAGTACTCCAGATTTGGCCTCACCCAGTCCCTCGATCTGCTGGCAACGCTCCTACTTTGTAGCTGGCATTGCAAGGTATTTACGTGCCNGCTGGACTCTCTCCAATTTGTCCACATCCTTTCTGTAGTGGAGGGCCCAAAACTGGACATAGTACTCCAGATTTGGCCTCACCAGTTCCTCGATCTGCTGGCAACGCTCCTACTTTGTAGCTGGCATTGCAAGGTATTTACGTGCCAAATATGATAAACATTTGTTTGCCCCTTTGTGCTTTGGCCACCATTCCAGAGGACATGCTTCCATGCTGATGACGCTTGTTAAAGAACTGTGTTAATTACATTTGTGACTGAACTCCTTGGGGGAGAATTGTATGTCCCCTGCTCTGTTTTACCTGCATTCTGCCATATATTTCATGTTATAGCAGTCTTGGATGATGACCCAGCACATGTGGTTCATTTTAAGAACACTTTCACTGCAGATTTGACAAAATGCAAAGAAGGTACCAATGTGAGGATTCTAAAGATAGCTACAGCACTCGACACAAGATTTAAGAATCTGAAGTGCCTTCCAAAATCTGATCGGGACAGAGCATGCTTTCAGGTGTCTTAAAAGAGCAACACTCCGATGTGGAAACTATAGAACCCGAACCACCAAAAAAGAAAATCAACCTTCTGCTGGTGGCATCTGACTCATGATGATGAAAATGAACATGCGTCAATCCGCACTGCTTTGGATTGTTATCAAGCAGAACCCGTCATCAGCATGGACGCATGTCCTCTGGAATGGTGGTTGAAGCATGAAAGGACATACGAATCTTTAGCGCATCTGGCACGTAAATATCTTGCGACGCCGGCTACAACAGTACCATGCAAATGCCTTTTCTCACTTTCAGGTGACACTGTAAACCAGAAGCAGGCAGCATTATCTTCTGCAAATGTAAACAAACTTGTTTGTCTGACTGGCTGAACAAGAAGTAGGACTGAGTGGACTTGAAGGCACTAAAGTTTTACATTGTTTTATTTTTGAATGCAGGTTTTTTGTACATAATTCTACATTTGTAAGTTAAACTTTCATGATAAAGAGATTGCACTACGGTACTTGCAGTAGGTGAATTGAAAAATACTATTTCTTTTGTTTTTTACAGTGCAAATATTTGTAATCAAAAATATAAAGTGAGCACTGTACACTTTGTATTCTATGTTGTAATTTAAATCAATATATTTGAAAATGTAGAAAACATCAAAAATATTTAAATGGTTTTCTATTATTGTTTAACAGCACGATTAATCATTTTAATAGCGCGACGACTCTAATTTAAACTTATCTACAAGGTGTAAGATGTAGAAATCAGGACAGAGAAGGAACCTCTGTGTACATATTTGAAAATAATTATAGGCGTTGCACCAGAATTCACTCAGCATAGTTAGTACATCTTTGATGGAAAGATCATGGAGCTTTGGGGGCACATTTCAAAACTTAAATCAGACTATGAGGCGTTAAATTTAACGGCCCCAAAAAACAGATTCAGTGTAAAACTACACTGTAAGATAATGATGATGTTAATTAAAATAAACATAAGTAAGGAAATTCAAAGTTTGGCTCCCTCAGCAACTGTACCTTAGTTCTTTTGTGGTTTTGTATGACAGCCATCATTAAATTAACACCTGTAGTATCTGACACTGCATAACAAAAGCTTTCCAGTCCTTAGAATAGCATACAGGTGTGAAATCTCACATATCTCTGTGTTAACTTGCTAAATGTTTATATCGTGACCACTAGCATATTGTATATTAATATATTTAACTATATTCATATATAAAAAGACAAACATTGACTGTGGACCATCTACAATAAGCAATTTTCTCTTTCAAAATAGACCTGGATCATTGAATTTCATTATATTTTAGGGGTTTTTTGTAAAATATGTGCTCTACTTCAAACAGGAATTAATTCAGAGAAGTTGTATGGCTTGCATTGTGCCGGAGGTCAGACTAAATGATTGCATTGGTCCCTTCTGGCGTTCTGATCCATGAATCTATTAATTTATTCTTGTGATGACTTAAAACAAGTTTGGCCTATTTAATCTCTAAACTGAGCACTTTTTAACATGGGGAGTATTGGCTTTTGTATGTGTATTTGGGAGCCTATGTTCTGTTCCTTATGTTCTATGAATTGTGTGCGGTTAGCACGTATCAAAGATATAAGTAGCTATGTGTAGTCATGACTTGCACCAATCAGGGACTGGGACTTTAACTTTGAGGTTTCAAATTAAACCTGTTCTTTACCAGTTATTTTAAGGCATTCCAACTGTTGGCCACATGCCACAAAGGCTGTGGTTGCTTCCAATGACCCTTTCTTTAGTCTGTAAAATTTAGCAAATTGAAAGAATTAATAAATGAGACTTAACCGTGGTTTTAACACAGCTCCTTCTCCTGCTCCTTCCCCACTTTTTTTTTTGAACAGTTCATCACAAATGATATTTTTGACTTCTGAAAAAAA
Organism: Platysternon megacephalum; assembly: GCA_003942145.1. Classification (NCBI taxonomy): domain Eukaryota; kingdom Metazoa; phylum Chordata; order Testudines; family Platysternidae; genus Platysternon; species Platysternon megacephalum. The sequence continues at coordinate 9,685,263 of QXTE01000015.1, read as the reverse complement.
AAAAAAAGTTCAACAGTAAAGGAAAATTCTGTGAATCCATCATCTTGAAACGCTATCTGGTTTTCAGCTATTTTGGCAGCACAAGTATCAGTAGTCGAGTTATTAAAATGTTTCTGAAATACAAATCAAAACTTGCCAAATCTTATGGAGTTATTCAAAATATCTTAAAGATAAACTTATCAGTTTGTAATTTTTAGGAACTTGTTTGTTTATGCATTGCAATATTCATCTGCATTAGCTACTCCCATAAGTGGTTTGTGTATAAGACCAGTACAGCATTCTGTTTGTATGATGTACTATAGCTACAAGGTAGTCTGTAACAGAAGTCTTTTTTGGAGAATATTGATTGTTTTTACTGAGGGTTTTTTTTAAAAAGGGAAGTGAGATGAACTGTGGGGAGGGATTTGAAGAACTTTGGAATGGAAGATCATAGAAAACAAAATTGATTTGCAAACAGACTGGAGTTTTAATAATGTGTTTAGGTAGTTCATTGCAAACATTTGTGAAAATAGTATCAACCTCGGTGCACAGTGCTGGAAGTCTACATGCACTTTCTCACTTCCAGCCATTTAATGAATAGTTTTGGTAGTTAAATTGCTGAAATATCTTGACATTTCAGTTAATATAGTTTTCTTGGTTAATATATAACCTGGGTGTTAAGTTATTTAAAATCAACATGTTATTTTTATTGCGTTTCCATGCCTGCAGCTATGACACTTCGTGGTATGTCTTCAGATCACACAAGCTAGGAAAGCTTAGACTGGGGTCAGTGTTTAGACTGGAAACCTCCATGGAAAACCTACTTGATGTGGGGAACTGTTCTTGGCCATTCAATAGGTGACATTCTTCCCTCTGAGACAGTACTGAACCAATTCCCTAATCATAGTTTTAGGATGTACTGTGCTAATGGAGTTTTTCCATCATTCCAGTTAAATTAAAAAATGTCTCATCTGTCACAACTGGCTGGTTAAATTGACCGTAATGAATGACTTTGATATTTGACTTGTAGAATAAAATTTTTTAAATGTATGGTGTTGCTACTACAGCCATATTTTAATTACATTCAGTTTTAGGGCTAAGTGTTGTCTTCCCGATCCCTCTGTGATTTTAAAGTAATGTGTTTTGAAGGCAAACATGGTAGACTGTTTCCTTTCCACTTTAACTTACTTTTCTTAAAGCTATAAAAAGCAAACACAAGGAGCAGTAGGAGAGAGAAAGATTAAAAACATATTAATTCTTAAAAGTACTGGCTAAGTACTGCACTGTCTACCAGAAACTTAGGTGGGTTGAAAACAGAACATGACCTCATTCCACTTGAAGAAGCCTTACCAACAGCCTCTTGCAGGTGACTCATATTGGTATGAAGATGTCTGTCTACCCAGATACTTATATAACCCTCAGCACTGTACTGTCTTAGCACCTCCCAAAATTTAAATAGGACTGCGCTCGCTCGCTCTCTCTTTCTCTGTCTCCCTTCCATGTTCTTTTGGAGACTTCAAATACGTGAGAAGTTCCAGTGCCCAACTCTGTATCCTTCTAAGAAGAAGAGGCTTAGCTCAAGACTTCAACCTTCATTGAGCTGGTCAAATGATAGGCTTTCTCCTGATCTATGGAAGGAGTATAGACACTTGCCAATGGCAGTCAGCTGAACTAGAACCTCCTTGAAGTGTTTGGATCCAAGTGTGCATGTGCTTTTTCTGATTAGAGATGCTGATGACAATAGACTAATCAGTGTTTACTGTTGATACCACAGCTGTCCCCAGTACAGTGATCTTCCTAAGCCTTTTAACACTTCACTCCTTCACATGTCCCCATGAGAGAAATCCGTTTCCCTTTCCTCTTCCTCGGATGTCCATTAATGAAGATGACAGGTTTGGAACAGTGCACTCCAGTAGGAAAATATAAATAGCTCTTTCCACCTCCACACTTCCCCCCCCCCCCCCCCCCCCCCCCCCCCCCCCCCCCCCCCCCCCCCCCCCCNATACTGTACCATTAATATGGACAAACTAAGGGTATGTGTACATGGTGGAGTAATGTGCACTCTGGGGATGTGCTTTTTGTTGCGCATTAATTGATACTGTTTCAAACAGCACTACGTTAAAGAGCACTAGAAAACTTTTAGTGCCCACCAGCAAGGTCTAAATGGACCAAGTAATGCGCAACATGTTAGTGGACTTAGAAATCACACCCTCATAGTGTGCATTACCTCATTGTGTAGACAAGCTATAAGAAAATAATTGAACAGGAATTCAAAAATCAGTAGAACCCTGTTTAAAAACCTCTAGATTAATAACCTCACAAGAAAATCTGCACAACTCATACTTAAGAGGAGGCAGATTTCTGCCAAGGAACTGGATCTGAACTGAGAAACAAAAATGGGATTGTGACAGTGTTATGCTGTGATGTTATTAAAAAGTTTTCTGTCAAAAGCACCAACTCCCAATGAAAATCTCTCCCTAAAAGCTGTGATGAATTAGTATGGGAGCTTGTAAATAATATATGATCACAGAATATTTTTCTGTTTTGTAAACCAGTTTCTTGTCCTGATACTGAGATAATTAAATGTTTAAAAAGTACAGGGATTCATATTGGAGAAGAGAGGGGACTAGAGATACAACATCTGTGTAAAATTAGCAAGATTACTTGTTTGGCAATACTTGGCCAAAAAACACATTTGGAACAGCTGACCAAAATTAGGAACATAGCAGCATTCAGTGGAATTGTAATATGTGAAAGGAATTTCTGTAGTTTTCTTTAATAAATCAAATACTGTTACAACTTCCAGAAATGCAAACTGGGGCTTTTTGTGGGTTATAGAGGAGCTCGACGTTGTGGAGTGAGACATACTGAAGGGACAGTTGACAATTGGAGGCTCATTTATTCTTGCGTTGCTGCTGTGTCATTCTTGCACGTGATATTGGTTAATTTTTACCCAGTTGGATAAGGATTGCATGTGCCTGGTTATGAATAAAACAAAAACAGCCTTCCATTTTAGTTTAACATATTGTTAGGTTTAGATTTGTAGTTAGTTAAAGGAGGAAAATGTAGTGCTATAAGTGACATTATTTTCTGTGTTTGGGGTTAGGATATTTGTGGGGGAGGTAGGACAAAAGGTGCAAAGGAGAGAATATAATCTTAGGTCACAAACCCATAGCTATTTACTAATGTGTATTATCTGGGTCTGGTTTCTTCTTAATCAGTTTCAGTGTAGCTGAAAAACGGGTAATAACATATATTACATGAAAATAAACAAATATACTCATCAGAAATTGGTTACTATTTTCTTTCCTAGTAGTCTAGAATGTAATACACAAACAAATTGTGTATTTTTTGTAGGTGGAAGGGGAAATAAGCATCTATTCTTATCCTTAAAAATTGATGATCGTTGCACAACAGGGTGGGAGCAGGGATGTTGCATGTTTCTTGATATGTTTATTTTCACTTCTCTTTCTTTTACTGGTTCACATCACTGCTCATTCCCGCTCTTCCTGCATGATAATAAATGGTGCCTTTTCCTCTTCTTCCTTTTTCTTTCATTTTCCCACTTCTCCCCCATTCCTTCATTTTCACAGCATAATGTTTCTGTGGGACATCCCATCAAGCAGTCCAAGCGTCACATTGACTTCACAGAAGAGGAGGCTGAGCTGACTCCTGTAAGTTATGACATGTCTGTGTCTCTCCTTTTTGTGCGCCTGTGGCTATACCAGTGCCCCTTGTAATTAGAAACTGCATCAGTGATTTGAGCCTTATACATTAACACCTCAGCAATGGAGACTGTAGTGAAGCCTGTATCATAACCTGTAACTTTTTGCAGACTTCCTTACAGTTGATCCTTACCTATCCTCTAGCAATTAATTCCCAAATGTACTAGTTTGAGTAAGCTATTTACACTCTAGTTAAAACCGTGTATTAAGCCTGATTGCTGCTAGCAAAGCTTCCGCCATTCCAAGGGAAGGGTGCAATATGAGATTTCTCCACTAGATGTGTTCTAGGATTTATAATAACGATACCTCGCTCTTATACAGTGCTTTCCATCCGTAGATCTCAAAGAGCTTTACAAAGGAGGTCAGTGGCATTATTCTGGTTTTACAGATGGGGATGCTAAGGCATATGAAGGTCACCCAGCAGGCTAGTGGCAGAACCAGGACTAAAGTCTTCTCAGTATTTATTTATATCAATAGAATAAAAGTATAAAAACTGTTTGGTAGGCAAGTCTGTCTACAGAATTTAATGTATTTAAACTTATTTACATTTTTTTTAGTCTCTTTGAAATTAGACATTTTGAATCTTCAAAAGTACTATGTCATTTTGAATCTTCAAAAGTACTATGTCATTTTGAATCAAGAGTCTGAAGAATAGGAAATAATATTACAATTTGAAATTACAGTACAGTGACCTTTTACCCAGAATTTTTAAGAGTGCCAAAATGTGGGTTTTTCTTATCAGATGTCACTGTTTCTGGTCCCATCCCCTTTCTAAATTTTTGTCTCTGAGAATAGATATGATTTAAAAATGGAATTGTAAAACATCTTTCTAGTTCTTACAATGAATCTGTAAAGCATAAATTGCACAACAATGCCCTCAGCTGGCTAAATTAGGCAAACCATTTAGTATTCATAATATATTTTAATAGGGCTTGATAAGCCAAGAGAATCTTGTGAAAATAGAATATTATTTAGATTCGATACATAGGTTTTCTGCTTCAGTCATAAAAATAAAGTTTAAAAAAAAAAAAATAATCCAAAACCTGATCAGTCAGGTTAGTCTTTGGAAAAACTTCTGGTGAAAAACCATTTATTCATAACCCAGTGTTTTACATGAATGTTTTTCAGGATTCTTCCTTTTGGTAAAGTCATTGTAGAAGATAAGTTAGACAAGAGCAAAGCAAATGTAGATATCCTTGTAATAGATGAATTTCTATATAAAAGGAATTAATCAGTCAACTGGATAATAACATACAATACTCTAGCTTTAGTAAAATTATCCACATCTATAGAACAATTACTCTGTGAATGAAAATATACAGAAAAACTTATATGGGTTTTCTCCTTGCCACGCTAAGTAGGAACTTTTCTGTTAGTCATTTGGTTTTTGTTGTTGTTCTTGATGGTCATTCTTTCTTACATCTGTATATTGACTTAGTTCTTATTTTTTAAACATCTGATTAATGGCTTTACTGTTACTATTTATTCATGCAAAATTTTGTGGTTAGGGTTTTTTGGGTACAATATTTGTGATCTTTGTCATTGGTAAATATCTTTTGCTCTGTTGTGCTGTTACTTAGACAGATGGAAAACAACAGACCAAGTGCAAACTGTGCAGTAAGATTACAGAGTGGCTGGGCAGAGTGTAGCCCTAAACATCTTTTATGATTTTTTATAGTGTATTTGAAAAAATTGCTTTGTAAATTTCAATAGCCTTATGTTGTCATTGCAGGACATTTCTGTAGATTTGAATGCAGTAGAACTGACTGTATTTTAAAGGAAAAGGTTTAGTGGGGACCTCATCCATTTACAATGTAGATGACTTGATAAGAAATGTAGCAAGATGTTCTGCTGTTCCTGAGATCCACACATTTCCCGTGTACTGGGGTGAATCATTCTATAAAGAGAGCCTTAAGAGGATGTTGTCTATGAAACGTTAAACAGGCTTTAGATATAGATTAAATCTACTTTGTAACAGAAAGCTAAGAATAGCAAGTTAAAGAGTAAGTTCTTAAGAAATTTCAGAAGATTTTTGGGGGGAAGAATTGTGAAATTTGCATCGAACTGTTAATAATTACGTATTGTCTATAGGACAGTGTAAAGAACATGTAAACTTATCTGTTTACAGTAGTACAGTATTTTAATATTTGGATAATTTAAAGTCTATAAATCTTTCATATAATACATAATTAGATATATCAGATGTACTTAAGGATCATAATTTAACAAGTTTTTATAGGTATATTCCACCTATTTCTGAATGGAGAGATTGCTCCATAGAGTATCCTTCAAGTCTCTAACTTCAAAGGAGCAACCTCCTTATATAAAGGAACTGATATGAAATAAGCAACTCATTTGCGTTGCAGCCCTAGTTAACTTCTGGTTTTCATGTATAATAATAGTGTGTATGTAGGCTTGGAAGGATTAGTTTTTTGTCGGTAAATGTCAATTTCCCTGTATACACACAAACCAATGAAAAAGTATTTCCATTGATCATTGAAATTTACTTTTGGGCAAAGTAAGAAAAATGTTTCTTGACAATTCTGGTGTTTGATTTAAGGATATTTACTTTTTTGACAGGTGATGTTGACAATTTGTGATTTAACGGTTATAAAGCTATAACTTTTTGAGTCTCAATGCCTACTGACATTAAATAATTGTGTGACCTTCCATGCCCCCCATTGTCCAATTTTTCCAGTGCTTTCCTGCAATTCTGAAAATTTAAATAGATAAAAAATGGGATAAAAAGCTTAAAAGCCATAATTTTGCAGAGCTGTGAAAATTTAAATAGATAAAAATAGAAATTTTTTTAAAAATAAATATCAATATCCGTTGAAATTATTAATTCTGCCAATCTTAAGTGTATGGCATGTTGTGTAGTAACTCTGAGCATCATATACTTGCCAGATGCAGTATTTTATGTGCATATTTTAAAAGCAGGTTTTTTTCTAAAGAATTCAGTTTGTAAATAAACAGGTTGACATACAGGTTTTTGTCTATATGTATAAATTTGCTGCCCATGATGCACGTTTTAGACATTTGACTGGGAAGAAGTAATCCGTTCCATTAGTGTGTGAAGCACTTCGGTGTTTGTTGGAATTTCATACAGCCCTTTTTTTTTTTTTTTTAAACTTGAAATCTGTTCTCCTCTTGAGCCCTACCAACCTCAGGAATTGAAAATATTGAGTTTATTATTAGTACATTGAGCTTATTAAAAAGGAAACTGCCATTCTTTGTGAAAGGGGAGGGAAACTGTTTTTGGATATTTGAAAGATTTTCTGCTGCAGTTCAATACACTTCAACACAGTACTTTCCAGTGATCATCATCATGCTATGTGCAAGTCCTCTGAGTCCATCTGTTTTATCTTGTCTAACAAAGACTTCCTTACAATTTTGTCTCATGTTTATTTTTGGGAAAGCTAAAACTCTTACTAGACTCTTCAGAAGTCTTAGATGATTCATAAATATCCCTTTGAGACAGATGGGAGTGTCTTTAATTTTTTTGTTTATAAATTGAGATTAATATAAATATTTGCAGTCTCAGAGCTATTCTTTGTTTATCACAAAAAAAAAAATATGAAGCAGACCAACTCCATTCCTTTCTTTCAAATAAGTTAAGACTACCAAATTGTCACTGAGTATTTCGCTACCATGGAAGGAGAAATTGTCAATACCAGTACACAGGCAAAAGATTTGTGGTATAGCTAATAATGTCTCTTGACACGTACATTAGTTTTAATTACATTCTTACAAGAAAACACTGAGTAAAATGGGACATATGACCTTTTATCTTAATTAGCTGTTAAGTACATGTAAACAGTAGGGTGGAAGTGTTTTGTATAGAAGTTTATATTCTAAATGCTTGAAAACATGCTTGGTCATTCTGCACTGTAGTTATAAATGTTTGCAGTATTTGTGAATAGGAGCAAATAGAGTTGTAGCATTGAAATCTCTTCCTAGAATAGCATAAAAATCCAGTGTTTGTGGGGCGGGCTCTTTGAAAATATTATAAAATGCTATACCCAACAGCTGGTCCATGAACCCCTCCTGCTATGTAGGCTTGAAGATAATGGATGTGTCCCTTTCTTTCAAGGAAGGAAGGAATGCAGGAAATCTTTTGAAGTCCTAAAAGTAATTTGGAACAAAGTACATATGCCATGTTTTTATGAACATCAAGGCAAGCTGTTTTTTATTGAATGAACTATGTGAAAAGTATTTTACATTTTAAAAATATTTATTGACATTAAAAGGAACTTAATGTCCATTTTATTCAAACTTAGCTCTTGTAATATGTTATGTACTGATGACATAAAACCATTCATTCATTACCACCACAAAGACTTATTTTTCTCTCCTGCTGACAACTGATCACTCTCCTTATAATGTGTATGGTAAGATCCATTGTTTCATGTGTGTGTATGTGTGTGTGATATATATCTTCCTTCTGTATTTTCCACTACATGCATCCGATGAAGTGAGCTGTAGCCCACGAAAGCTTATGCTACAATAAATTTGTTAGTCTCTAAGGTGCCACAAGTACTCCTATAAAACCTGTGGTGATTCGTGGAATGTGTTGTGTTAACACATTTGCGTGCTTAAATCTTTTTTTTTTTCCTGCTTGTGTTTGAGATTAAAGTTTAATTTTGGTAGAGTTATTAGAGGTATCCCCTATTTCTGTATTTATTTGATTTACAGTTCTTTGGATTAGATTTGCAGTTTGGGGATTTTTATGCATGTGATAGCTTGCAATGTTTTTCATTTTTGTAATTTTAAGGGTTGTTGTGAAGGATATAGATTAGGTTTTTATAAATCTTTTATCGGATGATGATATTTGGTCAGAGAATCTTGGTTTTGATTTGAATCATTTTTGATATAGTGTTCATTTTATGGTATCTAAGTGCAACTTGTAAAGTTACAACTTGCAAAAATTGAAATACTATTATTAACAAAAAACTTAATGTAGCTTGAATTGCCTGTTCAGATACATTTTTATATATATATTCATTTTGTACATTTTCTGTTTGTAATTTCACTCATTTGTTTTCTTCTCACCATATGTTTCCCTTTGCATCTGTCCCTGGCCTTTTTAAAATAAATTTTAAAAAAGGAAAGTATTTAAAAATAGTTTGACAATTTATTCTTTATTGTGCAAAACCACTCAAACATAGTGAGTTCCTTTTGTGTATGTTGTAAACATGGCCCCTGAAAAAAGAATGCTTCTGGTAAGAAGATCAGCTACAAGCATATATAATGCTGACTTGTAAAATCGGTCTTCTTTCCTTCATTCTACACTAAATGTTTTTGCCTTTTCTGTGATGGCCAAAACAAGCTACATTGGACTGCTTACACTAATTGTGGTGAGACCACACCTGGATACCTTTTGTGAAGAAATCCTGCAGTGAGATCCTTGCAGAAAGCTGTCACAGCCCTCATCAAGCTCCCATAACAGGACACTGTTTGGATTCTACCACACTGGACCCCTGTACTCTTAATCTTCTTGAGTCTGAGCATAGTCCAAGCACTGCCTCAGGCTCTGGGTCTTTAGGCATATGCTCAGGATACAGATCCTTTGTCTAGCACCCCTTCGGAGACCCTGCAGTCCAACTGCCCAGGCCCTGAAACTGGTGCTGGCTCCTCCAGACTCTTCAGTAGCTTAAGCATACCCCTTACCGAGAACTCCAACCTTGTGTGCACTCAGGTTTTAAGTTCACCTCTTCAAGGACAGTGGATAGTTGAAGCAAATAGACTTTTAACAGGGTTCCAAAAGCAATCATTCATTAGTTTAGACAGCACAATACACAGATCCAGAAAAAACAATAAAACCCCTATATGCCACTCCTAGCCTCTTTTTCTCACTGCTCTTGAGCATTCTTTGAGATTTGGTCAGAGTCTTCTAAGGTATCCAGGATCCTTCCTCTCTCCTGCACATGGCTTCCAAATCATGGAATCTGTATGACCTCTGCGTTATGACCCTGTCTCTTATAACTTTCAGTTCCCTTCCTCGGGTGACTTCTGGATCAACCTTGTCAGGTGTTGTAGGTCCTCCACCAGATGATCCAATGCTTAGTTACCAGCCAGCTTGGTAGAACCAGTCTTTTTGGTTTGTCCACCTCTTTAGCATATCTATTGTATTACCCAGGTGGATTTATTCACATGCCAATGTATCTCGATAGTCCCTTCACCCACCCAGGTATGGCTACTTGACACACATTAATGCATTGATCACCCATTTCTCACTCCCAGTGGGTGTCTCTGAAAAGAAGTTAACCCGTTGAGGTCAGGTAACAAGCAGCACAAGACTGAACAAGTAAACTGAGTCACGCATTTTATAAAAATAATGCAGTAATCTCCCATATTGTTCACAGAAGCTAATACACCTGCTTATACTTTACAGTGTGCAGTAGTTGACATAAGTTTGCTGACTCTCTAAAACTGCTTCACTGAAAGGAAGCAGAAAACGTTGAGTATTTGAATATTTGCAGATATCTAATTTTATGAAGTTTCGTCTAGTGCATACAGCAGGATGAAGTTCTTCAAGAACTTTCCCACTCTTTCCATTGCATGTAGGATTTAATAGCTTCATTTTATACAAGAACTTGGGAAAGGGAAGTTAAGAAAATTCAGTCCAAGTAAAGACAAGATCAGATGTCTTTAAAGAAAAGATGGTGTTTCAAAATGTTTACCTATCAATAAATAAAGTAGAGGGATTCTAGCTATGTGTACACAGTGTGTACAATTTTTGGCTTGAATGAATACTTTGTGAAAGAAGCTGGGCTAGAAATGCCTGACCATTTTACCTATTTAGCAAACTCTACGGACACTCTGCTTGACTTGGTCTTGATTACATGTACGTGAATAAGTCATGTTATGCCTGGTGTGTACTGACTAGAAAACATTAATTATTTGAGTATTCTGGACATAGGTGTGCAAATGGCATAACTAAACCAGAATGAATGTCTTCTAATGCAGTGCTTTAGCTCCCTTACTCCCCTTCTAGAAAGACCCTTTTCTTCTAACCATGCTCTGTTCTTCATTTTAATGGGAGGATAAATGTTGCAGGGAGGTAGGGGGTTGTCTTTAAATTAACCATTTTTCTTAATCGTCTCAGACTGTTTCAAGACTTTTTAATTTCTAGTGTTCAATTGTATGCTACCTGATTGCAGTGTTACAGACATTACCCTTAAGGGAAAGAAATTTACTTTTTTTATTGGACTAACAGTGGGAAATGTCTTTTAGTGATGGGGAACGGATTGGCCCTCTATGATAGGAGTCAATGAATCAACTATCACAGCAGGAAAAAAATGTAATGGAACACAGGATTTTAGTGGCCACCTGGCAAATACTAAATATGGCTACATTAAGGAATACTATATTGTGGCTGGGGTCTTTTTTTACTATTTTGTCTAAATATAATATTTAGACTCTAAAAGCAGTCAGGCAGAATTTACTGCCACTGGCTGCCTTCTACTTATTCTAACCGATTAAGTTAAAGTTGGATGGGCAAAGGACAGAAATATCTGATAATCCAGACATATTGGCCAAATGTATTAAAGATTTAGAAATATGAAAGAGTTACCATGAAAAGTTTTTGCTCACCCCTTTTGGAGTAGAAAGTTTTAATGCAAGTTTTATTTTTATCTGTATGTCATAACTCTTATCTGGGTTTCTGAATTTTATGTCAATGGTATTTCTAGATGTAAATTGTGCCTAGGAAAAATACGTTCATTTAGGATTATACTTAAAAGGATAATGTGTGTCAAGGGTTTGTAGGTCAAAATACTGACCTGCATTTTTGTAGCATAGAATCATAGAATTTAGAGAGGGAAAATTGGATAATGAGTCATCTGGTCCATCCCTGGGGGCCAATGCAGAATTGTTGCTATAGTAAATTTGTATTGCTTTATATCCAGTTCGTCTTGAAATGTCTCAAGCAATGAGGTTTCCATTACTGCTTCTGAAGGTTATTCCATAATTTAACAAATATCAATCTCAAAACTTTCCTGATAGTTGAATTAAATGGTTTTCTGTATTATATATATTTTAAGTGGTTTAAAAGTGCAGACTAAGTTTGCAGAGTGTATTTCTGCCCCATAAAATGGAACAAAAGTAATCTTGTAAATAATCCTTTTTACTTATTCCCTCGTGCCTAATACTCCATTGGACCACCCTAATTATTATTCTCTCGGTGGTATTTACTCATTTCAAGTATTTGAAGAATGTTATATTCACACACAGTTGTTGCTTTGCCAAGCTCCTTTGCTTAGCAAGGAGAATGCTCCCTGAGCAAATTTACACTTCCCTGTACCAGCACTGATTTTTAAGGTATATAGGATACGTCCACTTTTCTGCATAGAACAGAATTCCCCTTCTCTGTGAAAGATACTACTGTAATTATGCTGGATGATACCTGCTATGATTGCTAATAGAATAATTGTGCTGCTAGGGCTCAATCTTGCAAGATATTGAGCTTCCTCAACTCTCGCTGAAATTAATAGTTGATAGTTATAACTAGCAAAATATTGTTCTTTTCTCTTATAAGAATGTTTGTCTGGCAATCCTACCCCAAATTAATCAGTAATGGAGGCGAGAAACCCCTTAAGCCATACACCCTGACTACAATTTCCCACAGCTCAACCATTGTGCTCCAGACCAAGCTCCTGTTACTGCAGGCCTCGTGTTATATTTCCAGCTAAACAATAAATACATAGAACTCCAGCAGTACCCTTTTCTGCTAAACTTTCTTTTCTTGATTCTCTGCGGTCTGAGGCATTTGGGCTTCTTTTTGCCTTACTGTGAGCATGTGTTCCTGACCCCCACCCCAATACACACACAGACAGCAGGCAAGATGGCCAGTGTGGGAAAGAAGGGTAGAGAAGAGGTGTCTCCGGAAAGGTGCTATTAACAACCTTGTGTCAAAAATTCCTTCCAAGAAACAGCGCTACCTCACTGGGAGAGAGTGAGGTCCCAACTCCCACCCATCCGTGTTGTTGATATCCAAGAAGGCTAAGGATAAACAGCCCTAGAAAAAAGCCGAAGTAGCATACTCTATAGCCATGACGCTGCATCGCAAAAGAAAGGGCGAGCTGGAATCCATTAAATCCAACAAGGACATTAGTGAGGATTTATTCAAACAGAATTCTTTGATCCTATGTTAAGAAATGTTATAGACACCCTTGTGCTCCATCCTGACCCAGCCAAGCTGAATAGGAAGTATTTCCCCATTTATTCACCAAAGAATTTGGTCAAGTCTCTTGATAAGGCAGTGTGATACATTCCATTCTTGCTGAGCAGAAGTTCCTAGGAAGGGCAGGAAACTTTGTAGGCAAGTCTTTATTTACATTTTACAACATTCTTATAGTTAAGCTTCACTTCTTCTGCAAGTAGTATCCCTATGGGTGCTCCCCTGTAGTTGTGCTTGCGTCCCTGCGCTGCTGATTGGAGAACTTTGGTAGCAGTGTCCGTTAGGCCCACACATGTGCAGTCTCTCCTTATGTTGCGCCACAAGGCTAGTCAGCGTGTGCGGGCTAGTCCCCACTCAGTTCCTTCTCAACCGCCCCTGGCTAGAGACGGAACTGTTCCCAGTCCATTTGGACCATTACTTTTGATTTGTATTTCTATAGTTAGCTAGCCTCCTAGTTCTTAGTTGTAGTTCTAGCTGTAGTGTTTTCTCTTCTTATTCCCCCCCCCCTTTTTTTTTCTTTACAAAAAGAGACTTTTCTGCTTTTTTTTCCTCGTTGCGGACCCTTCCCTCAATGTGGTATGCCCCACTCACCAGGCTTCGAGAAGTGCCTCTCTTGCAAAGAGTCGATCTTTGTTGCAGACAAGCAGTCCCAGTGCATTCGCTGCCTCGGGGAAGGCCACATTCAACAAAAGTGTGATCTTTGCCAGGAAATCAGGCCCCGGTCTCGTAAGGATAGAGAACTCGAACAGAAAATTATCTTCATGCAGGCGGCTTTCCCACCCTCTCTGGACCCACGCCACTAGTCACCTGGAAAATGTGAGTCTTCCCCAGAGCCTTCAACGTATAAAGGCTGTGGGTCAAAGAAACAAATCACTGAGCCCTTTCACAAATCATCGAAAAAGAGAAGAAAATCCCCACAGTGAGACCCGAGAGAGCCACAACGACACTGAGGGACAAGGACAGGAGTAAGCACTTCTCTAAAAAGGTATTACCAGTATGCAATTTTACATAGGTACCATCATGGACACCTCATTTGGCACCAGAGCATCCAGTATGGACAAGATCTTCATCCTCCATGGTACCGCCAGCAGCATCGAGTCAGTCAGCACTGCTGGAATTCAGACACTCTAGGGACCTTCATGTATCACACACTGGAGTCTCCTCTTCTTGGTGCCAGAACTTCTGCACCAAGTCTTCGAACAGCATGGGAGTCTTCCCCGCTGCTCTGTCATGCTCCTCCCACTCTCTCTAGTGAAGGCTCGGATAGTGAACCTGAGGAGGCAGAATCACAGTATTCCTCCCAGGCTCCTTACAGTGCCTAGTATCAACAGGGTCTTCGAGCATACCCTCAGATAGCCCCCCCACCACCATGTTGGTACAGCCACCCATGGGCACCACCACTGACCTCTATGCCACCACCACCCCAGTGGCCATACTGGGACCCTTGGGCTGCATATCGACACCATGCCTCTCAAACTTCTTACCACTGAGCATTGCTCATAGGGTGGGATGCACATCTAAATGGCGTTGCAACAAAAGACAAATGGTCACCCATGGAGATATCCCTTCACATCAACCACCTCGACCTAAAGGCGGTCAGGAACGCCGGTACCCACTTCCTCCTACTGATCAAAGTATCACACACGAGAGTCCTAACAGACAATCAACAAGGGGGAGCCAGGTCACCCTCCTTTTCCGTGGAGGCGATGAGACTATGGAAGTGGTGTATCTCCCACTGTTACACTGTCAGCAGCCTACCTCCAGGCACACAAAACTCAATAGCGGATAGTCTCAGTTGCAAATTCCCACACAATCATGAGTGGGAGCTAGACCCAGTAGAACTTCACAATCTATTCAGGGGGCACCGACCAAAGACTTGTTCGCCACTTACCTGAACAAGAAATGTCCACGGTACTGCTCCCTGGACAACGCTCTCCTCCTCCGCTGGGACGGAGACCTTCTTTACATCTTTCCTCCTTTTCCCTTACTAGCGAAGGTCCTGCTGAAAATAAAAAGACAGAGCACACATCATTCTGATCACTCCTACTTGGCCGAGACAGACCTAGTACCCTTACCTGTCACAGCTTGCGACATGCCCACCAATCCCTCCCCCTGTCACTCCGTACCTCCTCTCCCAGTTCAGAGGACAATACCCTACGTGCCAGCTTGGGGGTTCTCCGCCTCATGGAATGTCTCCTCCTTGGTTCGAACACCTAGAAAGCTCCTGTTCGAAGGAGGCATAGGAGGTGGTATTATGCAGCAGAAAGTCCTCGACACGACGTACCTACCTGCAAAAATGGTGCAGGTTTTGAATTTGGTGTACTTCCCAACAAATCTCCCTGACATCCGTGACTCTTCCACATATCTGAGCCCTTTTTTGGGCCAGTGCATAGTCTATCTCTAAGCTCTCTGAGTTCACCTAGCAGCTATAACAGCCTTCCACCAACCAGTAGAGGGATACTCAGTGCTGTCACACCCAACCACCAAAAGGTTCCTCAAGGGCATAGTAAACCTCTTCCCACAACCTCGACTTCCTACTCCCACATGGGTCTTAAACCTGGTACTGAAACGATTGACTATGCCTCCCTTCGAACCCCTGGCCGCCTGTTCGCTTACGTACCTCTCAGTGAAAACAGCCTTCCTGATCACGATTTTGAGGAAAGATCCAAGGGTTCAGCAATATCAGCCCAAAGACTCTCCAAGTGGATCTCAAACTGCATCAGACACTGCTACCAAGTTTGCAATATGAGCCCTCCAAATACTATTCGTACACACTCCACAAGGTTGATCTTCTCATACGTTGCCTTCTTCAAGAATGTCCCTATCTCAGAAACCTGTACAGCGGTGACATGGGCATCAGTTCACACTTTCGCAGAAAATTATGCATCACTGGGGACTCTGCCTCCATTGCCATCTTCGGCTCCACAGTACTGTAATCTGTAACTGACCCAACTCCAAAGTCACAGCCCTCCAGAAGGGATACTGCTTGAGAGTCATCTATAGGAACACTACTTGAAGAAGTTACTCACCTTGTGCAATAACATTGATTATTTGAGATGTGTCCCCCTGTGGGTGCTCCACAACGTCCCCTCCTCCCCTCTACTTCGGAGTTCTTGTCAATGAGTCTGCAGTAGAGAAGGAACTGGAGGGGTAGCCCATGCAAGCTGGCTAGCCTTGTGGTGCAGCACGGGGAGAAACCGCACATGTGCTGGCCTAATGGATACTGTGATCAAAGTTCTCCAATAAGCAGTGAACGGATGCAAGCACACCTACAGTGGAGCACCCATACAGGGAAGCACCTATAGAGGGACACATCTCGAAGACACATCATTACTGCACAAGGTGAGTAACTTCTTCTTTACTCATACTTTCAATTTAAACAAAGCATTGTGTTCCTTGGCCAAGGATACAGTGCACACAGTCAGGCTTGTCCAGACTGAAAAAATTAGTTGTTTTTTAAATGTTATCACTTCTTAAACATCACTTAGCATCTCGTGGGTAAAGGCCGTGATATTGGAAAAAGTTATTAGGTAGCCATGGTCATAAAAGATGTGATCCGTAGGATGTGCTAGCTAACACGTTCGAACTAATGTGTTTGAAAATTCTAGTGTAGACAACTTAACATGTGCCAGGCTGAATTAAAGCTTGAAGCGAGTCTAGACTCTACCTTGACCAATTTAGCATGGGTTAACTTACACAGTACCTTATCTACACTTCATTTTTCAAGTGTATTAGAACTTGTTAGCTAGCACATCTCTCCCTCACATGTTTAAATCCTGGTCTACACAAGGACTTGGTTGTTCATGACTAGTGTGTTTTTAAGCATTAGTGCATATCCTTGGTCGGGTTTGAAAATATGCTAATGCATTAGCTAACATGTTTTAAAACAGCACTCATTTTCCCAATCTAAACAAATGCTCAAAAGGGGATTTCTTTCTTACCCTTACTTACCCTGGGATTAGTAAAACAGACATCTCCCCAAAGAGAAACACTGAATCCTCTATTTCCATTCCAGAGCAATAATGTCCTATTGTAGTGACCTCTCAGGAATGACTTGAGAGAAGGTCGTCAAGTCAGTTCTCTAGAAAATATCCTTCCCATCTTCCTTTGTGGCTGATGCAGTTTATGTATAATTTAAATTCTTGGCCAATGGGGTAGCCATTTAACGCCCATGGAACGAAGACTCCCACCTTAGGCAGAATCTGGCTTCTGCCAGATTTACTGGTGGAATAGCTGCCTGGGTAAAGCATAGAAAAAGCTGCCCAAAAAGGAAAGCCATGCTTTACCATCTCTAAAACCTGAACAGAAGACATCAGATCTTACACTTCATGTTACCTTTGTCTTACTGGCATTAAGACGTTCAGGATGGAGTCATATTTTGTCTTTGATCTGCTCTCTCATCTGGGAAATTTTAACTCTTGGTCACTTCCCAAATGTGGATGATTGTCAGACAAACTCTTGTAGGAGAGAGAAAACTTGGTTTTTCTGCGAATTTCTCACTTGTGAGAAATTTGGCAATCTGACCCATCCTTCTGGGGACTGTATTTTGAGAGAGAGGATATCTGTACATGAAATGTTTAATTTGTTGGCCATAGTTCAGGATTATCAGTTACTCTCATTATGGTAAGGTTTTTTTCTGCAGTTTTGGAAGTCCTCTTCTTGGGAAAAGCAGCCAGGGTGCAAAGCTTGACTAGCATGTCCTGGTTCCATGACTGACAGTTCTATGCTGTCTTCATCTCTGCACAGCCGAAGCAACAAGCCCAGTTGTATAGGATTTGCATGATGTGGATAGGATTTTCAAAATTACATAAGTGACTTAGTAATGTAAGTCCCATTTACTCGTGCTCCTAGGTCACTTATGTAATTTTGAAAATCCTAGCCAGTATCTTGTCGAAAAGAAATCAGTAACAGGTAAGAAAACATTATCTTTAAGTGTATTTTATAATTGTTATGCCGTTGAAAAACAGGTGAAGGGCAAGATGGTGTCTTTTAGTAGCACAGCTGCTTATTAAACCTTTGCTTTCCATCAAAAGTGTTTCTGGAATTCATTGTCTAGAGATAGTTAGAGTTTTATGAATGGGAGGAGTTTGTGTGGGGAAGTTAAGTGCAGAAGGTTTTTAAGTGTTTGCTTAAACTCTGCTTGTCTACTATAATCAACACACTATAAAATTACTGCACTGATTTCCTTTGACTTATTTTCTTTCTCTCTTTTTCTTTCTGCACAAGCACTCCTATCTGGACAGGGAAACATCCCTTCTTCTGAGAAACATTGCAGGAAAGCCTTCTCATTTGCTGACCAAGGTGATGCATCTTCTTTCCACCTGCATGTGACTTTTTCCTTGTTGATAGAATGCAGTTCCCACTTCTGGGTTTATAGGCTTGATGCTCCCCCCTCCCTCCCTCACGTCACCCTTCACACCACCTCCCCCCCCCCCCTTTTTACTTTTACTAGAGTGACTTTTCCTCTTGTCAGGCTGTTTTTAAAGGCTGTCTCATTTTAAATATACTCTATTGAGATACTGCAACTATCCATCAAAGATTCCAAGTTTTTGGAGAGCATGTAAGATTCATGCTAGCATTCTTGGCTAAAAAAGTCAAGTGGAGTCAAAAGTCTGTGGAGTCTGAAAGCTCTTCTGTTCTCCCCTTTACAGGTATAAAAATCAAGCTGTGGGAAACACATGGATGCTTTTTCTCATACAGCCAGAAAACAATAACATCCTTCAAATGAATTAAAATGACTAGCAACAGTTTGTCTTCGTACTGAAAGAAAGGATCAAATTTGCTATTTTGAGTGCTCTTACTTAGTATAATCTGGAAAAAAACACCCTAGTGTAAGAAAAGATACTTAGAAGTCTCTTATGCATAACTCCTAAATTATTTCCGTAACATAGAAAAAGAGCCAGTAACACCCCAAGAGGCACTCCTTGCATTTTAATATATTGCTGTCAACTTTCTGGCACTGTTTGTTATGTTGGGAATCATAATTACTGTACCCCCTGTAGTTTGGAATTGTTATATCAGAGGAGATGAAGGGTACGGACTCTGATTCTGTTCAGCGATGACCAGATTGGATATGAGAGACTATGTAGTTTTGTCGTGTTGAGAGACTTGCACATCCATTATATCAGGAGACAGACTTCACTAATGTCCACCTTCTGTGTACCATTTCTTAAAACTATTTTTTTTTTAAATAATCAAAGTGCTCCTAGGGGGAAGCTGGGGCAAATCTGAAGACAAGGACTATACATAGATTCTGCCAATATAGTAAAGCAACAAGGGTATATTTGCTAAATAGGTAGGCTTAGGCTGTATTTGCCAATTATACTTTAGAACAGGGGTGGGCAAACTACGGCCCGTGAGCCTTTTTAAGCTGGCCTGCGAGCTTCCACTGGGGAGCGGGGTCTGGGGCTTGCCCTGCTCCAGCTGGGTCGGGGGCCACACCACACGGCTCGATTCCACTCCGGCTGGGTTGCGGGCCGCACCACACGGCTCTGTCCTGCTCTGGCCGGGGTGCTGAGTCAGGCCACACCACGCGCCTCGGCCCCACTCCGGCCAGGGCGCTGGGTCGGGGGCCGCTCCGGCGCTGCAGCTGGGGCACTGGGTCATGGGCCGCACCACACGGCTTGGCCCAGCTCCAGCTCTCCAGCCGGGGCGCTGGGTCAGGGGCTCCGGTGCTCCGGCCGGGGCGCTGGGTCGGGGGCTGCACCACGCAGCTCGGCCCCGCTCCAGCCAGGGCGCTGGGTCGGGGGCTGCACCACATGGCTCCTGGAAGCCATGGCATGACCCCACTCCGGCTCCTATGTGCTCCAATGGCCCCCTCCGGCACTCCAACGGGAGCTGCAGGGGTGGTGCCTGCGGATGGCATAGCGTGCAAAGCCGCCTGGCCGCGCCTCCACATAGGAGCCGGAGAAGGGACATGCTGCTGCTTCCGGGAGCCGCTTGAGGTAAGCGCTGCTCGGAGCCTGCACCCCTGAGCCACTCCCCTCGCCCCAACCCCCTGCCCCAGCCCTGATCCCCCTCTCACTCTCCAAACCCCTCGATCCCAGCCCAGAGCACCCTCCTGCACCCCAAACCTCTCATCCCCCGCCCCACCTCAGAGCCCACACCCCCAGCTAGAGCCCTCCTGCACCCCAACCCCAATTTTGTGAGCATTCGTGGCCCACCATACAATTTCTATTCCCCAATGTGGCCCTCAGGCCAAAAAGTTTGCCCACCCCTGCTTTAGAACTACTGTTTTTTTCTAGTAAGCTATACTTGTGTTAACACTTTTTTTAACTGGCCAGCAGCTGTCTGTTTTCCTGAGGAAATTTATTCCAGCTGCTATGTAGTAAAGGAGCTTTAACAGCAGCCCAGAACAAAAGTCATTTATCTGCTCTTTCACAGCCCTCTCCTCTTTTACCTTTTAAAACCACTTTACAGGTTTGGATGCATGAGAATTAAGAAATGTGGTGGCATGGACAGAAACCTTGAGTGTGCCTCTTCCCCCCACCCGTCCCTGCTCTCCCAGTTTCTTGTCTTTCCTCATGTTCTTCCTGCTTCTGGTGGATTGTATACTAGAAGGGTGTTCATGTGTACACACTTGCCAAGGCATCAAATGAAAATGTGCATGAAAAGTGTTTATCCCACTGAGAAACGTTATCTAGTTTTAGATAAAGCAATACATTTAAAATTATCATCAAGGTACATTTTAAATTGGCAATATTAATCTGTACATAAAAATTTCCCAGCCAAAGAAAGTTTACAAAGTGCATTTGATTATGATTTCTTGCTTGCACATCCTTTAAAGAGAAACTTTCTAGAGAAAACTTTCAAATATTAAACTAAAAACATTTACTGGATCCCATTTCATGTTTTATGAAATCATGTCTACCGCATTCACTTAAATGAACTGTGAACTTCATAGCTTAAATAGTACCACTTAATTGCTAGCTTTATTAAATACAGGTAAGTTTCTTTAAAAAAAACCTCCAAAATGTAAGGAATTCAACTGCAAAAAACTACATTAATGTACAATAAAATGTAAGAAGTCAAGAAATGCAAAAGTTAAGGTTCTTGGAGTAACATTAACTCACATTGCACAGCCTACATCTTTTGTGTTAAAACACAGAACATATTTAATTACAAATTTAACAAGGAATTACGAAATAGATGTGTGTAATGTGGCCATGGGTAGCATTATTAAAGGAACCTTTTAACTTTTGATTTCTTGGGGTTTTTTTCAGTTTTAACTGTGCTACTTTAACAATTTGCATTAACATAGGTTTTTTATATAACAGTAATATTCAGATGCAGTTGAAATTCACTTATTGAGAGAATCACTGCAAGTAACTAACAAAATAATTTAATTATTCAAGAACACTGCATCACAGTGTAGCTTAGTTTTTATCTATTTCTGTTAACTGTATGCTAATATATTTTGTATTAATAAGATATCACTGTAGCTATTAGTGCTTTGAGAAGTAGAGCAAAGCTGATTTTTTTGAGAATATTGGGATTCTGTATTTGTGATGTGATAATTAGTGATATTCTTCTGTAATTAGATGTAATTTCAATAAGATTCATTGCTTGGAATAAACTTCTTTTAGGCCTCAATCATACACATACGTGCTTGCATGGGTAACTGTTCACTCGAGTAGTCACACTGAGTCTAGGACCTTAGTAAGTTGTACTGCTGTTTCCAATTCCAAAGGGTTCTAAACTATTTCAAGTTCATATTTTAGGTTTGTTTACCATTGCAGGGGAAATGAGTTGCTAATGCTAAATGTGATTGGATTGATTAGTATGTCATATTTCTAAAATGTAGACAGTTGTGTACAACAGTTGTCAGTTTATGTGGTTGAATGGCTTGCAGGTGTATTCAAATATATTACTGTCACCTGTCTTTCTTCTCATGAAAATATATCTCACATTGAATGAGAAATGTAGTTAGCTCAGTACACTGTTTGGTTGCATAGGCTTCTTGTTTGTTAATCCTCTTTGTCCCCTGTGTCAAGGTTTGTTGTTTTATGGTTTGTTTGGCTGGGAAGGGGAAAAGAGGTAGATTGATTAGAGTGTAGCAAACTTTGAAAAATACCAACTTTAATCCAATCATACTTCTAAAAAAAATCATACTTTTTGTACTTTTGGGGAAAAAATCATGACAATACATAATTCCCTACCCTGTATCAATGAAGCATTACCTGCCAAATCTGCTGTACTGTTCTTGACATGTCAATTAGTTTAAAAGAAAAGCTCTGTTTAATAACTAAAGAACAGTCCTAATTATTTTTTTAAAAATCATATTTTTAGTTTTGCTTTGATTTTTCTTATACATGAGTTTTAATCTTCTTTAGCATTTGCTGCTCATAAATAAGATCTTTTAGGGAAATTACAATTTTAGAATTTAATTTCTAATAGTTTTAGTCTAAAAGTCAAAAATATTGCAGTATGTAATCATCAACATGGATTTGTCAAGAACAACTCATGTCAAACCAGCCTAATATCCTTCTTTGACAGGGTAAGAAGCCTTGTGGAGGGTGGGGGGCCCGGGAATAGCAGTAGATGTGATATATCTCTACTTTAGTAAGGCTATTGATACTGTCTCATATGACCTTCTCATAAACAAACTAGAGAAATATAGCCTAGACAAACCTACTTATAAGATGGATGCACAACTGGTTGGAAAAGGCGTACTCAGAAGAGTAGTTATCATTGGTTCAAAATCAAGCTGGAAGAACATATCAAGTGGAGTCCCGCAGGAGTCTGCCCTGTCTCTTCTTCAGATCTGGGAAAGGTACTCCCAGCCTCACAGCAAAATGCAAGGTGGAACAGATTGTTTAGCATAAGTAGTTAGCACATATTGTAAAGTATCCGAGGGGTAGCCGTGTTAGTCTGGATCTGTAAAAAGCGACAGAGTCCTGTGGCACCTTATAGACTAACAGACGTATTGGAGCATAAGCTTTCGTGGGTGAATACCCACTTCGTCAGATGCATGTAGAGGAAATTTCCAGAGGCAGGTATAAATATGCAGGCAAGAATCAGTCTAAAGATAACGAGGTTAGTTCAATCAGGGAGGATGAGGCCCTCTTCTAGCAGTTGAGGTGTGAACACCAAAGGAGGAGAAACTGCTTTTGTAGTTGGCTAGCCATTCACAGTCTTTGTTTAATCCTGAGCTGATGGTGTCAAATTTGCAAATGAACTGAAGCTCAGCAGTTTCTCTTTGAAGTCTGGTCCTGAAGTTTTTTTGCTGCAGGATGGCTACCTTTAAATCTGCTATTGTGTGTCCAGGGAGATTGAAGTGTTCTCCTACAGGTTTTTGTATATTGCCATTCCTAATATCTGACTTGTGTCCATTTATCCTTTTACGTAGGGACTGTCCAGTTTGGCCGATGTACATAGCAGAGGGGCATTGCTGGCACATGATGGCGTATATTACATTGGTGGACGTGCAGGTGAATGAA